>OX377204.1:51909230-52239395 GCA_947396885.1 Heligmosomoides polygyrus polygyrus | reverse complement strand
CTCATGTTTCATGAAAAATAAATTTTTTACCTGAAGCGGACAATCTACACAGTTGAAATTCTGCCACAAAAAATTTTAGCTCTTGACCCATGCAAAGTGTAAAAACCATGGTTTTCTGAAACGAATAGATTGGATCGACCCCTGGTCGATACGGCACCGATGTCATTGGAGCGACAAAATTGGACGTTCACAAAAATGATTATAACTCGGTACTTTTTTGGAAATTAGAAATTTTGAAAACTAGAAGAAGAGTTTTCATACAGTTTAAAAATTGTTTTAATGAAGAGGTCTTCACACGGGGCGGAGGTCTTCGATTTTTGCGCGAAAAAATTGAAGTGATTTCGAATAAATATTTATCTTTCGGTAACTTTTTGAAATTGGAAGCCACTTTTTGAAATTTGGAAAAGCCAATAGCTTTTTGAAGACTAGAAAAAGAGCGCTTTCGAACCATATAGGAATTAGTATTTTCAACAGGGAGGTCTTCATAGGGGCGGAGGGGGTTCGACCCCTCGCCCCGTATGAAGATCCCTTTTTTTGAAAATTATTTTCTATATGGTTAGAAAGCATCTTTTCTCTATTTTTCAAAAAAAAGCCATTAGGATTTTTGAATTCCAAAAAAATGAACCGAGTTACTCAATGCTCAATATTGTGAAGTTCGTTTTTCGAAATACAAAAAACCAATGGCTTTTTGAAAAATAGAAGAAATGTGCTAGCTCACCATATGAGAATAGTTTTTCAACAGGGAGATCTTCATAGGGGGCGGTGGGGGTTCGATTCTCAAGGTCCGGCGCCAGGTTTGACTTGCCTCCGGTACTTGTTATTCATCACACAGATCTGTTATAATTATGTATACAACAGAGAGTATCTCTGGGGACCTAACCTCATTAATAATCTAAGGGTGTTCTTTGTCTACCTACTCTCTTCATGGCCATATATTTCATTACTACAGTCGTATTGGCCGTATTAGTCGCCACGGATCTCCCTCGATAGAGAGCCTTCGGGCTCTCCTGTTAAAAGGGATCTCGGGCCGCTTGTCGCAGGGCCACGTGGTGGCTAAGGGAACGAAAACGCGAACCAAATGCGACCGTGTACTGCCCAGAGAAGCAGGTGGAATGTAGGGGATGGACTCCTTGCTCCTGCTGTGTCGGGTCGACGCGTTCCTTGTGCGTGGGAGCGGCATGTTCATGCACAGTGTGCGTGGGTGTGTTCGAGCTGTGCAGATTGTAACTGTGTCGCCTTGGCCAAAAGCTTGCACTCGGTAAACTGGGAGTACATGTAAGGTGATTCGAGGCCGCCTTAAGTCTCGCCTGTCCCTTCGGGCAGTCTGGCTGGCTGCCCGGAGTTCTTCGCCCGTACGACAGAGCCTGACTAGCTACCCGTGTTGTATTGCAGTCAAGCACAGCAGTACTAAATGGCCTCATTCCCCTGACCCCGAAAGAGCCCCCATTTCTGCAGAGATGGGAAGGACGAGTACGTAGAGGCTGCTAAAATCTCAGGGCCTAACCAGGCTACGCAAATTGAGAAGGACTAGGATGACGATCTGTACTTACAACGCCCGCACGCTTGCATCGGAAGCACCCGTCGAGGACCTGATGATGCAAGCCAGGAAGATCAAGTACGACATCATCGGACTAACCGAGATGAGAAGACACTACTCCCTGCACGCCGCCTACGACTCCGGAGAAGAACTGTTCCTCTGAACATGCGACAGCAGGGGAGTAGGCGGCGATGGTGTCCACGTCAACACACACTTGGCCATGAACATCGATTCGTACGAGTCTCTGACATGCCGAATCGGACGTCTGCGACTGAACCGACGTGGCTCCGTGCCGGCTTGACTGTGTTCGTCGCTTATGCCCCAACATCCGACTACGATGACGAAGAGGTCGAAGCCTTCTAAATGGAGCTGGAGTAGTTCTATAAGGATGATCACACCTTCTACAAGGTGATCGTCGGCGACTTCATCGCCAAGATCGGGTCGCAAAGGTCGCCGGAAGAACTTCACATCGGAACCCAAGGTTTGAAGTGGAACGAGCAAGATGAAAGGCTGCCTGAGGTGAGTTTATCATGTCGACCAAGACCATCCATGGAAACTCACAGTTGCAGAAGCCTCTCTCCCTACGATGGACCTGGAAATCCCCCGGTGGCCAGTTGCACAACTAGATCGACCACATCATCTTCAATCGCAAATATTGCCTGACCGACGTCTCCGTTGTCCCCAAGTTCAACACGGGATCGGACCACCGCCTCCTTCGCGCGAGGTTTCGCTTTTCGCGTCAAGGAGAGAAGCGAAGCTTAAGAAGAGGAGTCCCAGAACGACCATCAACTAGGATCTTTACAACTTTCTTGCCGGCCTTTGGGAAGATGCCGTCATGGACAACGTCGATGAGGAATACTATCGCTTCGTGCACCATCTCCACGATAGTGCTAAGGGAGCCGAGAGCTTGAAGACCACCAAGAGACGCCTGTCTCCGAAAACTCTCGAGCTGATACGCCAGCGTGGAGCAGCACGAGCGCCTGGCAACTACCAGCTGACGTCCGAGCTTGCTAAGCTATGCAGAGCGGCGATAAAGGAAGATCTCAAGGAGAGAAGGGCTGAAGTGTTGGCTGAAGCGGCAGAGGCAGGGTTGAGCATCCGCAATGCCCGCCCGAACTTCGCCAACTGCAAGACCAAGATGACCGCTCTCCGACGTCCTGACGGAACCGTCACCTCTTCCAGATGGACCATGGAGAAAGTCATCCACGACTTCTTCTCCGATCTCTTCGATAGCCACGTCCACCTGCCCCATGCCATCTTCCGCAGGATGAATACGTCGTCCCCTCTGTTCTCTCTTCCGAGATCCGATACGCCATCTCGTCGTTGAAGAAACGTACAGCAACCGGCCTTGACAGGATCAGACCCGAACACCTGAAGAACCTCTCGACAGCGCTTATCAACACCCTGATGCGGCTCCTCACACGATACCTGTCGGAGTGCAAGGTTCCATCTCAGTGGAAGACCAGCAAGACCGTCTTGCTGTACAAGAAGGGAGAAGTGCACGACATTGGCAACTATCGCCCGATCTGTCTGCTGTCCGTAGTCTACAAGCTATTCACTCGAGTCATCCTGAATAGGATCAGCAGAACGCTGGACGAAGGAGGAGGCTGCGAACAAGCAGGATTTCGGAAGGGATTCAGCATGATCGACCACGTACACACCATTACGAAGCTCATCGAAGTGTCGCGAGAGTACAAGCTGCCGCTGTGCCTTACGTTCATCGACCTGAAGAAGGCATTCGACTCCGTCGAGACTGAAGCGGTCCTCGAAGCCCTGCTCACTCAGGGCACTTCTATTCAGTACATCGGAGTCGTTCGAGAGCTGTGCAGTGGATTCACGAGCAAAATCTTACCATTTTAGAATGACGTCGTCATCGACGTGAAGAGGGGGGTTCGACAAGGGGATATCATATCCCCGATGCTCTTCAGCGCCACCCTCGAAAACGTCATACGCGAACTAGAATGGGAATTTATGGGAGTGAAGGTCAACGGCCGGCAGCTGCACCATCTGCGCTTCGCTGACGACATCGTGCTCATAACACCGAGCACAGTCAAGAGGAGTGAATGCTAGACTTTGATCGTGCATGTGGGAACATTGGACTGCAGCTGAATCTTACGAAGATGATGTTCATGAGGAACGGACAAGTTTCTGATGCCCCATTCTCGCTCAACGGAGCGAACATCTCCGAATGCTGCAGCTACGTGTATCTCGGGTCGCGAAGTCAATATGGCCAATGACCTAGCACCAGAGCTGAACAGGAGGAAACGAGCGGCTTGGGGAGCTTTCAAGAGCGTCAAGAAGTCGCGAAGAAGACTCCGCTGTTCTTCCTGCCCTAACCTACGCCTCAGAGATCTGGGCTATACGAAAGCAGGATGAACACGCGATCAGCGTCGGCAACGTGGAATCGAGAGGAGTATGCTCGGAGTGACACGATTCACGCAAGTGAGAGGCCTCCGGAGTTCCGAGCTCCGCCGACGTTCGAAGATCAGAGACGCTGTCTCATGGGCCAAGTCGTCGAAAATTAGGTGGGCCGGCCACGTAATGCGATTCGCAGACAGCTGCTTGACGACAGCCAGCACCGACTGGATTCCGCGGGATGTCAAGAGAACACGAGGACGCCCACCAACGCGTTGGTCGGACTTCTTCGTGAAAGCCCTGAACGACCGCTCTTCGTGTCTCTCGAGCGAGGAGGATCCATTGGACCACTCTGGCACGCGACAGGGACGAATGGAGACCACCCGCTCGAGCAAGTCGATGATCAACGGGACTAAAACGGGCAGTACAGGTGATACAGGTGATACAGTCTATTTTATTTTTAGATAACTATTTAATCATTGCACCCGATTTTAGATAAGTCTACGCGTTAAATGGTGCAAAAAAGGTCAGCTCCGTTTAGGACGCGACTCAAGTTATAACGCGGATTTTCTTCAGTCCCTTCAAACGCGTTATAACGAGAGCGGACTGCACGCAGATTAGTATAGCGGTATAGAGTAGGTCAGAATCTTTAAACAGCTCCTATGGAACCCGTCAACCCTCCATCACACGTACGCGACTTACACTGCGATGTAGCCGTTCCCTACCTGGCGAAGAACACATCATGATAGTCTCAATCCGAAGTGCGTAATCTGCTTATTTTTATAAAACTCTTTTTTAGGAAAAGCAAGCAAAGTGTTCATTCAAGGGGTGAGTGAGTTGAAACTTCGAAAAAAGTTAGACTAGGATTTTCCTAGAGCAAAAAAATTTTCTAACCATCTTGGAGAGTATGTAGCTTAAGAAGAAGAAGCTCGTTTCGGTCTGGAAGACGTTCAATTTGATTTCAAAATTCTTAGGCTAACTTGATCAAAATCAAACTGAAGACTGTCCAGTTTGATTTGAGACGCGTCCAATTTGGTTTGAAGAGTGTCTAATTCGACGTGAAAACGGTGAATATAGCAAGATAGCAGCATTTCTTGCTCAGTTTCCCGGAGCCATTCGGCTTCCCTTCAACGTTTTCACTCTGTCCTTTACCTTCTTTTTTGAGCGCTCCACTACAGAGAACGAAGAGTTTCAGCTAACAATAGTGAAATCGAGTCTGCGGAATGCACGTAACTTTTGCCCGTTTTAGGGGATGTTTAGAGCTTCATCGATACAGCGACCAGCTCCAATATCAATTAGTGGGACAATGAGGCGAACTTATCCTCACGTTGTGTCTGCCTGCGGTAGAACGCAGGGCACACATGGAACAAAACGAGACGAGGCTGTCATGGATGGGCGCCTTCTCAAGAACGGCAGAACTGCAAGGGCAAACGGCTTATCACCGCCGCGTATCACATCCCGCTGGTTTCAGTCTGTCTCCATTCTCCATCGAGGCTGGCTGTGCTCCCCTGGTACGGTGGGTAACCGCATTCTGCGCATGAATTCACTATGACTGGAAGAAGATGTGCACGGGTGCGTTGGCAGAGAGTCGTTGGATACACCGCCCTCATAAAGGGGCGGAGCGAGAGGCGCGCCGAGGACAAGATGTCCGGATCCCTGCCTTCACATGGAGGCATCGCATTTCTAAGCACTTCCCTTGACCCTGCAGCTCTATCCTGAACTGATTTCGTTCTTGAGACAAGAGTCAGAATCTTGTTCACGATATTTGGAGGAAAAGAGTTTTCAGCTGCAGCGCCAAGGCTTTCTTCAGGTCTCGCCACATTGCTCATGGTCAGTACCAAGGCGTCGTCCGCATTTTCGGACAAGTACAGCAACATCTTGGCGAGATGTGTCATGACAACAACGCGATCATCCACTAGAAAGTTCTCCAACACAAAGAGAATTGTCCGATCCTTGGAAAGAGAGGACGGTGAGCCGGTTTCACGCACAATTACGGATAAGCCTTCAACGTAAAACTCCTGACCGGAATCACCCACAGTCTCTAGTTGAGGCGAAATTTTAAGGAATTCTGATGAAAATTAAATAAAAATAAATAAAATTGAAAGAATCTAAAGAGCAGAGCGACGTTCTCCTTTGCTCAACTGCCTCCATAACCGAACGGACTGGAAAATGACTCCACAGAGTTTTAAAAGATGCGTTTCCCAATTGTCTCCCATCAGCTGTTAGGTTTTTGGACGACGTCACGCCAATTAACGACGGTTTCGCGCGCAGCAAACTTGTCCAAAAAGGGCGGCGCGGGCAGGGCGGGAAGTGGGCGGCGGGCAGCACGGTGTACCGAACGACTGCCACCTCCCCCCACACCCCTGCGGCGTCATTCCCCTGCTCGCCGTCTCCACTCACGCTGCTGGAATGGCTATCCATGAAACGAATATGAACGTGAGAACCAACCGCGTACCGGGAGGCTGGGAAGGGAATGGGGCGATTGCCTCTCGCTCTCGCTTCTCGCTTACCTTCCCGCTCCCGTCGCTTCATGAATACGGCTGCTGGAATGATCGCTGAAGGCAAACACGTGTACGCTCCTTCATGTTCACTTTATTCAGCAGATTATCGCGAATCGTTGAACCACGAATAATGGCGGATTTGCTAATTTGGCGTAAATAGGCCTGGAGGGGGTCACCATGTAGGGCTGGAGGGATCTATCCTAGTCGAGGGGGGGAGGGAGGGGCACATAACTAAAGATTACGCAACCAATTGACTTGGGATACACGGAGCGGATTCCAGAGAACAGAATAGGATCCAAAAACGAAAAAAACACAAATAGCCGCGGTTCCAAAGACATCTGCGGGCGAAGCGCATTCAAACACAGCTGGCCGCCGCCTGACATGTGATAATCAGGATCCACCATGGCGAGCATAGCCTTAACAGCCGTGGTGAATTTGGTTCAATCCCGGGGGGGGGGGGGGGCACTCCATACTCAATTCCAAACACTAAATAGAAGAGAAATGGGATCTATCCTAGTTCGGGGGGGGGGAACATAACTAAAAGGTAGGTAACAAAACGAATTGAGACTTACCGAGCGGCGCCTAGAAAAGAGTTGGAACCTAAAAGAAACCAAAAACGAACGAGCAAACAAAAGAAAATAAAAAATCGCCGCGGTTTACAACCGTCTCCGTGGGGAAAGAACGATGGAATGGAGGCATGCGGCGTGCTGACCGCCGGCTGACATGTTATAACCAGGATCTAACATGGTGAATAGGGCGCATGAAGCCGCATGCCGCGTGCTGACCGCCGCCTGACATGTTATAACCAGGATCCAACATGGTGAGGAGGGCAGACAACTTCGCCAGCTTACAACCGCAACAAATGTAATTTTTCGTCTTTTTCTTTGTGACTTTTCTTGTTTGGGGTCCTATTTTGTTCTGTAGGAGCCGCTCGGTAAGTCTCAAGTGGATTTGTTACATATAATACAGTTGTGAAAGCCGCATTTCCCAGCTTTTTCGGCCTTTCGAAATAACTTCCTTCAAAGTTAACCAATTGCGAATGCAAGCACATTTTTGAGTTCAGCAGTTCAGGCTCTATCAAATAGCGTTAAAAAATTGCCAAAAATTTCAAAGTTCAACCGAATTTTTTCAAAGGTTAGTTTTTCGTTCAAGATCGTGCTTCATTGCGAAGGGCGGCTGTGGACGAGTTGTCGGTAGCGAGTTGTCGAAAACCGTTGCATGCTCATAACTCCTTCAGTTTTAGGTTTTTTGGGAAACGGTTGGTACCGCTTGATTCGCCTCTTCGAGTTCTACACAGCAGTGTATACAACTTATCAGAACACCGCATTTTCACAGTGGGTGGGCAAAAATGACTTTAACGGGCTCTTTGCGATTGGAGAAGCTTATTTTCCGAGACTTGCATGTTCTCGGAGTATCTCAAGCATGGTGAGAAGTGCTCTGACATGGCAGGAATCCCTCGAGAGTACACCGTGCACAATGCATACAGGATCGGACCTATCAATCGAGTGCGCGACAACTTGTGCGAGAGTGCGCGTTTGGGGAGTTTTATCAGAAATTCCTAGACGCTCTACTCAGGAATTTTTCTAAGACTGTCCAGCTAGCCTTTGGAGTGCGCCGTGAGCAATGGATATATAGGATCAAACCTATCAATCGAGAGGGGGGGGACAGCTTGTAGAGTGAGCGTTTAGGGAGTTCTATCACAAATTTGCAGCCGGCCTACTCAGGAATTGCTGTACTCTGTTTCTGCCAGACCTAGGAGTGCGCCGTGAACAATGTATATAGGTTCGGACCTATCAATCGAGTAGACGCAACAGGGTGTAGAGTGGACGATTGGGGAGTTTATGAAAAATTCTCAGCCGCCCTAGTTAGGAATTGCTATAACACAGTCCAGCTAGCCTTTCGAGTGCGTCGTGAGCAGTGCATCTAGAATCGAAGCTATCAATCGAGTGGGCGCAACAGCTCGCAAATTCATGCGCGGGCGCGTTCGGAGCGCAATTACTCTGTCGGGATCGAATCGATCCGGCTGCGGCTCGTGGGTGTCGTAGTCAGCAGAGAGCATTAGTAGTCCGCAAAAGTACAGCGTTGTAGTTTCTAAAATGGAGAAATTATAGCGGCGTGAAAATGCACGTGAAGCTCGTGTGGCCTAATTTTTCCCGAATTCAGTCGACCACTGCGAGAAGACGCGATGAACTAGCAGCCCACAAGTGCGCATGCGAGCAGAATACTGAAGGCACTTTACGATGGCATGCTCACACCTCCCCTGCTGCCTAAGCCGCTTCGGCCCCATCTGACATTTTAGAGCGGTGGAGGGCAGCGGTAAAGTTTCCAGCGCTCTTTCTCGTCCACATTTGAGTTTTCAGCACTCGCAGTGGTAAGATTCTGTTCAGCTCGAAAAGCTCTATCGAACGGTACCAATCTCGTCCAATTCTGAAAACATCGGTTTTTTGACAATCTCGCATCGAAGATGAGGGCACTCCAGGCCGCGGCAGAGGGATGATGACGTCATCGAAAATTGATTTTTCCGAACCGGCCCACGTTTGCCACCATTCGATAGAGCTTTTCGTGCTGAATTGAACGGTGTTGTTGAGTTCCGAAAAAACTGTGACCTGGGCGAGTAAGAGCGCAGGAAACTTCATCCACTAAGCCAGCCATCCTAAAATGGCAGGTGGGACTAAGGCAATTTACTAAGCTAGGGAGTTGTGAGCATGTCACCTGAAAGCACCTTTAGTGTTCTGCTAGCACGCACATTTGTAGGCCGTTAGCTCTCCGCGTCTTTCCGCAGGGGTCGACTGAATTTGGAAAAAATCGTGCCACACAAGGCTAACCTGCATTTTCGCAGCGCTGTAACTTTGTCCAATCATAAGCTACATTACTGTGTTTTAGCAAACTACTAGAACTTTTTGCTTCCTACAAAAGAGACAAGCTGCAACCGAAAATGTTCACAATTTACAGAGTTATCGCGCTCAGAACACACCCGCGTGTGAAATTTAAAACAATAACGGTCGATGTTCTCCTCGCTCTTACTGGTCCAGATTACGGTTTTCGCTACTTTTAGCTGAACCATTCAATTCAGCATGGAAAGCTCTATCGAATGGTGGCAAACGTGGCCCGGTTCGGAAAAATCAATTTTCGATGACGTCATCGCCCCTCTGCCGCGGCCTAGTGTCCCCTCGTCTTCGATGCGAAGTTGTCAAAAAATCGATGTTCTCAGAAATGAACGAGTTTGGCACCGTTCGATAGAGCTTCTCGAGCTGAACAGAACGTTACCACTGCGAGTGCTGAAAACTCAAATGTGGTCGAGAAAGAGCGCTGGAAACTTCACCGCTGCCCTCCACCGCTCTAAAATGTCATATGGGGCAGAAGCGGCTTAGGCAGCAGGGGAGGTGTGAGCATGCCATCGTAAAGTGCCTTCAGTATTCTGCTCGCATGCGCACTTGCGAGCTGTCGCGCCCACTGGATTGATAGGTTCGGCCCTATATGCACTGTTCACGATGAACTCGAAAGGCTAGATGGACTGTGTTAGAGCAATTCCTAACTAGGGCGGCTGAGAATTTTTCATAAACTCCCCAATCGCCCACTCTACTCTGTTGCGTCTACTCGATTGATAGGTCGGATCCTATATACATTGTTCATGGCGCACTCCTAGGTCTCGCAGGAACAGAGAACAACAATTCCTGAGTAGGACGGCCGCAAATTTGTGATACAACTCCCCAAACGCTCACTCTACAAGCTGTCCCCCCCCTCTCGATTGATACGTTCCATCCTATATGCATAGTGCATAGCGCACTCCAAAGGCTAGCTGGACAGCCTTAGAGCAACTCCTGAGTAGGGCGGCTGAGAATTTCTCATAAAACTCCCCATACGCTCACACTACAAACTGTCCCCCCTCGATTGATAGGTTGATCCTATATGCATACTGCACGACGCACTCTCAGTGGATTGGCATGACGGAACACTTTACGCCATGTTTGATATACTCCGAGAACATGCAAGTCCTGAAAAATAAGCTTCTCCAATTGCAAAAGGTCTGCCCCTGTCATTTTTGACCACCCACTGCGAAAATGCGGTGGTCTGGCGAAGTTGTACAAATGCTGGTGTAGATCTCGAAGAGACGAATCGAACGAAACCCACCGTTTCCCAAAAAACCTCGAACTAGAGGAATTGTGAGCACGCAACGGTTTTCGACGGCTTGCGACCGCCCTTCGCAATAGAGCGCAAGTTTTCAATTTCGGTCCATAGCTTCATATAAACAATGTATACCATACGATAGAGCTCGAGCTCCTGAGCTCAAATAATCGCTTGTTTTTGAAGCTAATGAATTTTAGGCGAGTTATATCAAAAAGACGCAAAAGCCGGGAAACGCGGCTTTTTCGGGATTTGATCAAAAGATACGGCCGTAACTGTACTTTTTATTTATGCGGCCCCCCGGACTAGGACAGATCCGAGAAATGATTTTGCTATACGGCCACAATTTCTACAACGCAATCTCTTGCTGTCTGCGTCCTAGCTTAGAGATCGCGCGTTGGCGTCAGCGCTGAAACCCGATCGATGTCTTGTGTGCACGAGATGGCTCTCCAGGGAGGCGGGTTGTGGTGCGGTGGATAAGGCGGCACCTTCATGCGAAAGAGGTCGGGGTTCCGTCCTTCTGCATGTGGCATTCTTGCATTTCAGGTGACTCGGGATTTGAGGGTTTTGACGCGTACGTAATCTTGATGCATCTTTTGCGCATTTTCCGTGCTTTGCCGGTTGAAGAGCGCAGAACCCAGCCGTGGGCTCCTCCTGAGCGACGAAAGCAGTCTCCACGCCAGCAGCTTGGATTGCACACGTCCTGGAGTCCCTTACCGACCGCGGTTCTGCGATTGCACAAAGTACATTTTACGCCTAAAGTTACGGTGTAGGTTTTGTGGCCGTATGGCGGAGTCGTACTTGTCTAGATAGAGATGAATACTTGCACATTACATGCCTGCCTGGACCCCTATTGTAGCTATTGCAGTCTCCTTCCTCAAATAAGGAGGAAATTTAGACGAAAAAACAAACTCCAACGAACCCCGGCTGCCCTCGGCCACTTGCTTCTACAGCTACACCGTAGTAACGAGTTTTCCGGGGCGGGTGGACGAGTTCTGTAGTGTTCCTGTAGTGACGAGTTTTCCGCGGCGGGTGGACGGGTGGACGAGGCTGGCGGCTGCGACTCAGTCGCAGCAATCCAAAGCTTCGTCGAGCTGAGCTGTTCGTGACTTGACCAAGTGTGGAATGCTGGTTCTTTTCAGCTATTTCAGTAAATAATCCTGCTCGTGAATCAAAGTACACTCGCCTCTCGTTATAACTATAGTTGTGCTCTCCCGAAAATTTCGAATAACCGAATATATTCGAATAGCGACTATTTCCGAGCATTCGAATTCGAGCACTTTCGAAAATCGCGTTTTTTCGAGCATTCGATTTTGAACACATTCGAAAATCGCGTTTCTTCGGTCATTCGAATTCAAATGTTCGAATATCCATTCGGGCGCAACTGGCGTTTTGAGAGAAACCATCATTCGTCAAAGTAAATACACGGTGTCTCAAAAAATGTATACAACGTTTGAAAGGTGATGACGTTGCTCACGGTAAGGGTGCTGAAGAAGTTAAGGGCTCATACGAAAGCTTAAGATAATAGAATTTTTCTGACATATGAGCGGTATGGATTGCTCCACTCGTCTTAAATTTTTGCGTTTTACACCCGATCGATTGTGGTTCTCTTGAATAGTTGTTACCTTTTTCCACGGAGTGGAAAAATGTAACAAGGGAAATACAATTGAGTTGTGCTTCTTTTAAAGTTTAAAACTTAAAAACACACTATCGCTTGCGGAATTGTAGGGGACCATAAAAAATATAGGTACTAATTGAAAGGTTCTAACATTGCTTCTAGTGAAGCTTATGGTGCTGTTTGGGACCCATATTAAAGCACAGGATAACGACATTTCTGTGGCGTGCAAATAATCAAGATCGCGTCATGCTCCGCCTGAAATCTTGCATTTCATACCAGGGTCAAGTTTGAGGTTCGGGAATTGAAGGGGGGGGGGGGGGGTCGTACTGTGGCCTCGTCTGGAGGGGGGTCGTACTCTTCCGGTTTTGGCAGAGAATTCTCTTATTCTTCAGGTTTTTAGGCGATGTTTTTAATCCTTAATAAGTTGCTTTTTCCAGGAGTGCCTACGAAGGTGTGCGTGGAGTCTCTCCTTCGTCCCGCGAAGTTGTAAAAATTAATATAAAAAGGTTTCAAATAATGATTGTATTACTTGTAAAACAAATAAAGATTTTCTGCACCCAAATTTGGAGTCAATGAGAAGTTTCCATTTTTTAGATTTTTTCAGTCATGGACGCAACAGTTTTGTGCCTGGACTAGCGATATCTACGTGCTAAATTGCAGTCTATAAAATTTGAAGTGCCACTTACTAAGGAAAATTAAGTGCTTTTCCTGCAAGATTTTTGGAAGCGCTCTTCGAAACCATATGGCAACCGGAGGATGGACTTGTCACGGAACTAATTTTATCTCGTCTGCAGGAAACAGCATCAGAAAGTGAAGCTGTACCCAATAAAATTTTAATCCACAGTTTGACACACGGTAATAAAACCAGTTTTTCTGAAACGATCCTCATTTGCCGAAAATTTTTGACATCGTTAATCACGTGGAAGCATGAATCCTGTTTTTTAATGCGTAGAATCCACACTTCTTATAGTTTTAAGAACTCTGTGAATTTTTTAGAGACGTCGAACAAACTCCGAAATATGATAGGTTAAGTGGAGCCATTGCGTCCTCCGATATCATCGATCGCCACTGAGGATGGTGCTCTCTCGGAAAAATTTTCTATCTTCTGAAGAAAGAACACACGAGAGTGAAATTGTGCTTCACGGAATATTAAGTCATGAATATTAAACAGTAAAAAGCTAAGCTTCCTCGCAGCGACCTCCGATGATTAGCGCGAGTCGTATTTGATTTTTTCGTTTTTGAAGAAAAATTCATTAATTTTTACCTGAAGAAGATCACCCACAGTCGAAATCTGGCCACAGAAAGTTTTAAGTCTTGTTCAATGCACAGTGTGAAAATCATAGTTTTCTGAAACGAATAGATTGGATCGACCCCTGGTCGATATGACACCGACGTAATAGGAGCGACCAAATTACACATTCACAAAAATGACTATAACTCGGTAAGTTTTTAAAAATTTGAAAAGCCAATGGCATTTTAGATAATAGAAGAAAACTACTTTCACAGTATAAAAATCTGTTTTCAAAAATAGATCTTTATACGAGCGGAGGCCTTCGATTTTTGTGCGAAAAAAATTGAAGTTTTTGTATAAGTAATTATATCCGGTAAGTTTTTCGAATTTTAAATAGTTAATAGCTTTTTGGGAACTCAAGGAAAAGCGCTTTCGAACAATATAGAAATTAGTTTTCAACATGGAGGTCTTCATAGGGGGCGGTGGGGGTTCGATTTCTGGTCCGTTGTTGCAGAAATACGTGCCAAAAATCGAACCCCCGCCTCGTATGAAGACTCCTTTTTTGAAAACCGGTTTCTGCATGGTTAGAAAGCATCCTTCCTGTATTTTCAAAAAAATAGGGGTTTTTGAATTTCAGAAAACGAACCGAGTTATGATCAAATTTGTGAAGAACTGCTTGTACACTCTCCACATTGGAGTGATTTCATAAAATTGATCCTAACCCGGTATGTGGTATATCGGTATCATATGAAAGCACTTTTCTTCTAGTTTCCAAAAAGCCATTGACTTTCTCAAATTTCCAAAAACTTACCGAGTTATAGTCACTTTTGTGAAGGTCGAATTTCGTCGCTCCTATTACGTCGGTGTCATATCGACCAGGGGTCGATCCAATCTATTTGTTTCAGAAAACTATGATTTTCACACTGTGCATTGAACAAGACTTAAAACTTTCTGTGGCCAGATTTCAACTGTGGGTGATCTTCTTCAGGTAAAAATTAATGAATTTTTCTTGAAAAACGAAAAAATCGAATACGACCCGCCCTAATCATCAGAGATCGCTGCGAAGAAGCTTAGCTTTTTACTGTTTAATATTCATGACTTAATATTCCGTGAAGCACAATTTCACTCTTGTGTGTTCTTTTCTTCAGAAGATAGAAAATCTTTCCGCGAGAAGACCATCCTCAGTGGCGATCGATGATAACGGAGAACGCAATGGCTCCACGTAACCTACCATGTTCCGGAGTTTGTTCGACGTCTCCGAAAAATTCAAAAGCTCTTAAAACTAAAAGAAGTGTGGATTCTACGCTTCAAAAAGCAGGCTGTAATATTAGCGACCTCCATGTAATTAACGGTGTCGAAAATTTGCCACAAATCAGACAAATCGGATCATCTGCTCATACAGAGGGTCATTTCAGAAAAACAGGTTTTATTGCCGTGCGTCAAACTGTGCTTAAAATTTTGTTGGGTACAACTCCACTTTCTGATGCCGTTTCCTGCCGAAGAGAGAAAAGCACTTCCTTCTCCATTCGCTGGTCTCCTAAGTTATGCTTCCGCGACAAATCCATCCTTCGGTTGCCATTCCGTCTTTTCTTCAAAGAGCGCTTCCAAAAATCTTGTAGGAAAAGCACTTATGTTTTTAGAAAGTAACACTCGGCATTGTATAGAGTACAATTTCGAATGCAGATGTTGCTCATTCACGTACAAAAATGTGAAGTGTCCACGAGATGCTCGGAAAGCCTGAAAAGTTGAACTCGTTGTGATTAATTCGACAACTGCTCTCAAAAGTGCTTTATTTTCAACTGTAAACAAACAAAATATTATTATCAAAAGATTACACCACAAAACCTTTATCAGCGTTTTTCTAACAAATTACTAAATTAAACAGTTACTCAGTAGCACTCTTCCTTGAACTAATCTGACACAGTGGATGCTGCACCTGGAAAGAAGAACCTATTAAGGGGTACAAAAATCGCATGGAAATTTTTTAAAAAATTCAATGCGGATAGGAAGTAAAACGGTGGTTTACACAAGGGGGATAGTACCAGATCCACTCTGGGAGTGGGGGGGGGGACTTGATTTATTGTGCATGGTGACTCGAGTGGGTGGTGCTTTTGAGAACTAGTCGCCGAATTGCTCTGCCCTTCCACGATGCTTTCGATGTTTAGCATTTCAGGATAAATTTCTTCTCGGAAAGCGAAGAGCCGGGCGTGAGTCGTCTTATGGGCTGGGATATTTAGAAAGCGTTAATAGAGCGATAGCGAGAACGGCAAATTGTGCAATCAATAAACTCACATGTTATGTGTCTTTAGCGTGATTGTCAGGTTCTAAATGTTAAAAGAAGCACACCACACAGGTTATTGTGGCTAAAACTAGCAACAAATGTAGCAAGCATTCAGCCCACTATCAATGGAGTCTGAAACGTAAGGTTGCAGACTAGTGCATGGCGCAATCTTAGCCATTTGCAGAATTTTCGGTTCCTATGAGCGTCAAACAGCTCCCAATGCTTCACTAGCAGCAATATTGGAACCTTTAATTATTAGGCTGGCCGAAAAGTCTTGAAACAAAATATTAAAAACTTCAGAATTTTCTGAAAAAAATCAAAAATCCTGGGTCAGTAAGGATCGTGTAGAAGGTTAAAGAAGCTTTCACCATATGAGTACTTCATTTTGGTGACATGTCGAGCATGATTAGCCAACAACAGCTTCGAATGATCTTCTACGAATGGTGCCGAGGCTCCAACGCAAGCACAACGGTCTCCGATATCACCGATGCATTTGGAGAAGGGACTGTACGCCGCACCACAGTGTATCGTTGGTTCACTCGCTTTGATTCAGGAGATATGAGCCTTGAAGAGAGCGCAGTGGACGACTTTCTGCTGTCGATGATGGTGGATTGCAGCTCGATATCAAATCTAATCCAGAGGCAACTGCGGGGAAACTGGTAACATCCTTTGGCTGCACCCACTCCACCACCGAGCTGCATCTCCGCGATCTCGGTACCGATCCCTCATAGGCTGACCGAGGCACATATGCAAGTGCAAATGAACATATGACAGTCATTCCTCGCGCAGTCGCGTCGAAAGGAATTTCTTGAGGATCTATCGACTGAAAATCAGAGCTGGATAGTCTAGGATAACAGCGCACTCGCGCCGTCTGGCTCCCACGCGGCGCAGAACCACCAGTTCAGCCGGAGCTAGACGCGCACCAACGCATACATTATTTATTTATTTATTTATTTATTTATTTATTATATACGTCATAGGACGCGCTCAAACACAGTAGCAAATATAGTAGACATACACTAGCAAATTGTCAAAACAGCAACTAACGCAAAAAAAAATCTTACTGAAAATTAGTCGATAAAAGTGCAGTCGAAAAATAGGAACACACATCCATCAATTTTAGAAGGAAGAAAAGCGCAAGGAGGAAACTGGAAGTCGAGGAGTCCAGAGTGGTCTCACTATCACCACCTATATACATAAAAGAGTTTGTCCGTCGAGTGATCTAATCTAAGTGAGATACGCCGCATCACCCACAGCGAGAGCGGTCGAATGATCTAACCCAAGTGAGGTACGCCGCATCACCCACAGCGAGAGCGGTCGAACGATCTAACCTAAGTGAGGTACGCCGCATCAGCCACAGCGAGAGCGGTCGAATGATCTAACCTAAGTGAGGTAGGCCACATCATCCAAAGAGAGAGCGGTCGAATGATCTAACCTACGTGAGGTACGCCGCATCACCCACAGCGAGAGCGGTCGAATGATCTAACCTAAGTGAGGTACGCCACATCACCCACAGCGAGAGCGGTCGAACGATCTAACCTAAGTGAGGTACGCCGCATCACCCACAGCGAGCGGTCGAATGATCTAACCTAAGTGAGGTACGCCACATCATCCAAAGCGAGAGCGGTCGTACGATCAAATCTAATCGTAAGTGAGGTACGCTGTATCATCCACAGCGCGGTAAAAATTTCTCATTGAACGTGGGAATTGTTGCAGCATGGGAAGCGCATCCTTTTACTGCTTGACACAACAGCACCTACGCGCACTCCTGAGCGTCCAGATTCAGAAGCCGTGCCGCCGACTTCGTGCCATTAGCATAAGAAGACAACTAAAGGGGTAAGAGTATAAGAGAGACTTCGAGGGTGGAGAACTGACAGCGACCAGGAGGTAGCGACTTGGAGGAAGCATCGGGATGGGGGCGATAGGGGAATCAATGAAGCAGGCCAGGAGGTGACACCAAGAAGGGTTCAGGCATTAAGAAGGACCAGTCTGGAGTTTACAATCAGAGCGGGGGGGGGGGGGGGAGCAGCCAAGAGGATCAGTAAGGGGATCCATTACCAGTAAGAGAGTACGGATTTAGAAGATGTGACATCGATGACACGCAATGGGCGTTCGCTCGCCGTCGTCGTGTGTGAGTGTGGGAGAGCTACTTAATTGGGGAGAGTAGTAAGGAGGATTCCGAGGTGGAGGGGTTCTACCTGGAAGAAGTGACCTGGAGTCGGGACCAGGACTAGGAACCAACAAGAAGGGAGCCGTAAGGGAATTCATACGGAGAAGAAGGAATCTGCCATACGCATAGCCTCGTCATGCTCGACACAGCGGTGACTGCGCGCGCTTCTGAGCTTCTTGATCCAGAAAACGGACCCCTACTTCGCGCAGCAAGCATTCTGACTCTGAATACATGTCACCAACCGTGCCATGAGCACGGGAGGACCACTAAGGGGATAGTGGAGAAGGGCGGTATTTGGGAATTCTATGGTGGACCAGGAGAGCGACCAGGAAGGAAAGGAAGAACCTGGAAGAGAGGTAAGGACGGAGAAACCAGCAAGAATAGACCAGAAGGTGTCAGTAGTGGAAACAAAGAAGTGGGCCGGTAGTTGGGATCAGGAAGGTGGGGGACTAAAGATGGGGAGGGAAGACCTGTAAAGGCGGACCAGCAATTAGATCCAGTAAGAAGAAACGAGTGAGGGGGAACCTGGCTTCGGAAGACATGTCAACGACAACTTGAAACACTAGCTGTTGAGCATGAGAACAATTGCGGAGGAGCAACCTGAGACAGAAGTACTGGCTGGGGTTTCTTAGGAATCGCAGTGGCAATTGCATCCTTCTATACTTCCGGCACTTCACCTAACATTAACGAGACATTGAAAATATGTGCAAGAGGCTTGCAAAGAGAACAGGCACATTTTTTGTAAACAATTGAAGGATGCCATCAAAGGGTTCCGTGAAGATGGCTTTAAACGCTTGAGGACAACTAGAAACTCACTAAGGTGGAAATAAAAGTCGCCTATTCGATCAGCACGGAAGGACCTAAGGTAGTAGTTTGCACATAAGAGTCGTCCTCTGAATAAACAGACGCGAAGTATTCACCGAGAGCTGAGGCTTTACTAAGCTCACTAAAACACTTAGACCCAACTTTGTCGAGCAAAACTGGTACGTGTCCACTAGGTTTCAACTTGTTACGAAGATATAAGTGCAATTTCCTCATAGACGAGTCTACTGCATATCTACGTTCGCGATTAGCCCAGAATTCTTTCAGATGCTTCTCAACATCCACACACACCTTCTTATACAGAGGATTACTCAGTGGATTAGGCAACAATTCAAAAAGCCGTTTCTTTTGGTTAAGCAGGTTTCGGATATTTGTGGGAAATTCGGCTTGGGACCTATTTTGAATCCTTAGTGTGACAAAACGAGATAACTTCTCATAGATGACCCTACAGAATCTTTGATAAAGCTCCGCTGTAGAAGTGTAGTTATCAAATATTTTAACCAGTCCACTTCGTTCAGACTTCCGTTAAGCGAGGAATAGTCTACACCTAAGAAATCTGGTAAGGGAAATGGAATACTATCAGGGATGTACGCAGAGCTTACAACATTTTATGATCAGAAGTAGCTAGAGGAGGGAGCGTAGTAACATCATGAACTATAGGCGATGTTGAGAGAATAATGTCAAGAATATGAATACGTTGGCCTGTTAACCATTTGTTGATATCCAGAGTCATTGAAGAACTTAAGAATATATGCCGAATTCGTTGATACGGGTACAAGGTTTCTCCAATTAACTTTCAAATTAAAGTCACCTAGTATGATTGTATCACATCTAGCTGCCGCAAGGGTTGTAAGCAAGTCAACGAGATTATCCTCATCTGATTTTAAAGAATTTGGAGGACGATAGACAACTATAAATCTCAATTGAGTGGAAGAGTTGGGGGAAATCACCTCTACGCAAAGGACATCGGATTTCAACGAAAAGCTGTGGTTTACTGTATGTGCTACAATGGAGCTATCAATTATACAGCAAACGCCTCCTCCTCTGGCTCTACTTCGATCTAGCCTATACAACTCATAGGGACAATTGGCTATGACTTCCCAATCAACTATCTTCGAGGATAGCCAGGTTTCGGTGATGAATATTATGTCCGGTTTCATATCTGAGATAAAGTGTTGCAAGTGGAGCAATTTGTTTACAAGGCTACGCGCATTGAATAGATAACACGAGAATGGTATAGTATCACCGTGCTTAATCAGACCTTTCTCGAAACCGCAACAGAAATTTCGGAGATGCGCCTGAGTTCGCCCTGGTACACTACCCATTCCCGTCTATTCAAATCTTTATTTCTCTCCCTAGCCAACTTCCTCAATTCGAAGTCCTTATATCTCTCCTCCGCAGTCATACTTTTCCGGACAAAAACATCCGGAAAGCCCGCATTGAGGAGGAGGCGAGCATTAGCTAAGGCTCTCCTCCAGTGGAACGTGGAGGGCAGCACGAGTTTGACCAGTCGCCCACGCCCTTGGCTCGGCTTACCCATCCGGCAGGTTTCCACTGGTCGACACTCTACCTGCAACACATCTAAGATATTCGTTACTTTCTCTTCAAGGTCTTTTTGACGATGTGAAGGTGAGACCCCTGTGGGTGCCTCTTCGATCCCAGCGATCACTATACTTCGGGAGCGCTTCTCTGACTCAATGAATGTCAGAGAATTCCTTCGGTATCTTTTCAGATAACGCACTCAGCATATCAGCCATCACGGGATCCTTATTTCATTCTATTATGTTTTTAATCAGATCATTTGCTGACATTTTTGTGTAGTCAGCATCACCAGGAGCGAACGTTGCCGTCGCAGAGGTTTCACCTACTACAGCAGCGCTCACTTAAATACCAGCAGCGCTGTGGATTCTTTGACTGCGGGTAATACGCGCCACTCCGTTTTGATCTACTAAAATCAAGCCTATTAGAAATGATTGATTGCAAAAAACGGCGAAAAATGGCGTAAACCTAACTTATTGAGGCCGTAGCCTTAGAGGGCAGAGGCTCAAAACAAATGAGCAAACTGAGCAATGTGAAAGCAATAACACACAAGCAATGATCTGAGCAACGAGAGAGCTGTAATAATGCAGCCGCTCACGGCAACGGCAGGCGATAGATTATCTTGCGTTTGGTGGGTTGCAAAAGGGCCAATCTACTATGAGCTACTAGCTGCTGGCAGGATAGTTACCGCTTCCAAAACCGTTAATTAGCATCAGAAATTGGTCGACGCAATGCGAGAAAAAAGGCGGAAAAGTCAGGTGTCCACCTGTTGTACAACAACGCGCGCCCACACGCATCGACAATCGGTGATAAGATAGCCGGACACGGCTGGCATTCAGTAGCCCATCCACCGTATTCGCCGGATCTTATGCCATTGGACTACCACCTGTTTGGACCGCTGAAGCATCACATAAGAGGGAACAAATTTAAAAGGTATGGTGACCTCAAAATGGCAGTCGACAACTTCTTCAAGTCGCAATCAGCTGATTTCTGGACGAAAGGAATCAGCGATTTGCCGAGCAGATGGTACAAAGTAATACCGCTCTATGGTGAATATATTATTGATTCCTAGTTTGTATTTAGAAAACTATGGATGAACAAAAAAGATTTCTTTATTTCATTATTTTTCGGCCTGCCTAATAGTACTTGCATTTATTAACACGTTGACGACCAGAGCGATTTTCGCGCGTGTGTCGTGTGGGACTAAGCCTTTCACGAGACGACATTCCATCACCCAAAACGTCACTCTAGGGGTTCCTTGAGATGCTGAACACAAATCTGAGGATCGTTTTACCGAATACAGCCGAAGGCCACCAATATCGACAACTAAGGTGGTCGATTCAAAATCACCGACTTGGCTCAAACTTCGCCTAATGTGGCTGCTTAGGGCGTTAATTATAAGTAAGAAGACTGTCTTCAGTTCGTTTATCAGTGATAACATGCGCAGTGCGCATTCTGCATATGAAAATCACGCATAGCGCGCGTATCACGCGCATATAGCGATAGCGCGCACGAAAAAGAGAAACATGACATCGCGCCTCAAAATTGACCAGTTACAATCAATCCATTATTTTTGTATTGTTGGACAGGTATTATCACCCATAACAATTTTTGCTGAACACCATTATAAAAATCAGAAATTTGATGTGAGTGTACTTTAATTATTACCTGTTTTTTCGGGAATGAGACGACTGATCCCCCTCATTTACATGTACCTTCCGCAGCGCACCGTATTCGGTGAAACGAGCGTCGAATGAGTGTTCAGCATCCCACCCCCCCCCCCCCATAGGCGAAGTTTTAGCCAAATCGGTGGAGAGGATCGAATCCCTTACCGAGCGTTCTGCCTGACGGCTCATTACTCGCTTCCGGAGAGATGATCACTTCGATCTGACAGTAGAAGGTTCCGGCTTCGTACCGCACGTGACAACTTCCAACGATACTTCTGGCCCGTCGACCAGTTCACTGACACAGCACGCCGCAGTGTATATAAAGGTTTATCTAAAGCTACACAACGATAGAACGGAGTCTGAAGCACAGACACTAGCTACTTCACGGAGAGGAGTGGGACCTATACCCGCGGTGTCCGCTGAGTGGGGAGTGCGCCCTTGAGCAATGACTCAGTTAGCGGCGACGCTAACAAACGTATGCGCACACCTTCCCCTTGGACGGAAGGTTGGCGGGGAGATGCCTCTCCTGGTTCCCAAAATCCTTTACGGAACTTGGCTATGCTGTTTGGGGGACTTTGCCGGTCCGAGGGAGACTGAAGATGGGTTGACTGCCGATTACTCGGCTGCTGACAAGAGTAGACTGGTTCACGACCGCTCGGGAGGAAGCACAATTGCTAGAATGGACCTTGTGCCCATGCCGGCCGGCTTAGATGGAGTGAGCGCGCCGCAAGCCCCGCCCCTGCCCACGATTCGCTGGCTCGGTGCGCTCCATCACCCCGCCGACCCTGCTCACAATCGATCGATGCCACGTCATCGGTGGCGGGCCGTCTGCTGGATCTACAGGATGAGGAGCTCACGAAACTAAAACCAGATTAAGAACATAACAGAACAGCACTAAACGCACACCGCACAGTAGTAGGGGACCCCTGACCTAACAGTGTAAAATGGAAGAATTCAGACGAGTGCCGGCACAATCCATTCCATTCATATGTTTAAAGTTTGTATTTTTTAAGCTTTCATACTTGTCCTTAACCTCCTCGGTACCTTCACTGTGAGCGAAGTTAACACCTTTCAAGCAGTGTATACATTTTTTGAGACACCCTGTATAATGATGGCAAGTGCCCTGACCCACCTGCACGTGGGCTTCGCACCGGCTTGCCTCGCTTGATGTTCGACTTTCGTTTCACTTATATATGGATGAGATCACCAACACTGGGATAAATTGTATCGTCCAATCCATGAAGTTCTTCTTGGTTTGGCTAACGTTATGGCATTGCCGCAAGCAGTTCGTTCGAGCCCGTTGTAAATGTTACAAAATTCAAATTTTAGGCAAATATACTTCTCAATGCGATTGTAACTGATATTGCGTCCGTAACTTCCAAACTCTCTACCGCTGAAGTGGCAGCCAGAAGACCTGCCAGTAATGCATAACCCTTAGCGCTTATAGTCCCACATGTGTGTTATCATGTAGGTTTCCACATACTGAACGATAAGAAAAAACCACCCCTGCGAAAGTGCCGCCTATGTTGAGAACGTGCCTCTGGATACAGAAGACGTCCCGCGAAAGTCGTCTGATCTACGAGTGAGTTCAGGAGATCCCTACCATCCTCTCCACGCATTTCCTGGAGAGCCCAGCGGCCGTTTCACAGTGTGACGCATGTCTAACGTTTCGATAAACTTCAATGGTAGGAGGGAATGGGAAGGCAAACATAATGGAGAGGAGCAACCGAGTAGGCTCCCCAACTAGGATTGCACCGCAAACAGTATTTCAAGAAGTGTGAATTGGATTGCGGCGCTGCTTCATGCGAGGGAGGTGGGGGGTCGGTTCTCCTGCGTTGCGGTATTTTCGCATTTCAATAGAGTGGTTGAGATTTGATGGGTTTTAACGTCTACATAATTCGTTGGCGTTTTCTGCACATTTTTCAGCTGTATGCGTTTCTGCGAACCTAGCTGCGGACTCACACCGAGCAACGAAGGCAGTTTCCATACGAGCAGCTTGGATGGCACACACTCTGAAGCCCCTTCCTTAGCCTGGTTCTGTGCTCGAAGAACATACGGCCCCTGAGTGACCGATGAGGGAGGGTACTTTTCCGATTGGAGCGTGAATTATTTGCTCGTAGGATGCTTGAAGCAAGAAAGATAGATTATTTTGCTGGATCAGAGATTTCGTAGCATTCGCACGTTCGAACACGAGTGTTTCGAGCATTCGAATTCGAATACATTATAAAATCGCGTTTTTTCGAACGTTCGAATGCGAGTATTCGATTTCGAATGGAATTATTCGAATTCGAATGTTCGAATATTTATTCTGGCACCACTATAGTTATAACGCGTTCGAAGGGACGGCAGAAAATCTGCGTTATAAATAGAGTTGCATCCTAACCGGAGCTGACCTTTTTCGTATTCTCTTGCGCTAGAATTATCTAGAGTAGGATTAGTTGACTAAATATGGCAATAGTGATGAAATATGTGACCGTAAAGAGAGGTTGAAGGCGAATTTTGCAACCTAATGTTGCGAAATCCTTTGTTGCTATCAAATCTATCGCACCTGGCAGGACTCGAGCCCGTACTGCCTGCCTTCGGGCAGAATGTTAGTCCACTACACTATCAGCGTGCTTCATCTGCGTAATTGTCGTGGTAATGACCCATCAGAACTCTATTATTGGAATGTTGAGTGGGATCAAGCAGCGCTGTTGCTGTAATCATGACCGCAAAGCAGAGAGTACAGGCACGAGCTCTGAGAGTTGAGAATTTTTACCGCAAACGAAACGTCTTGCAACAGTAAGTAGCACCTATACCAGCTGCGCAAGGCTTAAAATATAAATGTGGGGCATTATTTTGAATAATCTGAGTGTAACCCCTCATCTTTTCTCGTTCCTGATAGAGGAAATCTTCCAACATACGGCAACTTCTAACGACTTCTCCCGGGAGTTTCCAACCGTGCTCGACAAATTGTTATCAAATGAATACTTTTGTGGGCCGCTCACGCGTGAAAAACATTGATCAACATCCAATACGTTATTGCACAGGCGCCGTTCGTGACTACGAACGAGACAGTAGGACGGCAGGACTGATCGCAGACGCGGTCAGCGTCTTGCTCGTTTTCACTTTCTGTGTCCGTGTGAGGCCGGATTTGAGCACTGGTCGCGTTATAGCGAGAGTCATTTTGAACGGAGAATTTCCCTCAGAACCGCGCAATAACGGGAATAGCGTTGTATCCGACGCGTCTTACGCGGAGCTGATTTGTATTGACGTAAAAGTAAGCTGGCTGGGGCCAGGGGAAATTTACGTTATTTATTTATTTATTTATTCTATATCGAGAGTCGCGCCTGAGGGCTCGTATCAGCGTCCAGCCGCAGCGATCAGATGGCATAGTGGGGAGCGACGTGGAGTGAGCGAAAGATCTGGGGTTTGGATCCTACGGAACGGGTTTATTTTGCACTTCTGCAAACCCCGTGCTTTTCATGTATGTGATCCACACCCTGTAGTATGTCATCTGTACATTTACATATAACACATGCTTCAAACTGCTAAAAGCTAAAATGTTTATTTCGAAAGAAATGGGCAGTTTTCCACAGCGATCCCACCTGCGAAGTAAATCAATTACAAAATATCTAACGTGATATAGCGATAACTTCACACAAAACAGCTTTACAAATAAGCAAGCGTTTATAAGCAAACAAGGGTATTATTTGGTCTGATCTTCTTCCTCATCAGCGATGTTCCATTCGCCGTCGAACTCGTCTTCTTCAACTTGCAGGTTTCCTTCATCGTGAATTTACTCCAGCTGCTTATCTTCGATCGACCTCAGAATTCTTCCTATCCTGTGTGCTAACCTGTGATGGCGGCTATTCTTCCTTCGCTGCGACGTGGCAATTTCGAAAACGAGGTCAGCGCGGTCAGTCGATGTGGAGGACAGCCGATGGTCGGTGGCTGCTCACGGTTCCGTAGAGTCTCCCTGAGCGACGAAAGCAGTTCCCACATGGGTAGTTTGGATGGCACACACCCTGGCGTCCCTTCCCTAGCCTGATTCTGTGCTCGAAGAGCGCAGAATCCATCCGCGGACTCTCCCTGAGCGACGAAAGCAGTTCCCACATGGGCAGTTTGGATGGCACACACCCTGGAGTCCCTTCCCTAGCCTGATAGAATCCATCCTCGGACTCTCCCTGAGCGACGAAAGCAGTTCCCACATGGGCAGCAGGGGTGTGCGTAATAACGATCTTACGATTTACGGCTATTTTTGCCGAATTTTTTACGATTTACGATTTACGACATTTTGGGTCGTAAATCGTAAATTTTCGTAAATGTGGTATTTGATCAACAACCAACTGACGTCCAAATTTATGTGGCCTGGGTTATAAAGATGTGCCCACCCTAATAGTCCCTTCTTATATGTAATGTTATGCTTATGTTTATTTAAGCCAACAACAAACAACATAGTCAACAAGCGAAACACGTAGCAAAACAATGGTTGGCTATACAACAAGAAATGAAGGGAATGATATAGCTCTCTACCACTCCCCTTCAGATTTGTTTTTTTTTTTTGGTATTCAATTGTGCTACTGTGGAAGAAGACACCGTCCTGTGCACAGGATTCTCGAATCCAACTCCAACTCAGTTTCCTAGAGAAAAAGGGATGAATATTCTAGATCCACGTCCTGCTTGGTAGTGAGGTTTAGTCAATTTGTTTATAATATATTCATGCTAAACCTAACTAATAGAATTGACGCAAATCCACTACTGAACATCATTCGTGATTATATTCGGGTCTAGAAAGTTGCTACACTCGTGTGGAAAAGATAAACCACTAACGTTTCCATTGGTTTGCATTGTTCTTTATAGTATGGAGGAGCAACTCAAGAAACGCTCGAACTGGTTTTGACAGTTTTGATCCCCTTTTCGGTGATGTGGTTGAGTTTATCGTATTCACCCTATCTGATACGATGCTGCAGACTCTCGGCGCAAACGTTGGTTACAGAACTTATGAAGAGCGGCCCGAGCGAGTGCAGGGAATTACTAAGTGGTAGTGCAGTATTTCAGTGGTTTTCAAAATCGGACAAGTGCTGACAAACTTGCGTAGAGATCCAGTGCTCTAGGTAGGTTTAGGCTACTCCCCTCCCCCGCCCCGATAGTTGATACTGTCGATCGATGGTTCAGAAGTTGTGAGCAATTTTAAAATTATGAAGTGACTACAACTAACAGAGCTTCTGAATTTGAATACTGGACTGAGGTTATTTCTTGGAACCTTCTGTGCCACTACCTTCCTGCGGCGGTCTATTTCACTTGCTGCGTTTAAAATGAACGTCTGCAAGCTCAAACTGATCATGTTTCAACCTCGTTCGCGTTCTTCCCAATTCATAGATGAAATAGGATTACTTTAGAATCACACTAGATTGTCTTGTCTATGGAATCAAACTGAGAATGCCTTAAGAAGGTTACCTTAAGGAATACGTTAACCTTGCCATTTTAAAGCGACTACAAAAGTTGTCCAAGAAATATGGTCATTTCACTACTGACTAAAGTTCATACTATTTTGGCGGCCAAAACTCTCTTACCCGCCTGCTACGGGAACGCTCATGGACTAATTTCAAAATGTAGAAAAGCTGAGAACTTTTGGTGCGTTACACAATGGGATTGCGTCATGCGTTCACTCTAAATGCATGGCGCAATCCCGTCGTATAACTCAATATGTTTGTTTGATTACTGCATGCACAGTTGCTGTTTTCTCCGCATTGGTCAGTGGTGAAGTTATCCTTTAATTAAATGTTGACAGCCACTTCTCGCTGTTATAGATTAATACGCAAGCTAAAAAATTGGTGGTAAGTTAGGAATTTAATGAATATTCAAACGATGCAGGGTGTTGTTGGTACATCATGCGTGGGCTAAAGTAAAGTCTTTGAATATACAGTTTTGTAGGCTGTCTTGGAACGTGTAAAATTGAATTTGGAAAATGTCATACTAGTAAGACGTGAAAAAGGAAAGTAGTTTGTTAAGAAAATCGCTCAGCGTGAGCTGAGAGTAACGCGACAAATAAACACTGAATCACATCTGGTTAACATTAGCAGAAAAATCCCTCTGGAAATTAATTGTACTATACTAGAAGTAAGGTGACTCTTACGATTTACGGTCTACGATTTACGATCTACGACGGTTTTTTCGTAATTACGATTTACGATTTACGAAATTTCAAATTTCATTTACGCACACCCCTGATGGGCAGTTTGGATGGCACACACCCTGGAGTCCCCTCCCTAGCCTGATAGAATCCATCCTCGGACTCTCCCTGAGCGACGAAAGCAGTTCCCACATGGGAAGTTTGGATGACACACACCCTGGATTCTGCGAGAACCTCAGCTGCGCATTCCCCCGAGCGCGCACAGCTATGAAGGAAAGATTTCGCGCTCTGTCGCAAAGATGCGCGAGGATATTGCGGCGGGTGCGTGCGTGCGATGAGCGCTCGCGGCGTAGCGAAGGAAGAATAACCGCGATCCTAACCTGTTCCCCTCTCTAGATGGAGATGCTTTCAAAGGAGATCCGCACTCCACTGTTAGCAAGTGGATCGCAACACGAACACTGATGGACATGACTTTGACGACGCCGTATAGTTTAGGCTTTAGGCAATTTTGGTAGCACGTGTTAGATCTAAATGCATGGATGACATACCATAAAACCACTAGGTGGATCACATACATGAAAAGCATAGGTTTTACAAAAGGCAAAACCACCGCAATCCACGGGACCCAAATCCCCCAACCACTTGCTTGTGAGTCCACGTCCCTCCCTACTACGCCACCTGATCGCTGCGGTTGGGCAGCGATACTATCTCTCATCCAGCTCGCGCCCGTCATCTGCGAAGCACGTGAATCAATATGCCAAAAACGGCCCAAATTCCGTCGTCCATAACTCTGCACAGAGTTGTATTGGGGTCAAGCAGGAAGAGGCGACTTTACCTATATATAACTCTTGGGCCGTTCCGACCTACCGCTGAAATAGTCTCCTGGTAAGTGGATTTGCTAATCTAATCTAATCTAATCCACGTCTTCTGCTGGATATTGTTACTTTACTTACACGTTCTGCCAGAATAAAGATAAAGACAATAGAGATCCACCTAAAAATCTTGTCTACTGACTACATGCTCTCCTAAGGGTTTTGTACCGTACCCTAATAAGGAAAGGGTCTGAAGCTTATGTCTGAACGGGGAGAGCGATTCATATGTGAAGAATTCCCACTCCTCGATTAGTATAAAAATATGGTTATTTTTTCCAAGTCGTTAAACCCAGGAAGCAGGGTCCTAAAACTACAATGGAATAGGCGCCACTCCAGTTCGATGGTCTTGTACGTCCGCTAAGCCTCTGCGAGGAAGCGGCTCTGAGCGCAGTGGGTAGTGACGTTGCTCCACGCGAGGGAGGTCGGAGGTTCGACTCTTCTGCCCTGCTGCATTTTTGCATTTCATCTGATTGGTTGAGATTTGAAGGATTTTGACGTCTGTACCATTTACAAAGGTTTTTGCCCAATTTTCCGGCTGCATGTTGTGGTATTCAACGTGATGGTGCATAAATGTTCAACCAGTGATACACAGGTGCATAGTGTATGAAGCACTTTTCACAATGCGGGAACCGTATAAAAGCCACAGGCTCACCACAGTTCGTTTCCCTTTATGGACCAGTGACCTGCCTGGAAAGAAAACTATCCTACTCGGATTCTCAAGAGAGACCAGGATGTGACGTCAGAGGTGGCTAAAATGTGAAACGAGGTTTGTGCATCCAGCAAACCTATAGAGCCAGCGATACATTCTTTCCTTCATCTTTGCCTGTCACTTGGAAATCAGGGGTCTACTGAATGTTTTCTAAAGCCTTACATCAATAATGTTGCCGATGCTCGGGTGGTGATCCACCTGCTTCCGCTGACGTGTGACCCACCTTTGGACAAGGAACCTTCGAGGGAAGAAATCAAGCTGGCCGAACGGATGGCTAGTATACAGCTGAAAAAATAGTCAAAAAACCCTTAAAATGTAAACGTGTAGACGTATGGACGTCCTTCAAATCTCAAAAGGTCAGTTGAAATGCAAAAATACAGCAACAGAGCAGGAGAGTTGAACCCCCGACCTCGCTCGCGGGAAGCAACGTGACTATCTACTGCGCTCAGAGCCGCCTGCCGGCAGAGGCATCGCGAGCGTACAAAACCCTCGAACTGTGAGGCGCCGATTCCATTGTAACTTCAAGGACCCCCTACTGCTAGGGTTTAACGAGTTGGCAAAAAAGAAACACATTTTTATGCTAATTGAGGGTTGAGATTCTTCCTATAAGACTGTCTCCCCGTTCAGACATACGCTTCAGACCCTTCCCTTGTAAGAGTGTCCGCTATAACTAACCGAGTTGCCTTCCAGCTAGCTAGGGACTTCATATGTTGGTGTCGAGTATAGCCTTGGATTAATAACATTGCAGCCGGAAAGCCGTAACATCTGCCCAATAGAAAAATGCCCATTTAGCCACACAATAAAATCGACTGCATGTTGAGGAATTTGCACTACAGAAGCTGATGAAACTATGTGTAAAATTTTGGAGTTGACAGAAGGGAGTCCTTCCAATGTGAAGGGGAAATCTCTGCAAAAGTAGGAGTTTCTTGGCTCTTTCAGGTCCTTGCAAACCTCGGTAAACTGCTGAGGAACAGTGGCTAAGTGTGTTGAGATTAGCTCAGAAAACATGGCGTATTACCATCCGCATATGTCTCCTCTGGATAAGAACAAAACCATTTGGTATGTTCTCCTTCATCTGTTTAACTATGGAGGCGTGATGCACGCACAAAGAACTGCAAGTTGTTGTGGCAGAAACACCTCAATGCGAACTTGCCTGACTCCTACCCCAACTAGTTCAGAGGCAGCCCGCTAACACCTCTGAATTCTCACCGAGTGTGGACGATTAGCAGCGCTGATAGATCAGAGGGATTGTTGTGGCGCTGTAGCCACGTTTGTGGCGAGCAGCGCAGGTTGATAGAAATGTTGTGTATCAGGAATCCGCATAAGTTCAGTTCAGAGTCCCCTCCCCTTCTGTGTGCCCCACAGATCTTCTGTGATGCTATAGCATTTTCGTCGTAATTTCGACCATTGTAAAAGGAGATGGAAAGCATCGGTATTGTCATAAGGTTCTAGTGCCGCACTTGTTCTCCTGTTGATCGACTATTCAGACTCGCCATCACAACCATCGCCCTGCTGATGACGAAGTTCATAGTCCGCGAGAACTAATATTCAACTACTGCAAACAATTTGAAGAAGCCCACGATCGACTTCCCATGAATTTTGGTTTATGTAGTTGATTCTGCTCATGATTCAAGCTGTTCGCCAGGATGGGCACCGGATTTATTCCGACTTACGTTTCGAGCTATCGCCTCCTTCAGAGCCTGGGAAAAAAGCACATTAGGAAATTGTTCGCTCGAACACGATTTATCTTACAGGAAGAAATTAAAAGGGAGAAAGCCGACAGAAGCAAATCTCAGGAGCGACCATCATCGCTAAGGCCTATGTCATACCCTCGCTCACCCCGAGCGAAGCCTAAGGCCTCGTGCATACTTCCCGTCGCCGCGATGGAATCGCGGCGATGAGTTTTGCAGAGCGACGCGAAAAGATTTGAATTTCTCAGTGCTCGTGGCATCGCCCATCGCTCTGCGAGGGAGCGCGACAGCGATCCGCCTAGGACCAACGCTAAACACCGCGCGCGGCGCGAAAAAGTATGCCATGCCCGCGATGAGTGCGGGGAGCCATCGCACATACCGGACGCCTCCGTTGCGGCGGCCGCGCGAAGTTTCCTTTGGATATTCGGCCGCACGCGGCGGAATGGCCACGAACTGAGCGCCACGATGGCATCGCGGCGATGGAAGTATACCCCCGGCCTAATGGTAGGCTCCCATATAGGCTCATCGCTTCGCGCGATCGATATGGGAGCTTATCATTAGGCTTCGCTCGGGGTGAGCGGTGGTATGACATAGGCCTAACCTTTTCAGTGGAGGCCGGGAACGTCCACTGATTACCCCTAGGTGTAGATATGTTAACCTGGGTGGGTGGGTGCGGCTTAAATTCTCCAACTGTCTGCCCCAGGGACTCATTGAGCACGACCACGGTGGTCAGTACCCTTTCTGTGAGCCATTCCTATCAGACGAAATTAGTGCGGAGAGGTGCAAACGGGGCGAGATCACTGGTCATTGGCAAACACTCATTGCGGTCGTTCATAAATGGATTTCTGGAAGGAATCCAGAACGCTTCGAGCACTCTCGGCATAGGTGTTAAGAGCTTAAGTAGTGCATCTATTCCACGATGTTGTTAGGTGGAATTTTTATTGGCCTGAACTTCGGCGGCTCAGGTGGAACTTTTATTGGCCTGACGACGAGGAGCAAAGTGCTGCGCTCAATGTTATTAGTGTCTAACGAACGGGCGGTATGTTTCATTCGCTGCTCGTCCAACTAAAGTGGAGTGGTAGCCGAATCGCTACAATCAGACGGTGGAGAATCGTGCGAATTCGTTTTTCACCATTCGGGTTTTTCGCATCGTGTTGCCGGCTTTAAGTCCGCAACCCTAGCGTGGGTGAGGTGCTTGGTCAGGGAGATTGCGAGGATAACGCCTCGAACCGCTTTTAGGCTTCCGAAGACGACGGTCGGAATGCCATCATCATCATCATCATCATCATTTTCAGAAGCGTTTGTCCCGCTTGGTGACGGGGTCCGCTCTTCTGGTATGGTGACGCCATTTCTCCCGATCGAATGCTTGATCGGGATGCACACCAGCTATCTTTAAGTCCAAGTGCAACGTGTCTAGCCAACGTTGCTTCGGGCGCGCTCTGGGCCGTTTTCCAGGGACTTCAAGATTCAGGCCAATTTTACAGACGGTGTCGTCGTTAGCGCGAAGGACGTGACCATACCATCGTAGACGAGCTTCGCGCAACTTGTCGGCTATCGGGACGACACCGAACCTCTGTCGTATGGTGTCATTGCGAACGCGGTCCAATCGCGTTACTCCGGCCGTCCACCTTAACATCTTCGTCTCCATTACATTGAGGCGGCTTTCAATTTCCCTCGTCACGGGCCAGCACTCAGCACCGTAGGTCGCTACTGGGCTGACGACTGTTCTATAAATCTTCGACTTGAGGTACTCGGGTATTGTCTTATCGCAGAGAACCCCAGTCAACGATCGCCATTTGGACCAGGCTGCACTTACGCGCGCATTCACCTCCAACTTTAGACTGCAATCGGGCGTAACTGTTGATCCGAGATACTTGAAAGATGTAACTCGTGAGAGCTCAGTACCATTGATCTAGATCTGAGCTAATTCACAACCATCGTCAGGTACTCCGTCTTTTTGACGTTTAGCTTGAGTCCGAACAATGTCAAGCGATCGCACCATTCCTGTGCCTGTCGCTCGAGCTCTGCTTTGTCTTCGCATGCAAGCATGACGTCATCGGCATACAGCAGCGTCCAAGAAGCTGCCTTTTGGAGATCTCGTGTAATTGCATCCATGACGATCACGAAGAGCAGTGTTGATAGAGCAGACCCCTGGTGCACTCCGACAGAGATCGGAAACTCCATCGAGGTACCCGCTGGTGCTCGTACTCGGCTTATTGGGCACGAGTAGAGGATGTGCACCCACTCAATAAGCTCTTCAGGGACGCCGTGTCGTCGCAAAGCGTACCATAACTTCTCGCGGGAGGCGGTCGAAGGCCTTCTCCAAGTCCAGGAAGGCAAAATGCACCGGTTTCTGTTTCTCGCGGTGCTTCTCTAGCAGAAGACGAACGGCGTGTATGGCATCAGCCGTCCCACATCCGGCAACGAAACCACACTGATTATTGTAAAGCAGGACGACATCCCGGATACGTCTATCGACAATTCGCTCAAAGACTTTCATGGTGTGCGAAAGTAGGCGATCGGGCGGTAGTTAGCGCAGTCCGCAGGGCTGCCTTTCTTCTTCCAAATCGGGATAGTCGTGCTTTGCTGCCAACTATCAGGCACTTTCTTCTCAGCAACAACCTGATTGAAAAACTCTGTTATCCAGTCGGCAGGGCACCAACCCTTCGACTTCTACAGGTCGGCCGGCAGGACATCTAGACCAGTGGCTTTGCCTGACTTCATCTTCCTCAGGGCTGCTTCAGTTTCGCTCACTGTGATCTTCTGAACGGGACCGTATACAGGTGAAGCAAAAGGGACGGCAGGATGTTCAAATTCTACATTCGAGATTTCCTCGAAGTAGTCGCGCCATCCATCAGAAGATGGCCGTTCTTATCGTTAATGCCAAAGAACTTTTTGATGTCTTCTACTAGGCGACAGCAAGCCTTGGCGGGTCAGTAAGGATAGTGCTCACCATCGCGCGTTTCCAGTTTTTCGCTGACTTCAGCGTAGTATATGGCTTTAGCAGCAGCCACTGCCTTCTTTGCCGCTTTTTTCGCTTCTCGATAATTCCGCCAATTATCGACTGTTTTATCACCGAGAAATACGTGATAGAGCCGTTTCTTTTCCCTGACCTTCTCTCTAACATCGTAATCCACCGCCAAGCCTGCTTGTCGACCCAACGCCGTCCAGGCTTCGTTGTGCCGAGTTCGAGGCGTGCAGCCCGGGTTATCGCAGCGGTAGCCTCTTTCCAGGTTTCGTCGACAGTTGTTACCGTCGGCAACCGAATGCGAGAGATAACAGCTGCTTCCTTCTCCTTCAATCGCCACCATTTAATTCTAGCCGTCCCGCACCGCTCGACACGTTTACACCTCGGAGGTGTGATCCTCAGCGAGCAGATCAGTGGACGGTGTTGCGTGGCAACCGTCTCATACGGCACGGTCTTCGTGTCTGTGACACGGCCTTGGTCGCGACGCCTAACAAGGACATAGTCAATCTGCGTTTTAGCGTTCCCGCTATAAAACGAGATGAGGTGGGAGTCACGCTTTCGAAATTTGGTATTGACGATGGTGAGGTCATGTGAATCTGCATACTCAAGTAGCCAAAACCACCATGACAGCTGTAGCCGTCTTTCGGTGCTCCGACGTGACCATTAAGGTCACCTGCCACAACAGCCATATCTTCTGATGACACTTCTGCTGTCTTCTCATCAAGCAGGGACCAGAACTCGTCCTTGGTTTGCTCGGAGCAACCTGTCTGCGGAGCATACGCGGAAAAGAAATGACATCGTCACTCTTCTACAGCGACAACAATCTTCATCGTTCTACGCTTGCAATCGCGTCAAGGAAACGCTCGGAGACGATCATACCGACACCACTGGTGGTCCTGGGACTGCCGCACAGAACGGCCTTGAAGCCGCGGCCAATGTCCCTCGACTTGCAGCAGGACCACCTTGTCTCCTGCACCGCACAGAAATCTACCCTTCTTCGCTCCAGTGCTTCTACCAACTCGCACGAGCGGCCCGTCAACGTACCCACATTCAACGTTGCTACGCGGGTCTTGCCTACGTTACGGGACTTTCGGACTAGCTCAGTTGCCACCCGATGCCGTCCTCGCATCAGGGACCCTCGCATACTTCTCACACTCGCCGGGCTTTGCGAGTGCGCGTCGGCTCCTGCGGACGCCGTAGCATTATCTCGAGAACTCTGTAACGTCATCAACCATATGATGTGACACAGAATGTTCGTAGGCCGGCCTGTCACTAGGGCCTGTCGCCTGCATTCGATTGCCCGTGGTTGGCTCGGCTTGCAAAAGCAAGCAGTTTCCAGTGGCACCACGTGGAGGAACGGACATCGCCACCGACGGTCGGAATGTCAGGCCAACAAAAATTGTACCCAACAACCTCGTGGCACAGAAGTACTGTGTGAGTTCCTAACACTTGGATTGTCTCCAAAAGTCCGTAGTGTCAATTCCTTTGCGAGAGCATAGGGTTCCGAGTCACTGTGGTACAGCGGTCTGTGGTACAGTGGATCTCGGCCCGAAATCCAATAATCAACGGCAAGGACGAGAGCATCGCATTGACGTAGAAGCTGGCACCCTTCGTGGACCACCGCGTGTTTTCACCCGCGCGGTTGCGCTCAGTTGGGTCCCTGGGGCAGCCAGTCGGAGGACTTAAGTCGAGCCCACCCATTCAGTATATAAAGTAAAAATGTTGAAACTATAGGTTCGTTTCGCCACTGCCTTCATCTAGGTTAACCAGCTAGAAGTGACTAGCGGACATTCCCGACTTCCACTGTAAAGGTTAGCGTTTTCTTGAGATCTGCTTTTGTCCCCTTTCTCCCTTTTAATTTCGTCCTGAAAAATGAAATCGTGTCTGGGCGAATAGTTCCCACTTTCTCTTCGAGCTCGTCTTTTCCAGGCTTTGAAGAAGGAGGTAGTGCCGAAATGTAGGCCGGAGTAAATCTGCCAATCTTGGCGAACAGCTTGAAGCAGCCTCGTATCAAAAGAACTTCAGAAAACAGGCACTTTTTGAGGGCAGCGTTAGTTAGTGCATGCAGCAGACTGTTATCCCCAGCAGTTAGCATTAGTGCCTGCACGACTGTGCTGATAATGTGCCGTAGCGTTGCCACGCGGGTAGGCCCATAGCCCACGTGGAACCGGATCTCGAACAAAACAGGGGAAAGCAGACTTTCGTGCATTAACAGAGGCCAATAAGCTCATAAACGGTGGCGCGATGGATTTGAAGACAGGACAGAGTTTTCTGATCTACTACAGAACGTGGGGCCCCACTACGCTAGAAACAACCACGCCTGAGCGAAAGGATGAAAGAATGAGAAAAGCAACTGCCCAGAATAGTCAAACAGGTGAAGGCTCGTAGTAGAATTGAAGAAAGGGCAAGGCAAGGCAACAGATCTAAACGCAGGATATGGCTTGGCATCACGCCAAGTGGTGTGATTGGTGTGCTGTATGAAGTCGACTAGGCGATCTAGCGCTGGACTCTAGTGTGCAACGAAGTTCAACAAGGTCTAGCCGAGCGAAAATCAGGAGAGAATTAAAGGACCTCTTTGTAGAAGCTGCAGCAATTCAACATTTTCCATGTTTTCGCGAAAGTTAAGCTATCTTCGGACTGCACAATTTCGCCAGATAGAGTTTCCGTCTACTTCGCAGCTCTACAAAAGGTGAAATTAAACAATTCTCCAAAAACCTCTTTTGAATGCGCTAACAGTACAAGTTGAGACCATCTGTTCCCTCGCTACACGAACTGAGTATCCAATCCTTACTAGAAGACAGTTTAAGCAGCTTGCGTAAGACTTGAAAACAAGACACAAGCTTTGCTATATGTTGCTTGCTTGTTTAATAAACTTTTCTATTAGGGTGTGCGGAAAGTTTTTAGACTAATATCAGAGAACATTGCATAGTTAATATTTTTATTAAAAACCATTATTATTGAACAAAATAATCACCATTATGATCTATGACATATTGCCATCTTTCCGGTAGAGAGCGAATACCACGAGCCGAAGAACTCCGAAGACTTATACAGCAAGAAGTTGTTGACACCACTTTTGACTTCTTCCCGATTTGCGAACTTACGATTAGAAAGACTGCAGCGACCGGAAAACGCGGTAGTCACTGGATGCAAGATCAGATGTACGGCGGATGGGGTACCAGTTCAGTCCCGAGTTCCTCCATTTTCTTCTGCGTATTCTTTGCTATGTGTGCTTTGGCGCTATGAGAAGAACAATTTTTCCTCTTGCGGGATTGCGATTACGTACGATTTCGCTCACTTTCTCCAGCTGAGCGCAGAACTTGTTCGAGTCTACCATGGAACCGGTAGGAACCATGTCCCAGAATACTGGGCCATTGGTGTCCCACAAGAAGGAAAGCAACTCCCTTTTGTCGTGATCAAGACGTTTCGGCTGTGGTTGGGGCAACTCATCGAATTCTACCCAGTGCTTGCGACGCAGCAAATTGTCGTAGACGCAATACCTTTCATCCAGCGTGACGACCGAGTCGATCCAAGCAAATGTGCGGCGACGGTTGAGGAGAGAAGCCAGATATCAACACGCTCCCGTTATCCTGAGACGTCAGAGCACGTGGTGCGACTCGAAGGAACTTCGCGACTTTGCCTGAAGACCAAAGGGCATCATACACTTTGGGCTTAGGAGTATTTGTAAGGTCTGAAAGTTCGCATACAGAAAGATCAGGTCGGAGATCGCAGGTGGCGAGTACGAGCTGTCTGCTTTGCGTATGTGGTCGATCTGTGCGTCGGGAACCCTCGAACGATTCGTCACCGTTGTCGAACGTAGAGTACGAATTTAATTTGATTATTTAATTTGTTTATTGTACTTGCCAATAACAATACTCAGCTAAGTGGGAACAGAATACGCGTAAGATTGTCTACGTGAAGAAAAATATAAAATAGCTAATAACCACTAAGAAAAGGAAACAGAAAACCGAATGGCAGTGGAGCTTTCTCGGATGGAGGGGAGGGCACTGTTTTGATTAAAATATATCTAGGATATCTAGGATTAGAGTAAAGTCACTAAGACAAATAAAAAATACAAAAAATAGGCAGGCAATAACTGGACACAAAAATGTTAACTATGTGAGTTGCCACCGAAACGCTAGAACTACGACCCTCCCGGCACGCAACTGGTAGAGCCATGCTGGAGCGGCCCTGTATTTCAAGGACCTCATTGAACTGGTACGTATCCCAGGCAATAACTGTAAGAGGAGGAGGCGTGGAGGCAATGACTAATCGATAAGAAGGTTTGACAATAAAATTGAGATTTTTAGGGACTTTCATTTACACTTGTGTTTTTTTTTATTATAATAACTAGCCACTGAATCACTTCTTTGAGTCTTATGAAATTTCTTTTTTGTGGTACTCCTTTAGTGGTAACATCCAGCTAAGAAGGCATCCATACATCTGAAGTACTACAAAAGTGTAGTAGAATAATTGAATCACGTTGCCCGAGAGGGGACCTGCTCCCTCATTGACTTCTGCAGAAATAGGTGGGCCTCGTTCGCGGATCGGTTGGAGCTGTATTGCATTGCGGGGGGGGGCAAAAGTAATGAGACAAATTGAAAAAATCTTTCCCTCTTTATAACTCAATTACAACTCAACGATGCTGAGGAATGTATTTGCCATTAAGGGCAATGACTTTGCTGCCATCGCCCAGTCAACTTCCTGATCCCATCCTTACAGAATTGCTTGGGCCTAGTGTTGATCAACTGCTCGATATGTTTGTCAAGGACTGCTTGGGTTTTTGTGTCCCTTCCGACCAGGAAGTCCCGTAGGCCCAAGAAGTGGTGGTATTCGCATGGAGAGGTGTCCGTCGAATCCGGTGGGTGAGGCATGTGAACGTAGCCCAGCTGGCCAAGCTTATCCGTGGTTACTTGTTCCCGATGGGGTGCGGCGTTGTCGAAGAGGAGGACCTTCCTGAAGCGCTGCGAATGAATAAGAGCGAATAGCCGGCTCATCTCTTCCATTTCGTTCACCATGGCCTTGGAGTTTATTGTAGTGCTTTTGGGGAACAGCTTCCGGTAAACCGATCCATGGGCGCAGACCCAAAACTTCAAAGGTGCTTCTCGCCGTGAGCATCTCGCCGAACGAAGGTTGGTAAAAGGTTACCAAGCCTCACCCAGACTCGCTGTTTGGCAGGGTTAAGGTAGAAGACGTACTTCTCATCTTGCGTGACTACTGAGTCCAGGCTGCTCGGAGTTCGGAATTGGGCGAGATTTGCGCGACACAGGTCGACTTGTCAGACTGGGGTTTCGGCATGAGACACACTGCGGTTTTGGCATGCTTCTGGAAAGGGCGGAAGTGGTAACTTCTCAGATGGGCTTCAGTAAGTAGCATACAAACATACAAATACGATAAGCACGAAACCAGACTCCAGCCACGAGATATTTGGACACGGCATGGGGTGTCTCATTTCTTTTGCCCCCCCCCCCTAATGGAAGGAGAGCTGGTAGGTTGAGCATCATCTTGCTGTCCATTGCGAGGGCACCATTGGGAGACGATATGTCGCACATGCTGCTGACAGTTACATATACAGGCATGAAACACAAACCTCCCAAGTTCGGCCCGCTCACAACTTCAGCTAGCACAGATGCGTTGTTTTGAGTCTTATTTATTTATTTATTTATACACTACAAAGAGTGCACCTCCAAATAATCAAATAGGTCAGAATACTAGCACAAGTAAAATAAAAATGGTGAGAAAAAAACAGTATTTACCAGACTCAGCTGAAATTTACCCATGCCCAGAAAATCGGAGGAAATCGCTTAAGGATTATGACACAAATGGTTGCACACGGTGTAATCTGCCCTTAAAAAAACGGCTGTTATCCGTTCCAGCTGGCCATGGTACCCTCGAACAGCTAGTTTTCATAGGTCATTGCTGGAGCTTCGGGACACGGGTATGCCAACTACCCTCATGGTACCAGCAATTAGGATAGCAGCTGAAACTTAATAAGGCTAGAATACACTACTAGTACAACCAGTGAGTAGAATCCAGAATGCTAATTTGAGGAGTTGGATTAAGTTTTAGAAAACCTCACTTTCACTGATTGCTGATCATTCAAGGAGTAAAACATATTAGAAATAATCGTTAATTAAAGTATGGCAAAAGATACCGAACTTAGCGAGAAGAAGCTGCAATGACAAAGACGCAAAAGCAAAAAAAAAAGACCAATGGTAAGGAAGAACATCAAGTCAAACCACAGTAGAAAAGAAGGGGACAAATTTGTAAAGAATAACAAAAGCGTGAAGGAAACTGCCCAGTCGTAGAGAATAGTGCCCACAGAGAAACATATACTGCGACCAAAAATCATTAAGAAGGTGTAGATAGACATGTATAACCATGTGGCGGGCGTCGATACCAAATCGGACGAATATTCGAAACTATTGCGTATGAACGCCTCCTTCTAGGAGCTGTAATACATCAATCTTTTCCAATTTTATCCTGAAAATGACGCTGTTCTTAGACAGCAGAATTTCTGAAGGTAGAACTTCCAACCATCGTACAACTCTGAAGAACAAAAAGTTAAACAACTTGCTACAAGAATGTTTGGAATACGTGGGTAGTGCAAGTTGAAACCACCAATACGAGCACTACACTGCCTGCAAACCCAGCATTTGCTAGGCGATAATTTTATTTCCTTACGTAATATGCGAAAGCAAAATAGAAGGTCTGCTACTGCTCTTCTGCACTGCAAACTTTTGAGCCCCAATGTTTTTAAGCAATGGTGGTAATTCGGTATATGGACATCACCGGAATTTATACGGGTAGAGTAGAAAACCAACTTAGTGAAGGTTTTCTGAGCTCTTTCAATTTGCAAAATGTGCTTCTTTTTAGACGGGTTCTACGCTTGTAAGCAATATTCGAGTTGAGGCAAGACGCGCGTTTTGTATAAGCGTGTAAGAAGCAGTGGAGTGTTCGAATGAATGTTGCGGAAAAGCGAGAAAAGCGCGGCATATGCTTTGCTCACCACACTGCTAATCTGCTCGGAAAATGATAGCTTACAGTCAATAATCACTCCTAGGTCTTTCGCCGTAGTAACAGTTTTTAAGGTAATGCCACTAACGTTATAGTTCCTTGTGGGTCCACGGCCGACATGCATGGCAAGAGATTTGTCGAAGTTCACTGCCAAATCCCACAATGAGGCATATTCTACCACTTTCGAAATATAATAGTTCTTTCAAGTTCAGAACAGACTTCGATTGAGTTCTCACTATTATAATTTCCATATACCTTGACGTCGTTAAAGTTGCAGTTTAACAGAATACGAGGTAGAACGGAATTTTGGAAGATCCATCGTATAAATTAGGAATAGTAACGATGATAGAACTCCACCTTCTGGGACGCCGCTAGTACAAAGAAAGCGAGGTGCGAATTCGTTTGCGACTCGTACATTCATATGCCTCTCGCTTAAATACGAAGTAAACCAGCTCAGCAAGTTACCATCTATACCAAATAGCTTAAGCTTGTCAACCAATTTTGAGTGATTAACTTTGTCAAAAGCCTTAGACAGATCTAGGTAGATGACATCAATTGACATTCCCTGACTGAGGGCTAACTTCCAATCAAACAAGGTGTCAACAGCATTAGTAGCCGTTGTCAGTCCCGTGACAAACCCATGTTGCTCAGAAGGAAGAGGCCGGAATTTTTCATCCCACGATAGAAGTTTTCGTCGAACAATTTTTCCCATAAGGTTAATAGGTGTCGGATTAATGCTAATAGGACGGTACTGAGACACTAACTGATCACCAGTGTTCTTTGGAATTGCTGTAACTAACGCATCTTTCCAAATATCTGGCACTTCACCGAACATCATCGAAGCGTTGAAAATGAATGCCAGAGGTTTAGAAAGAGAATCAGCGCATTTTTTAAACACTATGGGAAGAATGCCGTCATGCATGACAAAAGTAAAGCCATTGCAATAGGAAATTACTTTGCTGGTGTCTATTCTGACAACGCAATACAACGCATTATCATGCAATTAGTCTAAAAACTTTCCGAACAAATTAATATTTCAGACTCAATTCAGACTAGGATAATCAGACGAATCAGTAAAATCCACAGGATTGTTGGCGCAGTAGAAAGCCAGCTTTGCGCACAAAACATTTGCTTCCAACACAGAGCTTTGTAACGCCTTGGTGCGTTAGCTTTGACTGCGCAAGTGACTCTTCCTCCTACTCGTGCGTTCTACTTCTTCAGATCCGAAGGCATTGTATGTACGGCAATCTGTCCGCAATTTCAGGATTATTGTCTTTAGGCGATGTTTTTGGTAATGGAAATGGTATCATTATTACAGACGTAAAGAGTGCGGTTAACTTTTGCAACTTATTCGCAAGGGTTCCTATCCTAAAGGAGTAACGGGGGTAGAACAGATGCTTCGTCGTGCCACCTGCACGTATCATGGATGATGAGCAAATCAAAGCAACTTCTCTGATATGCACTCTTCTATCATTCAAAGCAGTATATAAACACGAAGGATGAGGGTGTCAATTTATTTTCCCATTCTTCCTCTTCCGGACAACTTCAATAAAGAAGAGCGACTCTTTCCAGCACATAAAGTGCGTTTCCTGAGTTTCTGCTGGTCATCCGTTTAGGAGACGAATAATTTACCCTTCGTTAGAACTGGCCCAGCCTGTCCAGACGCGGTCCTGAGTCAGGTTGCAGCAAACCAGCGTGCCGTGACATGCCTCATTTCGTGCGTTTTCGTGGGCATAACATTTGTGGCAGCATGACAAGGTGACAGAGAGCGCGGAAGAGATGAAGCTGTAGAAACTCTATTGCAGGGAGCTAAACAAGCAGATCTACAAAACTCCCAATGTGCTGGCTATACTTGGACTCTGTGTTTATTTCACAGCAGTGGTTTTAATTTGTGTAGCGGTATACCTCCTTGAGAGGCGCAAAGAGATGAAGGTAAGAATCTAAATACGCTCCATCTAGTACACATTAGTAAAGAGCAGTGCCTTATGTACCTTGAGGCCGGTTTCAACTTTTCCAACAATAAGGCGTGTTGGAAGAGACGAAGCTGAGCAGCCTGAGGGCACTAGAAACGCTTAGCACCACCTGCGGTTCTAATTCTACCTTATGTAGGAACCAACAGACTGTTCAAAGCGCATGACTGACACCATGAGGTGGTCAGCTGCGTAGTAGGCTGCATAGTGTGTCGAAGCTCTCATCTCAGATAAATTGCGCTGCACAGGGAGCCATGAGAATATCGAATTACCGCACAGAACATGTCGAAAGGTACGGCGGAAAGGCGGTAAGCAGACATGTCTGTGGACCAACGAAGTTAATGAGAAAGTTTGAGAGAAGAAGAGATTATACGACGCACTCCTCGGCGATAAGACAAGGGGCGTCTGTGTCAGGAGGCAAAGAAAACTCCTAAGAAAACGACAGCCGTTGCGAGAGCCACTCGTTACGAAAATGTCAACGGGTAGCTTTAATAGCGCGATGGTAAGCGATTTCTTTATCGACTCGCCAAGGTCCGTCATCGCCAGACTAGGATGCTGAAAAGTTCTTCAGCATCATTGGTGAGGACAGTCGTTTCCGTATTGATCGTACGGAGGCGTTGAAGCAAAGGCGCGATTATTATTATTTCGAGAGAATTCAAATCAGTTTCCATAAGCGCCCGAGGCTTAAGGCAACTGATTTGAATTGTTTCTATCAAAACCACCAGCTTAACTGGTTCCATGCTGATATCAGCGGCCAGGTCATCCCGGTTACAGATGAGTGCTGATTGGTCCCACGAGGTATGCATGTTGCGTTCGATCAAACGGCGCCGGTGGTGTAAAGGGGTAGAGCGTTCCCGCCCGGTCAGAGGGAGGTGCGGGTTCGAGTCCCGCCTGGCGCTAGAAGTTTTGATCGCAACAAAACATCGTTGTGACAGCTTACTATTTCGAGAGAATTTCGTCAGATGACTTCGCTCATCCGGCCTCTTCCTTCCGATGCTCATTCCACAGTCCGGTCCACAAGATCACTGTGGAGGAATCTGAAGCTGCTCTGAGAAAGCTGGGCAAGGCGAGTGGTCCAGATGACTTGCCGGCTGTTTTGAGGAAGTCGAAGTTCTGGTATTCTGCTGAGTGGTTCACCAAGTTTATCAATCAGGTAATAATAAGGAAGAAGATAAAGAAGAAGAAAGTAGCAGAGTGTTCGCACAACAGTACCACGGTTCCGATTTGGAAGAAGAAGGGTAGTCCTGCCTGAAGCTGCTCCAATTACCGTACGATTCGCTTGCTTTCGCACAGCGTGAAGATCTTCGAGCGAGTTGTCGATGGGCGAATTTGTGAAATCGTCAAGCTGTCCAGCAACAAGTGCGGGTTTGTGTCTGGTTGTGGGACCACTGATGCTATACACGCCGCCCTCCTCCTGGTGGAGAATCATTGCGAGAAACATAAGCCGGTGCATATCGCCTTCCTCGACTTGGAGGCCTTCGATCATGTGCCGTGTGAGGTTATATGGTACTCCTTGCGATACCACAACGAACCTGAAGAGCTTGTAGAGTGGGTTCGGTGGCTCTACTATTCTCCGAAGGGTCAAGTGCAAGCTGCAGCTGGAATCTCAGTGGAGTTTCCCATCTCTGTTGGGGTGCACCAGGGTTTTGCACTTTCCTCACTGCACTTTGTTGTCGTCATGAATGCCATCGCCTATTCCATAAACGATGCTCTATGCTGATAACTTGACGCTCTTTTACGAAGGCGATGTGTTCTCGAGCGGCAAGTGCAAGTTTGGTGTGACCGCCTGGCGACGTTCGGACTCGAATTGAAAGTCAAGATCGAGTACCTTACGACTGACGTATACTAGTTCGACTCTATTATGGTTAACGGTAGTGAGCTTGCACGCACTTCAGTGTTTGAGTACTTGGGATCAGCAGTAGCGTCCTACGGCGGTTTGATGCTTGAAGCGAACGCACGAGTGAGTGCAGCTTGATCAAAGTGGTGCTTGATGACTGATGTGCTCCGCGATAGGAAGATACTAAAGCGCATGAAGTCAAAAATCTGTAGAACCGTCATCCGACTAGTAGCAATGTACGGCGCCAAGTGTTGGCCTGTGATAAGGCAGCTGAAACTCAACGTCATGGAAACGACGATGCTGCGCTGGACGGGTGGAGTCACCCGTATGAACCGCACCCGAAATTATGCTACTCGGCAGAGTTCGATGCCGCGCCGATAGCCGAGAAGATACGCGAACTTTTCCTGCGATAGTACGTCCATGTTCTGCGTGGAAAGGAAGGTAGCGTATGCAAGATAGCCCTTAACTTCGAGGTAATAGGAAAGCGGCCTGGAGGGCGCCCGAAGCAGCGCTAGTCTGATACGTTACATATGGACTTAAAGGTTGCTGGTGTCCACCCCGATCTAGCGCTGGATCGGGAAAGGTGATGTCATGACCCCAGAATAGCGGACCCCGTTACGAGGCGGGAGAAACGCTGAAGAAGAAGAAGAAGAAGAAGAAGAAGAAGAAGAAGAAGAAGAAGAAGAAGAAGAAGAAGAAGAAGAAGAAGAAGAAGAAGAAGAAGAAGAAGAAGAAGAAGAAGAAGAAAGGGTTTAATTCGCTTTTGCGCTGGGATATTGAAATACTAGAAACGACTTATGCTAAGTTTTAAGTACCTAATTTCAAACGGGGTTTTGTTGTGATCTACCCTTTTGTCTGGGAATGTCCTTACAGAGATGGATCCAGGTTAAAAGAAGGTTCACTGTTAGGAAAGCTATCTTATTGTGCCCTCAGGAGGTCACTTTCGTTGCAGTGGCGAGAGGCAGAGAGAAATGAAAAATCGCTGGACCTTGAGAAGAACGGGAAAAGTGTCTAGCACCATAGCGCTTTTGCAAGGAATCACGTCATATTCATTGATTGCTGGATCTTCTGGTTTAGCTGGCAGTGTGTTATCCTAAACGCACGTATCGTATTGTCACATCGCAGATGGATAAAGTTGTCTTTTCCGATAGCCAGAACTGGACAGCCAAAACTTGTTAGCAGTACATTGTATAATTCTGCTTGCCAGCTCTATTGTATGCGCATTACATGTATTTTAGAAAACACTCTTTTCGTTTATTTATTCATCCGTTTCAAGGCCTAAGCATGAGCGCCGCTTGAAACAAAAGGTGGAACATGAGAAAATGGAATAAGGAGCGCATCAGACCTTCCTCTTGTGCATAAAAGAGCTATACTGTTCGAAGTCATCGACTCTTTTCAGAGTGGAACGCATGAGCTAGGCATCACGCAAAACTGCTTGTCGCTGGACGGGTTCTGTGAAAAGCGAACAGTCCCAATAAGTTACGATGAGCTTCTGGCACCAAGCTCCAGCCAGCAGATAAGCCACCCTATACAGTACTGGTAACGCATAAATTTCAACAATGTCCTGGTTGCAATAGCTCCTCTACGGGTTCGCTGGCGTTCTCGACATGATGTTGTATTCATTAGCAAATTCAGCTCTGCAAAAATATTGCGTTGGTCTGTTCCGTCTTTTGGCATTGCAAATTCAATTTATTATTTCATTTCATTATTCGTGCCGGTGCAGCTACACGATAACAAATGGGGAACGAAGAGCAAAGAAAACTGGCATTGGAAAAAACGTAAAAGCTGAAAGAAAATGATAGCATGAAGGAGATTTAGTTCATGAGCACAGAAAGTAGGCAAGGGTGGGAATTATAGCATTCTCATGGCCAACTTCTGCGGAGTCAATGCAGGAAGGTGCAAAAAGCTACTCTCGTGATGAGGCCGACAGCAAGAAATCCACCGATTTCGACAGAATTTCAGCTCATGGGTTTAGCAAGCAACTATGATTCTACTGCCATAGATTCGCAATCAGCGTTAGCCACGGCGAGCAAACCTTGCGTCTCAAAGCCCTCTTTTAACCGGAACGCACCCGAGGCTACCTTGATGGGAGGTCATCAGCGGACACCTGCTCGTCACTACGCACTCCTTGGTAAGCACAGGATAACCATTTCACGTGTTGTCAATACTCGGTGCTCTATTCCTCATAACAGAGATTGAAATCTTTGCATAAATCGACCATGAGATTGCGGCAAGCAATGTCAAACAGAAGCGTTTGAAGAGGAGAACTAATAAAACTGCGCAGGTCAGTTTAAAGGTTAGCCTGTTTATGTGAAAGAGTGCGGAATCTGTAGCAAGGAGGGAAGACGCTGGTCTGTTCAACTGGAGTAGCAGCTCGATCGGCGCCTGAAATACTTCGAGTACATCATCAATACTCGTTTCCAATAGATCCATTGTTAGGCAACGTTCGATCTACGATTTTTCTAAAACATTCCATGGGCAAGGCATCTAGTCAGGCCTGAGTATCTCAACACTTCTGCTCAATCAGCGGTGCAACTGAACCACGAGTGCACGACCTGTCAGGGGACAGCAACCGCTCGACGCCGCACAACGACCGCGACGAGGTTCCAACAAGGTCAACAGCAGAATGGAAGACGTACCCAAAGGAGGCGCAAGTGACAACGCCAACACACAGGAGATGCTGATGCAATTTCAAATAAAACTTTAGCCGGTCATACACCAGGGGAGTCGAACCGTCGACGTCGACAAGAACAGCGCTCGTCCTCGCTGCGTTAGCGCGTATTTAACGACAGGCATATTTATTCGTATAAGCGAGAAGTCTCCGCAAGCAATGTGCTGTTTGCGCATGTGAAATATGAAGGGCACAACATTTTCAATCTATTCCCCGCCACTGACTACAGTCACCGTGTTAGATCTAAGTTACTGGGCCACACGTGTTTGGAACATCTTGGACTTTCTACGGATGAGAAGTTCGGGTTGCAAGCTGTTCCACATAAGAGTTATTCGAACGTATAGCAGTATTGGGTTTATCTATTCTTATACGAAAAGGATGTCCTTTAAGTTTAGCAACACTCGGAGAAAGCTCAGAGAGGTCTGAAATGCGAAGATTAGCCTCGCCTGTGGTCAACTTATAAATCAGCCCGAGGTCCGCAATTTTACGAGGAAACTCTAGCGTATCATCATCTACCGAGCCGCTGTTCGTGAGAGAGATCCAAAAGACCGCAGCGGCGAAAACAGCGATACGTAAACAGCTTCGGACCTTTTCGATCTCGCTGATCAATGCGCTTTTTTGAATGAATATTGGAGAACAGTACTCTAAAAGTGGTCTTACATATAAGGTGAAAAGTCTGAAAAGCATAACTGGATCCCGCATTTTAATGGACCTGAGGACGAATTTTGAGCACCTGAGCGCTCTCGCTACCATTTCATGATTGTACTTTTCGAAACTGATGGTTTTATAATAAGTAATATCCAGGTAATCGTAAGTAAAACCCACCCCTCCACTTCTCCCAAAGTAAACAATACGTTGAGACGGTTGCATCCAGGGGTGTGCGTAATTACGATTTACGATATTTTGGGTCGTAAATTTTCGTGAATGTGATCTTTGTTCATACACTCACATCGATCGCGCTCCAGTTTGAGTATACGTTGCCTACTTTTTGACGTAGACACCTCCCGCAGGCGTTTAATCTCTGTGTGGAGCATTTGACGGTCATGTTTTTATCGACATTTTGGAGATTAGTAGGTGGAACTGCAAATATGAGCTCGAACAAGGTGAAATTCAGTTCTTCGGCTGGCTCAACAAAGGTTTCGTTCGAACATCTCTAGGTCATTTAGCACCAGATTTGCCTACAACGAGTAGAGGACTAACACGTCTTCGAGTGGTACGAAAAAAAGGCATTACGCTGAAACGGCGTTCAAATACCAGGCTGCCCAAAAATTCCTGTCCGAAATTTTTCAAAATTCTATAATTTTCCTTAGAAGTGTAAAAACCTTCTAGAATGTTCTCCAGAGTTCCACGCTAGGGGTATATAAGGCGCAGTCGCCGCGTCTAGCTACGAGTACAAGCTAAAATGGATCAAGGTCGAATTCGTACGTTCGTGTACTACGAGTGGCTGCTGGGCAAAGACACGGACACCGCGGTTGCCAACATCTGCAGAGCGTGCAAGGAGGATGCAGTGTCCCAATGCACAGTCAGACGCTGGTTCAATCGTTTCGAGAGCGGCGACACAAGCCTCGAGGACAGGGAACACCCGCTGAAGATCATGCTCTGCTGCTGGTGGGACGCCAAGGGCATGCTGTACTTCGACCTGCTCCCGCAAGGCAGGACGGTCACCGCCTCCATCTACACCAATCAGCTCGAGAAACTAGCCGCCGCCATCCGAGAAAAGCGTCCTCGACGGGCCTCGGTCCACCTGCTGCACGACGCGCGCCCCCTCGTGGCGAACGACACACAGCAGAAGTTGGCTGGGAGACGGTTGCCCATCCGCCGTATTCCCCGAACCACGCCCCCTCCGACTACCACTTGTTCCGCCCGCTGAAGCACCATTTGGCCGGAAGAAAATTCACCAACTACGACAACCTCAAATCCGACATCGCGGACTTCTTCGAGTCGCAGCTCCCGGAGTTCTGAGCAAAGGGCATCGGCGACCTGCCCAATCGATGGGCCACTGTTGTGAATAACAGTGGTGATTATATTGTTGATTAGACTTTTTTCAATAAAGTTGAAAAAAATTAAAAATGGTGAAATTTTCGGACAAGAATTATTGGACAGCCTGGTGCTAATAAAGCCAAATGTAGAAAAGTGGGAATTGCATGGTGCATCTCGAATCGATGATCGCTACCTTGTGATGAATCCCTAGAAATTCGGAAATTCTTCAAAGAGCTACGCAAAGCCGGCTCTGATACGCTTCAAAATTTAATTGCGATTGGAAAGTGTTGCTCCAGATCAGCCAAGAATTCACGCATAGCCTGCATAAGACAGAGTGTAAAGATAGTCATTAGATCATTAATAATTTATGATTCTCTATGTTTCGATCAAAAAGTTGCAAATCTAGTGAATTTTTACTATTCATCATAGCCTTATATGGTTCAACGTCTTGAAGCCACCAATTGGTAGAACTTTGACTTTCTGCTTTTTAAGGTGGGCTAAAAGACAAGACAGTGGCGACAGTTCATGGGACAATCTGTATCTCTAGGTTAATATAAAGAGATTGCAGAGCATCTTTTAACTGCACTTCTCAGTGCCAAAACTTTTTGTCTCGCAGAAAGAGCGCGACTCCTCGCCATCTGTGCCCTACATGTTAGGACCAGCTAGGCGGAGAGCTGGTCCATGGGCATGTCCAATTTTGCCGTCCAGCTCTAGTTCAGATAAATATTTGTCTAGACCACTGAACCACCGGGAAAACCTACTTAGGGTAAAGTCTCCAATAAAGGAGCCAAGACGCCACACTTTTTGCTGTCTGGGACACTAAAGATTGCGGATTGTTTATTTTCTTTGTGCGAACTCTCTCGAGTTTTGGCTCTCGTGGCTAGTATGTAGTGCCAAGTATCGTCTACCTTTATGCTTTTTGCAGCACTTCCACTCTAATTTGGCTCAGTAAATTACTTTGACATCGACCTCACAACGAGAGGTACTCGCGTAATTTAGGGGTCAGAAAGTGTCGAATAGAGAGGATAGCGAATCTCAGGATAAAAATTGGAATTACATGCCATAGAACCTTTTTGCGATGCGCTAAGTATTCTATGTGGTCAATTATAATGTTTTTGATTCGCAAGGTTTACCAGCAAGCAAGCATTTTCTTCTCTGAAAGCCATCAGAAAGGTATCAATTTTTATACTGAAAAAGGGCAAATGTATGTACAAATTTGTTTGCTATGAAGCACTAAAACAACGTCTATTGTAGACATGGGGGCGCAAAACACAGATAGTCTTCTTATCTTTGAATCTCCAGACTTGTTACGATTTACGGTTTACGATTTACGATTTACGAAAGTTCGGATTTCATTTACGCACACTCCTGGTTGCATCTTAGTGTGATGACAGCGATTTTTTTGAGCAGAAATATCCAATGACCAAGCCCTGGGCCAATCCGAAATAACATTTATTGCACTTTTAAGCTTCTGACAATCGATGACTGTAAAAATCTGGGTGTCTTCAGCATAAATGCTACAGGAGCATCCGGGCAGGAGTACGGAGGGTAAATCGTTGATGTTAGATTAGGAACGGAAAATGCGGGCCCAAACATGCTCCTTGAGGTACTCCGCTCGGTGCTGAATAATAAGGATAAGGATAAAGGATAAAGGACGGCGTTACTCGATCCCTTCTGGGATGCGCCAGCGCATTCTACTTCTACGGGTAGTCGTGGAGGTGACATGAATGCGTGCTTGGCCATACAATGACTTGCTGTGGCCAGCCGATGAACAAGTCAGCGCTTTATCCTTCCCAGACAGGTCTGGCACCAATTCACCGACCCCGGAGGGACGGAAGGCTTGGTTGGCCTGGGCAGGAAATCCGAACCAGGAATCTGGTATCGGGTGCACGCGACAGTCGCGCCTCCTCCGACTGCGCCACACGCGCCCATGGTGCTGAAAAATAGGGCGAAAAACTGTGGTTTACTATTACAGACTGGACACGGTCGATTAGAAAGGATCTCAAAAATTTTAAAAGCTGACCTTTTATGCCGTATGAAGAAAGTTTTCTAATTAGCAGTGGTATTGAAACCGAACCGAATTGAAACCGAACAAGGGCGCGTGTAGCGCAGTCGGAGGAGGCGCGACTGTCGCGTGCACCCGATACCAGGTTCCTATTTCGGATTTCCCGCCCAGGCCAACCAAGCCTTCCATCCCTCCGGGGTCGGTGAATTGGTACCAGACTTGTCTGGGAAGGATAAAGCGCTGACTTGTTCATCGGCTGGCCACCGCAAGTCATTGTATGGCCAAATACGCATTCATGTCGCCTCCACGACATCCCGTAGAAGTAGAATGCGCTGGAGCATCCCAAAAGGGATTGAGTAACGCCGTCCTTTATCCTTATCCTTTATTGAAACCGAATCAAATGCTTTTGCATGGTCCAAGTAACAGAATGATACGTAGTTACCTTGGTCTAGTTCCTATATGCCATAAAGGAATAGTGGAAACAAGAGCGGACATAGTGGATTTATCCCCAAGAAATCCATGCTGCTCCTCACGGAGTAGCTTGTTATCTTTGAGATAGCTTGCGATTTTTTATTCAACGCTCCACGACCTCGCTTAAGAAACTCGTTAATCAAATGGGTCTATAGTATCGGTTTAAAGTTCTATTTTGAGCAAAGGCGTGCATATCCAACTTTCCATTAGTTTGGAACAACGCTATGAAGCAAACTTTGTTGAGTAGGAGGGTTAGAGGAGAATCCAGTCCAAGTGCTGCCTTCTTCAAGAAAATATAAGGTATATTGTCCGTTGAAGTGTAAATTCTATTTGATAGATTATGCAACACCCCGGTGACACATTCACCCATGGTATCTATCCAGTTCAGGACATTACCAGTCAGTGGAGGCAGGTCAACGCGGTTAAGTGTCTCCCTGAGTTGCGGTAGCGCGCCGCCGCCCCCGATTATGGTAGCTTGGCAGGTTGTTGAGCCCACCTCGAACGAGGTATAGCGGATGAACAGAGCAGAATATGCGCCTCGAAACTGACTTTGGAGAGAGTGAATACTTTACCCGTTTTTTGCTTTTCTTTCTCTTCGATCTTCTAGTTTTCATATGCACCTTTATAAAACACATAGTCGAAGGCATTAAACATCGAACTAGCCCATTCACATGCTCAACTAACAAACTATAAATCAAGCAAAGAAAAGCACATTGGAAAGTTTAAAGAGAGCATGGTCTGACCAGGATACTATCTCAACGGTAGGTCGGAACGGCCCAATTGTTGTATATGGGGGGAACCGCCTCTCCCTGGGAAGTAACAAACTGCAGGTATCTCGAACCCAATACAATTCTGCGCAGAGTTAGGGACGACGGAAGTCGCGTGTTGGCGCCCTGTTGATTCACGTGCTCCACAGCTGACGGGCGCACGCGGGATGAGAGCTCGTATCGCGATTAAGCACAGTGCACAGGTGGCGTAGTAGGGAGGAGCTAGGGCTCGTGAACGAGGGGTCAGGGGTTTGGATCCCGCAGACTGCGTTTCTTTTGCACTTTTGCAAAGTCCATGTTTATCATATAGGTAATCCACCTAGGGGTATTATAGTGTGTTACAGAGCAGGTTTACATACGTACATACATACATACATACGTGTACATATAACATATGTAAACCTGCTCTGTAACACATTCCGGTGCTTGCGGTGTTGCCGTGCGGTCGTTCATCTCAGCTCGCTCCTACTCTCCACCGAAGTTACTTCCAGCCTCGATTTCGCTGACATCCGCTTACTACATATATTGAAGAACCTTGTGGCGGGTTCTGTCCAGTGAAATCAACTGCTAAAGCCACATTGTCAGGTATATCCTGTGTCTTCTGTCTGTCTGTTTGTTACGCTCAACGACTCCCTAATCGATTGCCATTTCGCAACACTCTTGTTCAACCATGTCGCTGTCGAAGTCCTCTCAATCGCAGAAGACGAGCAAAATTGCGATGACTGGTGAAGATCAGGATGCTGTACATGGAGCAGATGAAGTGGCGCTCGCGCTTGAACAACTCCAAGCAGATAAGAAGACTCCTGCCTTTGTTAAAATTCTCTTCAAACATATGCTTACTGTTCAGCAGCAGCTCAATCTGGTATTGACCAAAAATCAAGAGCTGCAGGAACAGGTGGCTAATCTGCGTGAAGAGAATGGTGCTCTAAAGGCCGCCTTAGCTGAAGCTGGAAGAGTGAGCAGTGCGGCTCTGTTCCTCCCACGTGATTCTTTTGCTGCTAGCAATTTGTCGGCCTTCGATGAAAAAGAAAGACTCCGTTCCGTCGTCATATCTGGCATCACTGAGTCTATTGATTCTAGGTCTACAGAACGGGCCATCCACGATTTTAATTCTGTGAGAAATGTTCTTGATCATCTAAATGTAGAATGTGTTCCGCAACTAACATATCGACTTGGAAAGCCTCAAGAAGGCCGTCCACGTCTTTTAAAGGTTGTACTTCCTAACACATTCTACCAATCTTTGGTGCTTAGGAGAGCTTCCTGGTTGCGTTCTTTTTCCTGTAAGGGTGTCTATATACGTCCCTCCTTAACAAAAGAGGAAAGGGAGCGCAATCGGGAAGCTAGGTTAGCCCGAAGAGCATCTCTGGGTGTGACCGTCACTAACAACCAGCCTACTCAGGTGGATATTTCAACGGGAAACTGCTAAACTCTCCTCGGATATTGGTCAAAGACCTAAGTTTCCTTTATTGCAACATACGATCTATTCAGAAAAACATACTACCGTTAAAGTTCGCCATCAGGAAATTAAACTCAGACATTATTGTCATCACAGAAACGTGGCTACAAGATTCCATAAATTCAGCCATAATTCTCAATGATTTGTGTGGCCAGTTTTGCCACATAAGATGCGACATCACTTTCAAGAGAGGTGGTGGTGTACTCATTCTCGTTAGGTCTGGCATCCGCTCTGAGACTGTATGGTGCGAATCGGTAGCTGACAGCTTTGAAATACTGTGCTGCGATTTGAGTTTAGCTGATACAACCTTGAGACTTGTTGCTGTTTATAGGGTTCCTTCTGCATCTCTAAACAGCACAATCAGGCTTGTCAAGGTATTAAGTGATCTCTGTTCCTCTAAAACCCAATGCCTTGTTCTCGGCGATTTCAATTTTCCAGATATTGATTGGTCTAAAAATTATCCGTCTTCAGTTTCTATGGCATCAAAATGTTTTGTTGATATGTGCCAATCTTGCAATCTTCATCAGAACATTGTGACGCCTACTCGACATAACCATCTGCTTGATATTGTTCTCAGCAGCAGTTTGGAACCTGTCAAAGACATCAATATTGGGCCACCAATAGGTTCCAGCGATCATTCTAGCATTTCATTTAGAACTGATTACTCACTGAGTAAACCAAGGTATCGAATTCAAAAAGCATTTCATAAAGTAAACTACGACATTATCTGTCAGTATTTGCTTTCAATAGATTGGAGAACACTCCTTGAGGAACAAGTTACTGTGAATGATAAATACGAGTTCTTTATCTCAATTCTCTTTCGAAAAGTTACCAGTACACTTTAATAAACTTCCTCCCAACCTAGCCAGACTTTTTGAACACAAAGAAAAACTATGTTCGACATATCTACATTGCCCAGGTTCTGAAAACCTTCACCATTTTCAAAAAATCAATAATAGATTGACCGACTTTTAAACAAATTCCACAAGTATGTTGAGAGAAAAATTCTCAATACTCCCAACAAATCATCTCTCTATAAACTGTTAAATTCTGTACTGAAACGTACCGAGCGAATCCACACATTGAAGGACGAAACCGGCGTCGTAGCATTAACTGACTCAACAAAGGCTACCATGCTAGCTAAATATTTTCAAAAGACCTTTGCAGAACGTTCTTTCAACATCGACTCCTTTGCTGTTAATAATAATAATTCCAGCATGGAAAGTTTGGTTTGGTTCTATAAGGAGGAGATTTATAATGAACTTTGTAAGCTACCACCTAGTTATGCTACTACTCCGGATGAAGTACCGTCCTACTTTATCAGGAAAATTGCCATCGCGATTGCTTACCCTCTTGAGCACATATTTAATGCCAGTTATATGACTGGCGAAGTACCTACCCGTTGAAAACATGCGTTTGTTACACCTTTTCCAAAAAAGTCTCCCCACCAACTTGTATCAAACTTTCGTCCAATTAGCATCACATCAGTTTTTGCTAGGGTCTTCGACAGAAAACTCAAGACAGCGCTTGTATTATATCTCGAGTCCAATAATCTTATCCCGAATGATCAACATGGCTTCCGTTCAGGTAAATCTACTGAAACACTGATGTTATCTACGCTTAATGATTGGACGAAATCTCTTGAACAAAAAATTGATGTGGATGTAATTTATTTTGATTTTATGAAGGCTTTCGACAAGGTCCCTTTGGATAAACTAATTGTCAAGCTCACGGATATAGGTGTCCATCATAGAATTACTCTATGGATAAAAAACTTTATATCTGGTAGATCTTTTCAAGTTAGGGTAAATGACGCATTCTCTGAACGTCTTTCTATTAAAAGTGGTGTTCCTTAGGGTGGTGTTTTGTCCCCAATCCTCTTTTCTATATATACCTCTGAAATTCCGTCCTTAGTTATCAGCTTGGTGTTTCATGTAAAATGTTCGCTGACGATATAAAAATTTACAAGAATATTGCTCTTCGAGAAGACCATCTTTCTCTCCAATCAGCAATAAATGCAATTGCGGATTGGTCATCAAAATGGGAACTTCCACTATCTCCGCAAAAGTCACAAGTACTTTATCTAGGGCAGCAGGTAGGTAGATATCCTTACTACCTTGACAAGATGCATATTAGTAGTGCAACTTCCCTGCGTGATTTGGGCTTTAATTTGGACATCCAACTTTCGTTCAAAGAACATATTGAAATAATATCGAAAAAAGCTGAACGAATTGTGCACAGCCTCTTCAAATGTTTGCGAACAAATTCAATACAATACCTATTAATTGCCTATAAGTCGTATGTTAGACCAATTCTAGAATATGGCACCACAATTTTTAGTCCCAAATATAAGCGTGAAATTGCCAGGCTGGAATCTGTACAAAACAGCTTCACAAGAAAGCTATGGATACGAGTACATGGGTATGATTGCAACACCATCCCCTCACCGGCTTCACGAAACACATTCTTCATTCTACATACCCTTGAACGTCGTAGGAGAAGAAATGATTTAATTGCGATATATAAGATGATAAACGGTCTTACTCGTATTCCCCTTCAGGAGTTCTATACCTTTTCTTCATCAAACACAAGGGGCGGTCAGTGGAAGATCCAGTTTCCTGGAGCAAAAAGCAGTGTAAGGTCTCAATTTTTCACTTGCCGTGCTGGCTCTGATTTTTTGAGGTTATCTAAAAAACTCATTATACCAAATTACTTAAGGAAGTATAAAGTATAAAAGTACAAAAAACTTCTTGACCGATATTTTCAGGATGCAGCTTAGTAGTTTTCAACTGTATTATGTTGATTCTTGTTGCCTGTTTTGTTTTTTCCTGTTTAGAATTACTTTAACTTTAGTTTTACCTTGTTTTTCTTTTGCATGGTTATCCATGTAGTGAATAAATAAATAAATAAATAAATAAATATGCTTCAAACTACAGATTAGCTTAAATGTTCACTTCTGTGTGCCACTTATTTTAAGCCTACTTTGTGTGAAGCTATAGTTATGAAACGATAGACATTTTGTGGCACTAGTTAAAAGTTCCGACTCCACCGGCAAGACTTCGGTCAAAAAAAATGTTCGCTGAAACTTCGTCCCGGGGGGGTTATTTGGGGTGCTGATCACGAATCTGATATCCATTCATCACGATTCGGCTGGATAATATAGATACAGGAAGGTAAAGGATTATATTCTTGAAGTTTCTGCCGGTGACGGCAGGTAGAGACAGAATCGTGAAAAACGGATGTCAGATTCGTGATCAGCACCCCAAATAACCCCTAGACGAAGTTTCAGCGAAATTTTTTTTGACCGAAGTCTTGTCGGTGGAGTCGGAACTTTTAACTAGTGCCGCAAAATATCTATCGTTACATAACTATAGCTTCACACAAAGTAGGCTTAAAATAAGTGGCACACAGAAGTGAACATTTAATCTGATCTGTAGTTTGAAGCATATGTTATATGTAAACATGCTCTATAACACACCATAATACCCCTAAGTGGATTACCTATATGATAAACATGGATTTTGCAGAAGTGCAAAACGAACGCAGTCTGCGGGACCCAAACCCCTGACCCCTCCTTCACGAGTCCTAGTTCCTCCCTACTACGTCACCTGTGCACTGCGCTGAGTCGCGATACGAGCCCTCATCCCGCGAGTGCCCGTCAGCTGTGAAGCACGTGAATCAACAGGGCGCCAACACTCGACCCCTAACTCTGCGCAGAATTGTATTGGGGTCGAGATACCTGCAGTTTGTTCCCTAGGAAGAGGCGGTTCTGCCCATATACAACACTTGCGCCGTTCCGACCTACAGTTGAGATAGTATTCTGGTAAGTGTGACTCAGGTAATGACACTTATAAATGAGTCTCTTCAGTGTAACATCTTCAAGTGGTCCAATGAGTACTACAGGCAGATCAGAGGGTTGGCCATGGGTCAGCGTCTGGCTCCTGTGTTAGCCATAGCTTTTATGTCTAAAATAGGGAGGCCTGTTCTGGAGTGCAGACCCTTGTTCTATAAATGTTTGAACACATTAGCTTAAGCCTGGAGCGGCTGGTAGAGAGGCTATATGTTGTTACAGGATGTTTTGTTGCGATCAAAACTCTTGCGCCAGGCGGGACTCGAACCCGCATCTTCTGCTTTCCGGGCAGCGATGTTCGCCTTACACGACCGGCGCTGTTTGACCGCACGTAACATCCGCGATATCCTCGAGGTCTGTCAGCACCCACCCGCGATACGGGATGGGCCGGCCGCTGATATCAGCATGGAACCGGTTAAGCTGAAGACCTTACTAGTAACAATGTTTGAACACATTAGCTTAAGCCTGGAGCGGCTGGTAGAGAGGATATATGTTGTTACAGGATGTTTTTTTTCATCCCGTATCGCGGGTGGGTGCTGACAGACCTCGAGGATATCGCGGATGTTACGTGCGGTCAAACAGCGCCGGTGGTGTAAGGCGAACATCGCTGCCCGGAAAGCAGAAGATGCTGGTTCGAGTCCCGCCTGGCGCAAGAGTTTTGATCGCAACAAAACATCCTGTAACAACATATAGCCTTGTTGTATAGTCTGTATATTGATGATTGCTTTATCGTATGTCCCACGCAAACCGAAATGGACACCTGTTTCGATCTGCTCAATCATCAAGTGGAGCACATTATGCTCACATGGGAGAAGCCGACAGACCACTGGCTGCCGTTCCTGAACGCTGAAGTCCGTCTCTCCCAGAGCACCTTCCAAACTAGGTGGTATCGGAAGCCTAGTAACAAGAACATCAACGTGCACTTCCGTTCTGCACACCCTCGCACACTAAAAGGGCCATTGTTCAAAACATGTTCCGCACAGTTGCATAGGTGTCTTCTGACTACGACTTGAAGTCTTCATCGATGAAAATGGCTTCTCGCATTGCTTTGTCAAATGGGTATGTGCCCGACAACATGCCGAAGAGATGTCGTCGACCGTCAGCAGCTCATACACGTAGCGCTCAAGAACACAACAAGGTTCCTTTTTCAGTGCCCTTTATAACGGATGCACTCAGCGCCCAAGTTCGGGACTGTGTTCGTAAGGCCGAGCTAGACGACCTCGTAAGGGTCGTTCAGATACCACCCGAAACCTTAAGGCGCAGCTTGTTAGAAACCGCCTCTATGACAGCGCGTGTACTACTCCCTCCTGCATGGTCTGTCCGTACGGTAGGGAAGGCGACTGTAGAGTCTCGGGAACGGCGTACCTCTTAGCTTGCAGTCAATGCAACGAAGAATACATCGGCGACACGGGCAGGCCTCTTTGGGTCAGAGTGAAGGAGCACGTGGATGGATTGGACAAGTGCAAAGTCTCCACGCCTTTGGGGGAACACAGACTGCGAAGTCACAGTGGCGCAGTGGTTGGGGGATAACGGTGACGGCCGAAGGGAGAGTTCATTCACCCAGTCGTTCTCCATCCGAAGGTGACCATCCAGCCTTTCGGCTGCTTCCATAAGGTCAGTCGGGTTGCCTTACTCCCTATTCGTTTTATTCCCTCATAAATTTTTGAGACTCCTGTAGCTTGAAATTATCCTAGGACGAGTAATTTCTCAAACTCTTTTTGACTTTTCCAGGCTCTGAAGAAGGCGGTTACGCCAAAACGTAAGCTGAATAAAGCTTCGATAACAATGTTGGCTCAACAGCTTTACGACATCCTACACTACAGTTAAACGACATGCCAAGATTCAACGACAGTCGGACATGGAACATCTTTTTGCTGATATTCGTGAACAGAGGCATATCACAGGTCTTATCTCATTATTTTATCTACACGTTGCGGCTGCAGTAAGCATCGAACTCCACCCCTTTTTCGTTGCTCGTTGCTGCAACACACAAATGCAGCGGCAGTGTGAAACCCGCTTTAGACAGCCAGTTGTTATATGCGTGTAGTGTTTGCGTGTAGAGCTAGTGTGCGTGTAGTCAGCTAAATATTAAACCTTGAGTGGAAAGCATTCTGCTACTGAGCGTCTCGTCGACCGGTGAACATGAACGTCGGTGATTTTTTGAATAAAAACCGTACCTTCTGCTTGGTAATTTGATCTAAAAGGTTTGTACGTCCGGCAAGAACCGTCGGCGCTATAGTAGTTCGGGGGGGGGGGTGGGGATCTCGCAATAGCACGCCGCGGTGGGCAGGCGCGGAGAGTAGCTGTATATAACGAATGTAAATGTAGTCTTATCTCCTCGGTTCGATTGCGGATCCACGTTATATTTGCTTCCGTTTTCAGAGAGGAACGGAACTACAGGATGTAGGCAATCTTAGCACGGGTGCGTCACTGGAGCCGCAGCCTGGAGTTCCTTCCCCTGCCTAAACAATGCTACGGCTTTGTTCTGTGCTCTCCTCCGCTGACGCGAACGCACGCGTGCATGCTCTTCTTTGGGTTTTAGTGCAATGGCAACTTCACAAGAGCATCTTCGGGCAGCGATCTTCTGCGAGCGGCGCGACGGCACTGGAGCGACGGCAGCAGTCCGCAAGGCGCATTGGGAGGACAACGCTACCATTATCGCCGTCAACCGTTGGTTTGCTCGGTTCGTAGAAGGAGACGCGGACTTCAAAGACAAGTCTTGGTCGAGCGCGCCAAGCGGTAGAGGAATCCACCGTTCTCGATGCTGTCAAGCAGGATTCGGGAGCTATCGCATGGGGTCATGGGAAGAGTCGGATGTACCCGATCGACAGTCGTCAGATGCCAGCAAGTCCTCTTCGACAGGAAAGTGGTGACTCGATGCAACTCGCATTCCTTGAGACATAGCATGCAGTTCATCCGAGTATCCATTTGTCAGTTTCTCATTCTCCGCCCTCACTAAAAAGAGTTTCTGGAAGACCTAATTATAGGAGCTGATGGATGGGTCCTCTACGAGTTCAACGCACACCATGGCTAGCTCGAGGAGAAAAGCCGCCTACAAGCGAAGTCGAAAGTGCACCTCAAGAAGGTTCTTCTATGCTGCTTCTGGGACCTGAAGGGAATGTTGTACTACGAGCTGCTCCAACAAAGGCCCACGGTCACCGCTGTCGTTTGCGCCACTCAACTCCTGAAACGCGACGACGCTATCCGGCAAAGTCAACCTTCAGTGCACCTTCCTCATGATAACGCAGACCTCACGTAGCCAAAGCGACCCATCAAAAAATCGAAGAGCTGGGCTGGGAGACCGTGCCCCATCTGCCATATTCTCCTGACATTACCCCTCACATTACCACTTGCTCCGCTCCCTAAAGGTTTTCATGGCTAAGAAAAGATTTACAACGTTTGCAGATTTAAGGGCTTAGTCCGTTTAGACACCAAGTGTATTTTCGGGGAAATTTCGACAAGCTCGGAACACGTACGGGCGCAAACTCCGTGACGTCTGCTACGCTAGACTGGTGTAATCCATGTCTTCCATAAGTCTTTACACGTAAATGTGAAGACGTTAGTGGCTTGATGTCGGTGTATTTTACATGCACAACAATAGTAAAGGAAAAATTGGGGAAGCGGTCATTTTGAATGAACAGAACCTGGTTGCGAACTGTCATGGGTTTTCCACTGCTGACATCAATGAGAGCACAGAAATGGGTAGGGGAAGAAACTTGAGTGGGAAATATTTTAGATCGGGTAGTTCATATGCACTGAATCTGGAAGGATTCAGTGCATATGAACTTACTAGATCTGACCAGATTCTCCTGGTGTCGCGTCAAATCGACGTGGCCATTTTCGATATCCACCGACACCATGGTCAATCGATATGGAGGAGGGTCGTTGAGCGATCAGCACTGTACGCTGAATAAAGAAGTTGAGAAAGAAAGAAGAAAAAAGCCCTATCAAAACTTTCCGAGCAACCTAATAGTTCCAATACTCAGCTACCGCAGCGTAAATCTTGCCTGTTCAACCTGGGTTCGGATTCATCAACGACTTACATAACTTTAACAGAGAATTCACAGCGGAAAGCTGAGATAATGCAGCTTATCACTCACCATATCGGTTAAAAAACCGCGCCATCAGGAATTTCGGCTGTATTTTTTTTGTTAAATTGCTGTAAGTCTTTGATAAATCCGGATTAGTGTTTATAGCATTTCGCACTTCCCTTCTTTACCCATTCCACTTCCTTAGAGCAGTTGAGGGGTATATGTGGGATAATCTTACCTACCCACTGCACCTGACGCCTTGACGATTCTCGATGAATGCTGGAGAGTAGTATCAGCTCTCTGGTTGACGTTGGCTGTTCTCGGACGTCTGGGACTATTACTTTGAAACGTGGGGTGAAGGGAACCGCCCTGACTAAACTCCTTGAGAATCTGATCACACATGCGAAAATATTGCTTCCCACGATCGGAGCGCAGAGGGATCAACGTGGTTAATGCTTAGGCAGAACTGTCGAATTGGAGACAACAAGTCATCCTTTCTATTGGGGTGTTCGATAATTAATGTCGGTTTCTTTCATATTTTTCAAAGTGGATTTGTTTATATTAACAACAACCATTAGCTATTAGTCATAGTTAGTAATAGTCAGTCAACATTGATCATTTTGTTGGATGGCCTTCTGTCTCTATCGGTAGGTTGAAAAATTGTACGTTCGAAGTAGCCTTGGTTCCTAGAAGAGAAGAGCTGGTACGACACATTTTCATCCCCTTATGGGAACCAAAAGTTTGCCATTCAAAGGATTTTGAGTGGAGCGGAGCACCTGGTAATCTAATGGTGATAAATCAGGGCCATAGGCTGGATGTGGCACCAGTTCCCAATTGAGCTTTGTTGATTTTTGACGGGTTATCAAAAAGGTGAGAGATCTGGCGTTGGCGCTGGTGAGCGATCTGGAACAGATGTCTTTGCGATTGGCCAGTTTAGGACGTTCCTCTTGATTTCTTCGTTCAATTACGATAGTTGACAACAGTAGACATTCGAGACAGCAGGTTGGTTTCTAGGAAGCAGCTCAAAGCAGAATATGCCCTCGCATAGGTTAATGCGTTTGGTGAGCCTTTAATTCGTTGGGAACCCTAGCATCCAGATTGTTTACGTAACGATGCTGTTGTAAGTGCAAACAAACGCTTCAGTTCTATAGCCAAGCTTCTCCGCCATCTCTCGAGTTGCCATACACCGATTAGTTTCTATTGACGCCTTTATTTTGTCGTGATGAGTAGTGATTATACGACCAGTATGTGGTGTAACCTGCAGAATAAAATTTCCAGAGCGAAAGCGGCTAACACTGGCGTTCAGTCAGTCATCACCATAAACTTCACATGAATCCTCTCGAGCTTGTATCGCATCTTAGCCTTTTTGAAGACTCGAACCTTTACAGTAGTACATAATAATGCAAGCCACGCAATCACTTTTACAAAAATGTACAGTTCACGCCATCTATGAGAAGAAGCGACATTGATTATTGAACAACCCAATAACATCGATACTGCCTTGGGTGCCAACATTTCCTAGGAGCTGGATCATACTTCGTTTTACGCAAGTGAAGGGGAGGTGTCTAGAAGACTGCTGGTTGACCGCAGGTAGCAGTCTAGGAGATTTCCACCTGGATTGGACCGCTAGCCTCTCTTTCGCCTTAGTTTTAGGTAATGGACTCCTGCGTTGTCAGTCTTCTGTTAAGCAAGCACCTATGAAGTCCTCGGCAGCAGTGTAGTTCAGCTGCTGCATTCTGATTACTGCACTAACCACTCTCACATTTCGCGCTGTTGTTCAATTCGTTTGGATGACTATGGTGCACATCTCGTGAACCCGAAGGCTAAGAAGTGTCCGATGACCTGTCATTCTGCATAACAGTTCCTGCGTCCATCCGAATCTCACCAGTTGCTATCAGCTGCAGCAAGTGTCCCTTGGCAGTCTACCATTATCCTTTTCTATTCTAAGCTTTTTTCGTGTCAGTTCGTCGACGTGCTGGCGATCGTTGTCCCTTTCGTGTCCTTCTTCGCCTTCTTGTGCACAATTTTCACCGCCTATCAATCACTCCAGTACCGTCACATGGTGGAGGAAGCAGAGAATCAAGTGATGGATCTTCTCGATGAGGTTTGTACTCTTGGTTTAAATTACTATATTAACTAAAATATAGTGGCCCATCCAAGAAAGCTCTATGCCATTGGTTTTGCTTCCTCTTTTTAGTGGTTAATAGCTATTTTCTGTTTCAGTTACATAGCTAATCTTACGCGTATTCTGTTTCCCCCTTATTCCGAGTATTGTTATTGGCAAGCACAATAAACAGTATAAACAGTACAAAAACTAATTCAATTCAGTTTCGTTAAACCTCAATTTGCTGGTACCGAGGACGTAAGCTGTTACAGCGATGTTTTGTTGCGATCAAAACTTCTAGCCCCAGGCGGGACTCGAACCCCCGCCTCCCTCTGACCGGGCGGGAATGCTCTACGCCATTACACCACCGGCGCTGTTTGATCGAGCGCAATCTTAAAGAAACTGAATTGAATCATTTCCATGAAGACCTACAGCATAACTGGTTCAGTGCTGATATCAGCGACCGGCTCATCCCGATATACGGGTGAATGCTGATGGGTCCCACGAGGTGTGGATGTTGCGTTCGTCAAACAGCGCCGGTGGTTAATGGCGTAGAGCATTCCCGCCCGGTCGGAGGGAGGTGCGATTCGAGTCCCGCTTGGCGCTAGAAGTTTTGATCGCAACAAGACATCGTTCTAACAGTATAAAAACTGGGCGCAACACGTGAACGAGGGGTGCAGTCCTAGGCTTCGACCGCCTTGAACATAGCAGTCGGGTTTGGTGACGTGGAATTTCCCCCATTGTACGCATATGTACGTGTAATGCAAGTTGCACCGAGAGGGGCCTGGTCAAACTGGTAAAACCCGTAACTTTTTCGAGTATTGATGGACTGCCCCCCTCGTCCACTAGTTGCGCCAAAAACTGATGTGAAAGAAGTGAAAAAGAGCATCTATGACTATTCATTCCCTTTTATTTCATACAAGTGCTCCGACACGCCTAACGGCGTGTCTGGCACTTGCGCGCTTCGCGCGACTTTGTAGCATCACTGACTTATGGAATGTAGTTTTTGTAAAACATAAAATTCGCTAGCATCTATGAACTGGTGCGTGCTTTATCGGTATCAAGCCGTTCACCACACCACTTCCGTGCATTCATCATAGACATTCTCTCCGGACCGGCCAATAACGTCATTGGTTTGTGCTGCGCAGTACTTCTATCCTTCAGGTTGCTCCTCCGCAACCGTTCTCATGCTCAACAGCTAGAGCTTCCAGATATCGTTGACATGTCTTCCGAAGCCAGGTTCCCCCTCACTCGTTTATTCTTACTGGATCTAATTGCTGGTCCGCCTTTACTGGTCTTTCCTCCGCCTCTAGTTCCCCACCTTCCTGTTCCCAACTCCTAGCCCACTTCATTGCTTCCATATTGACCATTACTGGTCTCTTCTTGCTGGTTTCCCTGTCCTGACCGCTCTTCCAGGTTGTTCCTTTCCTTCCTGGTCGCTCTCCTGGTCAACCTTAGAAATCCCCTTACTCTCTTTCTCCACCATCCCTTACCATTCATTAGTGGTCCTCCCATGCTCAGGGCAGACGTCGGTGACACGACTCAGAATCAGGACGCTTGTTGTGCGACGTAGGGGCCGTGTTCTGGATCCAGAAGCTCACGATCAGAAAAGCGCAGTCGCCGCTGTATCGAGCATGAAGAGGCTATGCATATAGCAGATTCCTTGTTCCCTGTATGAATTCCCTTACGGCTTCCTTCTTGTCGGTTTCCCGTCCTGGTGCCGCCTCTAGGTCCCTTCTTCAAGGTATATTCCTCCTCGCCCTCCCCCTTGGAATCCTCCCTACTACTCTACCCCAATTAAGTAGGCCTCCCCCGCTCACGACACGACGACGGCGAACGAACGCCCATTGTGTGACATCGGTGTCACATCTTCTAAATCCGGTCTCTCTTAATGGTAATGGATCCCCTTGCTGACCCTCCTTAACGTCCTCCTTCCCCTGATTGGTAACTCCCTAATGATCCCAAAAAATTGCCTAAAATCTTGGTGCCACCTCATGGCCTGCTTCATTGCTCTCCTCATCAACCATCATGATGCACTTCCTGGTCGCTGCCTCCTGATCGCCGTCGGTTCTCCACCTTCAAAGTCCCCATTCTACCCTTACCCCTCTAGTAGTCTTCTCATGGCACGAAGTCGGCTTCTGAATCTGGACGCTCAGAAATGCGCTTAGGTGCTGTTGTGTTAAGCAGTAAAGGGCTGCGTTTCCCCTGCTGCAGCAACATCTCACGTTCAATAGCAAACTTTGCCCCCGCTGTTGATGATGAGGAGTATCTCACTCAGGTTAGATCACTCGACCGCCCTCGCTGTGGATAATGCGGCGTACCTCGCTTAGGTTAGATCACTCCACCGCTCTGCATGTGGATGAAGCGGCGTACCTCACTTAGGTTGGATCACTCCACGGACAAACTCTTTTATATAAAGGTGGTGATTACAGAATTGGTACCGGAACTTGGGAGAATACACTTACACAGGGTGGCTCAAAAGTATAGCCTTTTAATTTTCTCACCATTTTCGAAAACGGGCTAGGACAACCAAACCAGTGCCACTAGAGGACGAATAGTCACAGGATTCAGTCTCACAAGAGCTGCTCCAAGTTGGAGCCACCGCTTAGGACGCAGAGGTGCAGCGCAGGTAGTCACTGTCGATTTCCCTCTAGGTCCACTGAAGGGCGACCTTCAGATCACCCACAGGGCTGCAGGAGTGCCCGAAGGTCCTGCTCTCCAAAAGTTCTCACACGCACACAAGGGAGGTCAATGAGCGTCTGGTGGCAATTCTGAAAGCGACCTATTGGGGGTTGTGGGAGAGTGCAAGAGAAGAACCGTAGTGGTTTTCAAATTTCCTGCGGGCACCTGGGAAAAGGTTTGGGGCTGGAACAGTAGCGGAATTACAGCGATCTCTCAATTTGCTTGCTAGCGGTACAGTAACCGAAGTGGAACATTGAGGTGCGCCGCTCACCACCAAGGAGGCAGCGACTGGATGGCCGAGTGGATACAGTGGTGGGCTTTCAGAGAAAGGGTCAGGGGTTCGGATCCGAGGGTAGGGGTGCTGCTCTGCTAGCTTGCATCGGTCCATCTTTGTCGATGTAAAGTGTAACTTGGCCACGGTAGTGGTAGTACTAATATTATAACCTTATTTCAACCTGAATGAATCGATATAAACACAAAAATAGACGCGCAAAACAACAACCTTCATAATACATCCGACTGGCCATTGAGAAGAATAGGTGATTTTCGTTTGCGTACAAAATAGTAGGTATTCTATGTCTTGACCGTCTTCGTTAGGCATTGAGGATGGGTCTGTCAGCATTACTGTACTTCACGATTCCAAGGATCGAGGAAAAATTGGAAATTTTTGATAAAAAAGATTTTCTATTTTTATTTATTTCCTTATTATTTTAAATTTGTTTTTTATTTATTTACTTTATTATTATTTATTTTTTATTTATAATTATATTTTTGATTAACTTTTATTTTTAAATAGCGAGTTTAAATGTCTGATTTTTTCGACCCCATTCGACCTCTGGAGAGAAAGCACAACAGTATCGATGTCTTTTTCATCCTCAACCAACCATATTGCTAGTGATCTCACCGCCGTCACATACAGCAACCTCGTCACTGCTGCAAGAAGACGTAATACTACCCGCATCGTGGTCATCTTCCGGCAACCAATCCGCGCTTCGTTCAAGTCAAGCTAACATAACCAATAAGAAAACGTCAATGGAATAAACATCAAACAAAAAGCTTCTATGCCCCGAAACGCATCTGCCATGGCGATCTCCTCAATTAATTAATTGAAAATATAAATAATAATTAAGACATAATTTAGAAAATAATGAATAAATAAATAGTAAAAATTAAGATAAATCTTATTTTTCCATTTTTTCAGTCTCTGCTGGACTTTTGGAGTCGTGAAGTACAGTATTGCTGACAGACTCAACGTCAACGCCTAACGAAGACGATCAAGATAAAGAATATTATCTATTTTGTAGTTTGGATAGGCCCTTCCATGCTACCGAGCAACTGCGAAGAAAAGTCTCCTGTTCTCTCATTTGTGACGTTAGCTTGACTTGAACGCGAAGCGCAACATGTAGACTGGTCGCCGGATGATGACCAGTGTACACGTTGCGCTTCACCTCCTCACTGTACAAGAAGACTGCCCACGAAGTGGGTAGTCTTCTTGTACAGTGAGGAGGTGAAGCGTCTGATTGCTTGCTTTCTCTCCAGAGTTCGAATGGGGGTCGAAAAAAACCAAACATGAATACATCAACTAATTAATTAATTAAAAACATAAATATAAATAAAAAATAAACAATAATAAAGTACAACAAATAAAAACAAAATTAAAATAATAAGGAAATAAATAAAAATAGAACATCTTTTTTTGCTTTGTCAGCCCGCACTGGAGTGAAACAGTTTTTTGCAACTTTTGACCTACCCAGATTTTCGCAGGAAATTTGAAAACCACTACGGTGCTTCTCTTGCAGTCTCCTACAACCCCAAATAGGTCACTTTCAAAATTGCCACGGGACGCTCAGTGACCTCCCTTGTGAGGTCCATCGGACTGACCAGGATACTATCTCAACGGTAGGTCGGAACGGCGGAAGTGTTGTATATGGGCAGAACCGCCTCTACCTGGGAAGTAACAAACTACAGGTATCTCGACCCCAATACAACTCTGCGTAGAGTTAGGGGCGACGGAACTCGCCTGTTGGCGCTCTGTTGATTCACGTGCTCCACAGCTGACGGGCGCGCGCGGGATGAGGGCTCGTATCGCGACGCAGCGCAGTGCACAGGTGGTGTAGTAGGGAAGAGGTCGGGCTCGTAAACGAGAGGTAGGGGTTTGGATCCCACAGAGTTCGTCTGTTTTGCACTTTTGCAAAATCCATGTTTATCATATAGGTAATCCACATAGGGATATTATAGTGTTTTATAGAGCATGTTTACATATAACATGTGCTTCAAACTACAGATTAGCTAAAATGTTCACTTCTGTGTGTCACTTATTTTAAGCCTATTTTGTGTGAAGCTGTAGTTATGTAACGAAAGATATTTTGTGGCACTAGTTAAAAGTTCCGACTCCACCGACAAGACTTCGATCAAAAAACTTTTTTTGCCGAAACTTCGTCTAGGGGGTTATTTAGGTGTACTGATCACGAATATGACAACCGTTTTTCACGATTCGGTCGGAGGCCACCCATACCATTAACAAGGGTGATCCAGGCAGGGTCACCGATTTCGCTGAAACTGAAGTGCAAAACAAAGGCAGTTTGCGGGATCCAAACCCCCCACACCTCGTTCACGAGCCCGACCTCTTCCCTATTACGCCACCTGTGCACTGCTCTGAGCAGCGATACGAGCCCTTATCCCGCGCGCGCCCGTCAGCTGTGGAGCACGTGAATCAACAGGGCGCCAACACGCGACTTCCGTCGCCCCTAACTCTGCGCAGAGTTGTATTGGGGTCGAGATACCTGCAGTTTGTTACTTCCCAGAGAGAGGCGGTTCTGCCCATATACAACACTTGCGCCGTTCCGACCTACCGTTGAGATAGTATCCTGGTGAGATCCGGAGGACTAGCACGTCCATGCCGAGGTATCCAGGACATGGGTGTCCAACACCACTTTTGTCGATTTGGGTTGTTGGACGGAGCCCAATCCTGTTCGAGGGTAAGTGGACTGCAGCAAAGTGCTGAGTGGCTCGGGGCAACTAACTATCCGTCAGCGCAATCTTTTGGAAGAGCTCCGCATTGATTTTCACGTTTCCTTCAATGACATCAACGGAGTTTTGCGACTGGTCGTCACGCCAGTCCAAACCATAACACTTCTAAGAAAAAGTCGGTTTGAGGCCAGGCGACGTTTTGGGGACTTGCTGTCACCTTTCCGAAGCAATTGCCTCTGATTTTGGCGGTTTGGAAGAGGTTCAAAAGTGAAAATCTTGTCATCGCTCAGATCACGTCAGAGACGCGTCGCACTTGGAAGCGGGCCAAGAGCTTTCCGTTGTGCTTCTTGATCCTGACATGAAGTAGTCGCCCAGTTTCCCCGATGTACTCTGCTCCGCAGGTTTGCTATGAAATATCGTTGATTGCTCTAGTTAACTGGTACCTCTACGATCATGTCTGCTCGACGCCTAGTTCAAGGGGTCATAATCAAATTCGGAGTCATCTTCTAAGCGTTCTAATTCCTATTCATTCAAATTGACATTTCGCTTCAATGTCTTCTTTGGTTCGTTACTACAGCCTCCTTGTATTTAGGCTTCTGGATCGCTGCCAAACACTATACTTTATCAATTGCAGTGCATATTGATAAAATTTCATTATTTGTTTCACCAGTGTTGAGTTTATTCTGTTGAATTTGTTGAGTTTGTGCGTGATTTGTGTGTTCATTTTCCTGTTTTAGCGCACTTATGGTTAATCTATAAAATAAAAATAAATAAATAAATAATCTTAGCTAGTTTTCGATTAAAAAAGGAAAGTGGGTTCAAAGCGAAAAATGGCGAGGCCTTCCACAAAATTTGTCATAGGGAAACTCCTTGACGATAAAGAAAGTAGTTTCATAGCGCTTCGCTGTGACAAGCCTCCATCGCGGCAACGAGGTCACTCTTAGTCGAGTAGGCTAGATTTTCTCCCTCACCCAAGGCACTCTGTTTAGGCGACCTCGATGATATTAGGTTGGAAAAAAAGTCTCTTCACAATTCGAAAAGTTTTTTGCCGTTCTCCTTGTAAACGCACTAGCCAATATTGATTGCTGATTTCGTAATCATACCATACTTGTTTACCGTGCGGACGCGGATACAGGTCAAGACCCTTCTTGTACTTCGTTATCTATCCAATCTTCCGGACTCAATGCCAGATCTACCTCATGGCCATTTTCGGCACGGCATTCTTCATGAATTCGTTAAAGGATCTACAGCACGTCAGGCAGCTGACCAAATTAACCATATATGACTTGGGATCTACTACTCATCGCGTCTGTTCTGAGTGGTTCGGAAAGTCTTTAAAGGGAGATTATTCACTGAGGGCAAAGCATGGTCAGGAAGGCCAACTGGATTGAACGACAGTGAAGTACTCCATCTTCTTCGTACCGATAGTGGGCAGGGGACATGTCAACTGGCAGAGAAGCTCGAAGTGTCTCATAGGATAGTGGGGATCTATCTGAAGAATCTTGGCTTTCATGGAAATTTGGAGCTTGGATTCCACATGCCCTGTCAGACACTCAGAAAGGTCAGCGGCTCTCCATCGCTACTTCTCTTCTGTCCAGACACGAGAGAAAATCGTTTCTGCCGCGGATTGTGACAGGCGATGAGTCTTGGGTTCTGTATGCCAACTTCCGAAGAAAAAGGCATTGGGTACAAAGAGAAGAGAACCCTTGCCCTGATCTCAAGCCAATGTTCACGAAAGGAACATTCTCTTGAGTGTTTGGTGGGATGTCAGAGGAGTGATTTGCTGGGAAACTCTCAGAAATGGAGAGACACTTACTGCTGCCACATACTGCGGCCAACTCCACAAAGTCGTCGCAACTCTCCAAGAAAAGAGGCTGGAGAAGTCAAAGGTGATGATCCTGCATGACGATGCGAAACCACTTGTTGCAAGACTCACTAGAGAAATAATAAAGGAGCTGTGTAGGGAGGTAATGCCACATCCACCGTATAGCTCTGATCTCGCCCCTACTGATTACCATCTCTTCCGTGCTCCCAAGCAGGAAATTGGAGAGAAATATTTTGAAATGAATGAAGACCTCAAAAATTAGATTCAGCAATAGTTCGACTTCAGAACTGCAGTCTTTTAAGCGAGAGGAATTGGAAAATTACCCAGTCTTTGGAGAAGTGTAGTGGAACAAAATGGAGTTTATCTCAATTGATTTGATTTTGTAGTTGTGGAGAAATAAATCTTTGAAAAAAATGAAAAGACTTTTTTCCAACCTAATAAGAAAGGGTCAGATCAAGCCAATTAAACGACTTCCTAACTTGAGTATTGGTTTTCGGGTTTCCGTTCACTCTAAAATGACAAACGCGAGCTACATGGTAGAATGGACAGTGCTAAAAGTCGCTGTGAATTCTTGTGAGGAATTCTTGCGCTTGAAGCAGTTATCACCGTCATTAATAAACGCCAATTGTCTAAATGCATTGCGGCGGCACGCTATGCGTTTGCTCGTCAGCATGAAACATCTGCTACTATTTCTGTATTGCTTATGTCGCTGTTTTCTTGCAATGTGCCAACGGCGTCGTAGAAGGAAAATATTATGTGTGCGATGCCGTTTTACAAAATGAAATAAACAATACGTATGAGACATCTCTGAGATGGAGTGTATGTGTATTCTTCAAAGTTTGTCAATTTATCATCGGATGATCACAACTGAATAGTGGAGAAATTTTTGTCGATAAGGTGTACCCACGTAGGTTCCTCTGAACGTCTTCACAACAGAGCATGCATAACTCCTCGCCGTCCGGCAAAACCACGGATCAAATATCAATAGGCACACTTGGCTTAAAATAGGACAGAAAGAAACAGTAAGGTGTTTTTCAAGCAGAAAAGTGATGGAGCGAAGGCTTTCACAACCTGATAAAGAACTAAAGCCCTCGAGCGGGAGGCCAGAGTCAGCCTCACTTCTAAATAAGCATACTCAAGGTGCTCTAAAGCTGCGATTTCGCAACTTCTCATGTCGGGACTAGAACGTTCAGAAATGAGAGGTTGCGCAAGGCTAGAGACACTCATATCCTTTAGCGTTGATTGCACCTGAGATACAACCTGAACTGTAGAGAAAAGTCCACCATAGAAGCCGCACGGCATTATCATTCGTCCGTTGGAGGTTGGGCGAGCACTATATGTATAATGCGTTGAAGAACTTCAGGCTCTACAAATCATGATTCCAAGTGGCATATGCAAGCGCATTAGCGCTGACGCAAGCGCGAATGTGGCCCTGGACAACTGTGACTCGAAGGGTGAGTTCCTGGTTCCTTCAAGACAGATTCGTTTGCTCTGCACCTGAATCCAACGTCTTTATGCGTGATCGCTTATGCACTGGGGCACCTTTCACTACCACTTGTATGAAACTTGAAGAAAATGCACCTTATTGTCCAGGTCGTTGTTGACCCTATGAGTTCTGCCCGGTTTTGTTAACGAAACGACGATCGTGGAGCGACCTAAAAGACTTGAACGAGCCATCGCTTGTTCAGGTTAGCCGTTTGCTCTTACAAGGGAAGGGTACTGGGTCCCAATGGCACTTCGAAATGCTCCACTTTGCTTTGATGGCGCTTTGCTCATGTAGACGGCCAACACCACTGACCGGCAAGTAATGGTGCCGCAGTGAATGCAGAAGCATTCACTGCGGCACCATTACTGAGTGGCAGGGGACTGTGGTAGGAGTCCCCGCCGACGCACCCTTTTGCGCTTTGTAAAAAAAGATCCGGACGGCCAGTCGAAGCTCTCCAAAGGGACACTTACCCAGAACCCAGAAAGGAGGCCCGGCCCGGGAGGGCAGTTCTTTTGAGATTCGTATATGTCACAATTGTGGCCTTAAAGAGGGCCGTTAAGATGGATTGAAATAATTGGCTTCTCCGACTTATGCACGTTCACGCGGACTTGGATGTCCTCGAGCAGATGACGACCACCACTCTCATCGCACTGTTTCTAAAAAGGAGATTTATAAGCTAAAGGTAGCTAGGCCAGAGCGCATACACGACCCCCCCCCCTCCTCCACAGGAAAACATCACTTTGCAAAAATTGGGTTTCAACTGGGCGATTCCGTGCTGGACACGTCACAAGAACCCTCTCATGTCGTGTCGACAGCAGAAACGTCGCTTTGCGTGCCTGCGGGTGGAAAGAGAAACGAAAGAAATGCATGACTTGGAACAGGCATGACGGAAACACCCTTAGCAAAACATGATATCGACGAAATACCCTTGAAAACAACAATCCTACAACGGTACACAGATCCGAAGGCGATAAAGCGGGAATAAAACGCGAAATCATGAACGAAATGGTCGAGAAAACAAGGAATCCAAGAAAAAATGCACTGAATCAGCAGATTCGCTGAACTTCTGCAAAAGTCTCCGTCTGCAGAACTGCGTGAGCTATGTCAGCCTCAGCGATGACGACGGCTCGCGACGCGCATCGCGAGCCGTCGCATCGCCGTGCCCTCCCGCGTCGCTGCAGCGGGCGGGAGTATACCATAGGCCTATCTCTTCTCCGCGTATGCTCCGCAGAGTAGCTGCTCCGATCAAGCCAAGGAAGAGATTTGGAGCCTGCTTGATGAGAAGACAGCAGAGGTACCGTCGAATGATGTCATCATAGTCGCTGGTAACCTTAATGCGCACGTAGGTGCTGCGAAGGACGGGTACAGCTGTCATGGTTTCGGATACGGGTCTCGCAACGCCGATGGTGAGCATATTCTTGAGTAAGCGAAATCGCATAGCCTCACCGTTGTGAACAGTGTCTTCCGAAAACGCGACTCCCACCTCACCTCATATTATAGTGGGAGCTCCAAGTCTCAGATAGACTTTGTGCATATGAAGGATCGCGACCAACGCATTGTCACAGACGCGAAGCTCGTGAAGTATGAGACTGTCGTCCCGCAGCATCGGCCGCTGATCTGCACCTTTAAGATCACTCCTCCGAAGCTGAGTCAGGTCGAGCGATGAGGTGCTGCAGGAATCAAGTGGTGGCGAATGAAAGAGAAGGAAGCAGCTGTGATTTCTCGCGTGCGGTTACCGACACGCGTACACGACACGGTTAGTTACCACTGTCGATGAAACTTGGAAGAACGCAACCGACGCGATACGTCAAGCTGCAATATTGGAACTCTGCACTAGGAAGCCTGGACGACGCAAAGTCGACAAGCAGACATGGCTGTGGACGGACGATGTGAAAGCGAAGGTTCGAGAGAAGAAGTTGATGTATCATGTGTTTCTCGGCGACAAAACAGCCGACAACTGGCAGATGTATCAGAAGGCGAAGAAGAAGCAAAGAAAGCCGCGGCTGTTGCGAAAGCCACTCATTATGGTGATGTCAACGAGAAGCTCGAGTCGCACGATGGTGAGCGGTATCTGTACCGACTTGCCAAGAATCGTCATCGGCAGACCGAGGATATTTAGAAGTTTTGTGGCATCAATGATGAGGACGGCCATCTTCTCATGGACCGCAAGATGGCGCTGGAGCGCTGGAGTGATTACTTTGAGGAAATTTCCACTATGGAATTTCTTCATCCGGTTTCTGTGGCTTCTGTTCACCGTCCCGTTCACAGGATCGCCGTGGAGGAAACAGAAGCGGCTCCGAAGAAGATGAAGCCCGGTAAGGCGATGGGCCGGATGATCTGGCAGTCGATGTTTGGAAGTCGAAGCTCTGGTATCTTGCTGAGTGGTTGGCTGAGTTCTTCAACCAGGTAGTAAAGGAGAAGAAAGTACCGGAGTGTTGGCACAACAGTATTCCAATTTGGAAGAAGAAGGGCAGTCCTGCTGACTGCTCCAATTACCGTCCGATTCGCTTGCTTTCGCACATTATGAAGATCTTCGAGCGAATCCTCGATAGACGAATCCGTGAAATCGTCAAGCTCTCCGACAACCAGTGCGGCTTTGTGTCTGGTTGTGGGACCATTGATGCCACAAGCTTGGTGCGACCGTCTGGCGAGGTTCGGACTCAAATTGAACATCAAGAAGACCGAATTCCTGACGACTGACGTGAACGAGTCCGGCTCCGTTAAGATTAACGGCACTGAGCTTGCACGCACTTCGGTGTTTAAATACCTGAGATCAGCAATAGCGTCTGACGGCGGTCTGATGGTTGAAGTGAACTCACGCATGAGAGCAGCTAGGTCCAAGTGGCGTTCGCTGACTGGTGTGCTCTGCGATAGGAAGATACCAGAGCGCCTGAAGTCGAAGATCTACAGAGCAGTCGTCCAGCCAGAAGCGATGTACGGCGCTGAGTGTTGGCGTGCGACCAAGGAAGTTGAAACGCGCCTCAGCGTCACGGAGACGAGGATGCTGCGCTGGAGTCACCCGCATGGACCGCATCCGAGTCGATGTCATTCGGCAGAAATTCGGTGTCACGCCGACAGCGGACAAGATACGCGAAACTCGCTTGTGATGGTACGGCAACGTTGTGCGTGCGAAAGAAGACAGCGTCCGCAAGATAGGCCTTGAGCTGGAAGTATCTGGAAAGCAGCCGAGAGAACGCCCGAAGCAGCGTTGGTCCGATACGTTACACACGGACATGAAAGTAGCTGGTGTCCACCCTGATCAAGCGCAGGATCGGGAAAGGTGGCGAAAAACACCAGAAGAGCGGACCCCGCGACGATGCGGAACAAGCGCTGAAGAAGAAGAAGAAGAAGAAGAAGAAGAAGAAGATCAGCATCCGAAATGACCTCTCTGCGAAATTTAGGCGAAATTTTTATCGACTCCTGAATTTGTGATGAGTCATTGCGGGCTACCTAAACGGAGGACATCAAGACGAGGTGAGCGGTGTCACTCCGTCTCCCTATGTCGGTTGCAAATATGGAACACGTGTTCAGAATCCGCGTTCGAAACTGATTCCATGACATGCATCTCATTCCAAAGTGCCTCTGGGAACTCGCGTCTTTCCCATGATAGTTTACCACCTTAAAGCGAGTCTCTAAACTATTCGTGTCCATCACAAATGTAATGTGGCTTTGCCTCTGACCAGGGTGTGTAGGTGAAGGAATTTATCAATGGTAGCGACGCTTCTAGGCGGGCATGCCGAAAACGTAGGATGTCTGGAAAGTGGTGAAGCGCAAGCCGGAAAGCGTGAAGGTGGAAGAGGCCAAATGGAGTAGTGCAGCACGTGGTTTGAGCCCGGTAACCTATTCTACGAAATGAACTTGAGAGTGCTAGTGATGAAACGCACCTTTCAAGCAGCTCTGCCTGATTTCTCGGACGGTGATGTGCTGGCATCTACAGGTACTAGTGGTCTGAAGCGATGAGTTGCAGTGGATATGAGGGTGGTAGCCTCACTCTTACAGGCTTGGTGCCTTCAGCTGCCTATCGTGTACTGCTGCGCATTCGATGTTCTGAAAAGATGTGTTGAAGTTATCGGTTGTCCTTTATCGCAGAGCATTGCGATATCACGCAGAAGTTGCCTTCTATGAGAGTGGAAAGTGGCTGAAAAGCTGGAAAGGGAATATCGCGCAAAACCCGATCGTTTGTTTTGCTACTTAAATGCAGCACGATGTATTTCGTATAGATGGGTACCGTTACTTTCCGGCTACACGGCCAGACCCTAACATGTTTTCCCGGCTGACGTACTGAAATCACGGTGCGAGCCAAATACACATTGCACCACGGAAACAGCGGTAGAATGCGGTATCTTCCTGAAAGAGGGTGATGGCAGCCGCTCATTAGGCCCAGAGATGAGGCAGAAGCGCTGCCATGAAGTCGTACCGCACTGACTGATGAAGGCTGCTATAACGATGCTTCGTTTAACGAAACTTTACCGCCAGCTGTCACCCGAATCCGCGTCCACCGGGCAGGACGTCATGCCGTTGCACTATCGGCGCTGATTGACGAATCGCAACGTCGATGAAGGCAGTTGAGTCCCTGCCGTTATGTAGAACGTACGCTTTGGAGTCGCGCCCGGCGCTGGAGTTGGATCGCAACAGAACACCATTGTAACATCTGCAACGTCTACTTGAGACCTGGGGAAAATGACGTGAATCATGGTGTAGGCGTCGAAGGGTTCAACTGAGAAAGCTGATGATGTTGTCTTTCAGTTGCCTTAGGGATGAAGCCAAGCGCCGTTCCGCCGCGAATCGACTACCCGAAGGACATTTCGGCAGAACTCGACAGCCAAGAGAAGGTCTACAGAGAGTTGGGCGGTTCGTTTCAGAGGAATACTGCTTGGAAGCTCCTCTTCCTCTCATTTTCTTTTCAACGGTTGGAGATGAGCTCATGCTACCGGTCTATTGATCATGTACAGGGGGAGTGATGATTATAATGCGGCATAAGCACCGGTTTTCGAAATCGCTTGCAACTTGTGCAAGTCAAATTGAAGTGCTGCTCGTATAAGTACTTGTACTGAGTAAGCTTTCAGCACGATCCGATGAGAGGTGCGAGGCACGGGGAAGCCATGCCGAAGTTGAGTTGGCATTAAAGGGACCACACAGAAAGGACAAGACGAACCATGCGAAAGCGGACGACGAAAGAAAGGTGACTTGCAGTCAATAGGAGAAAGGCAGCGCTGCAGCTGGGCAGGGCTTCATGTCACAGACTCACACCAGTGCTGGTAATTCTAGCTGCTGCACAAACAAACACAGAAACAAACGAACGCAGTAAAGCGAGATCCTGAACTCGTATCATTTTCCATGAAAAATCGAAAGTTCGGGTCGCGAGGGGCAACCTCCTATAGCATGGCGCAAGCGCAGGCACACTCACCAATTCAAGTCCAGGTGAATCCGGCGGCCAGAATCTCGTACGGAGTGATGTGATGTGTAGCTTCTTGCCAGGGTTGCTACAACACACCACTTGGCTTACAATCCGACGGTCTCGCCTTCTTCGGAGTGTGGAAAATAGTCAGACAGGATTTGCGAAACTGCTAACGCATATTCCATTGCCATTTGCCATTTCATCCTGCAGTGATAAATTCGAATGGCTGATGGAATCTGTCTACGCCGAAAACGTATCAGTTGCTAGGCTTCGGGGCAGAGTCGACATTTAAGAGCATTTAAGAGCGGACCTTCGCCACGCCTAGCCAAGTCGTAGAGATCCACCTTTCAGAGACACCCAAGTATTTCTCTGTGTGCATTGCCCGAGATGAATGGCAGGCGAAAGGGAATGAAGACCCAAACATTCATATTCCCAAGCGCTGGTCTCTACAGCTGTACAGCAGCCTTTAACCTGAACCGGCAACTGATGGTGACTAGCGATCCGGGTAGTGGGGAAGTCTTCATCAGATTTCAGTGTCGTCTTGAAAGTCCACTTTGGCTTCATGGGATTTTTGAATTTGCTTTTGTGGGATGAAATTGAAAAACTTCTGGATGAGAAGACATCGAGTGTAATAGCCACCGCATACCTTTGCGGGAACGCGATATCCCTATCCTTAAGCATAGGGCAAGACGCAGAGACCGCCACTGGCGGCAAAACTTGCCGCGTCCAACTTGCCGCTGATGTGCGCCGCTTGGGCGGCAGGCGCAGTGCCGCCAAAGTGACAGCCTCCGCCGCAAACGCTGCAGCGGCAATAACGACTCAAGGCAATATTGCCGCTGCAGCCGCTTTGCCCCCGACAGAGTCCTGTCTGGGCTCTGGCTGATTGTGGTGGGGATCTAGAATGGAAACTGATAACGATAATGAAACGCGTTGGCGATGGAGTGGAGCGGCAAGGCTAAGGATGAGTGCTGTGTCACATCGTCCTTTAACTACTACGCGGCAGTTTTGCGGCCTGAAGCGTACCGCTTTGCCGCTTGCCGCCTTGTCGCAAAAGTGTGCGGAGGCCTTAATTGCACGTGCATCAATCTCAGTGGCGAAATCGCAGTTTGCATACCAAAGTCTAGGAGATGAAATCCCATCGAAGATAGGTTCATTGTGAACGGCCACTGCCTAACATAGCTGCAGATGCAGTCGTTTGTTGAGCATAGAGGATAAAAGTCGGCTTCCTATTTGCGAGACGGGCAACGCATTCAACACCCACGGGACGTCGTACAGCTAGGAAACAAAATGATTCGGATGATTAAATACAGGTCATAATAACAATCGTTTGCTAAGTCGGATATATTCTATGGATGGGTGGGAAGTATTAGAGTCAGCCCTATTCAGGAGGCCGATGGTGGCCATGTTCCGCAGAGGATTTGCTTGGTTGCTAGAAATCCATTCTCGAAGCAAAAAATGTGTAAAGAGATATGTTTGGCAGCAGTTTACCCTGTCAGAAGGTGCGAAAATAGAGCAGCCTTCACAGAATGCAGTGCCTCTCGAAAGGTGCTGGAAGTGGATGAAATCCAGCAGAAGTTTAACAGCTGCAATTCCAGGCCGCCACCGGGAGCATGCCGGTGAAAACAGCAACGCCGTTGGCCGTGGTAACCGCATCATCTGCTAGAGCTTCCAATTATTTTCTCCTGATTTTATGATCAGCCGAGTTTTTCAGACGCAGAACGAAAGCCAACATATTGTGAGTCTGAGCCACTGCAGTTCTACGTGTAAGCAAATTTTCTCAGCTGAGCAAGCGCTGCGGAAGGATTGGTTCAAACAGCAAAGATTGATCGAAAATGAAAACTATGAATTGCGTAGAAAACTGGGGACGCAGTTTAAAATATTGGGTAAGGAAATTGACTTCAAAGCACCCTGATGTCGAAAAAGTGCTTAGGATTGGTTCGGCGATTTTTAAAGTCTCACGTACTGAAGTTGTGATTGTCGCTGACAAGAGAAGGGTCTGAAGCTGGGATATGCGGAAATTTTTCTGGAAAAAGCGGAAGACGAAAGACGGAACGGAAACGCTCAAAAATGGCCGGAAACCGGAATACGAAACGCGGAAACGGAAATGACACATGTTCACCATTTTTTCAAGAATTGCATCTGAAACGGCGTCAGAAGCGGCTTCTATTGCACTTTTTCTTGCTCGGAACTTTTCGAGGAGCAGAATCTTCCACAGTTTAATACACATCCTCATCATAACATAACATAACGATATAGAAATTCATAATATTGTTATGATAAACCTTCAGCTATGGCTAGAGCAATAAACGAGAGCAAATTCAAGGTCTTATCTCACTACTTCTCACCATTTCAGCACGCAGTCTTTCCATATCTAGTTCTTGCGACGGGTTTTTCGCTGACTTATTAGATGCTGATATTTTTTGAACGGTAGACTTAACCGACTTAACCACTTGAAGTTACTTACAGACCCGTATTTCAAAAAAAACTGACTCGGGTGAAGTCTAAAACTGGAGTAACCACCTAGATATTTTCCGACCAGAAAAGAGACTCCTCGCAACACTTTTAAAAACCAGTGGAATCATAGACGATTTGGTGACTGCACAGACATCTGCATACTCAACATTGGCACTTACATTGTATTCACCAAAACTAGTACTCAGAATTCATTCTGGGATCTAAGATGATAATAAGATGACTGATTGGTCGTGGTGGGTCCACACTTTCACAGGAATATTCAGTCTGTGCCAGCCTAGAAATCCTATGCCCGACGTGACACAGCAGGACAGTTAATAGATGATTGTCGAAGCAATAGTTTTGTGTCAGAATTCAATAAGCCATCATAGTCAGTCAAAATAACAGCTCATAGTAGACATTCGTGATGCTTCATTAAAAAATGAGTCACATAACTCCATATGGATGAATATCACACCTGACGAAATTAAAATTGAAATTTTCACCTTTGGTCCGGAACAAAGATGTAATCTTGGAGCACAAGCCGCATGCCACAACCTTTACCAAACTCTCTGTACCATGATACTGCGCTGTATGCTTACTAAGTTTTTGTAGCTATTTGTAACTAATGGATCAAGAAATTTATCATCATCCAAATGTTGAGTGCATTTTCTTAGCACACAGTGCATACATAGCCTTTGTGGCACATTAATTTTGAACTGCACCCAGTCGTTGTCATTTTTGAGCACTTTTTTGGTAGTCTAACCAGTATCTATTAACACCAGAGTTGTCAGACAGCATTTCTCTCACAATTATATGAATGAGAACTTTTTTAGTTGATAAGCCGATTGTGTTCAATAGAAAACTAGTGTGGAACAGTGCCCATTTCCGTTTCCGCCTTCCGGCCCAAAAATAGACGGAACACGGAACGGAACGGAGGAGCCGAAAACGGCCGGAGACCGAAATTCGGAACACGGAAACGGAAATTCCGCACATCCTTGGTCTGAAGCATATGTCTGAACGGGAGAGCGAGTCATATATGGAGAATCCCCACTCCTCAATTAGTATAGAGATGTGTTTCTTTTTTGCCAAGTCTTTAAACCTAGGGAGTAGGGGGTCCTAAAACCACAATGGAATAGGCGCCGCTCCAGTTCGATGGTCTTGTACGCCCGCTAAGTCTCTGCCAGCATGCGGCTCTGAGCGCAGTGGGTAAAGACGTTGCTCCACGAGAGGGAGTCGGAGGCGCGATTCTTCTGATATGCTGCGTTTTTGCATTCCATCTGACTGGTTGAGATTTGAAGGATTCTCACGCCTATACCACCTTCAGAGGTTTTTTGCCTAATTTTGCAGCTGCATGCTGTGGTATTCAACGTAATGGTGCATAAATGTTCAACCAGTGATGCACAGGTACAAAGTGTATGAAGCAGCACTGGTCGCAACACGGGCAGCGTATAAAAGCTACAGCTCACCACAGTTCGTTTCCCTTTATGGACCAGTGACCTGGAAGTAAAACCATCCTGCTCGGATTCTCAATAGAGACCAGGATGTGACGTCAAAGATGGTTAACATGTGAAAGGGGGTTCGTGGATTCAGCAAATTAACCTAAACAGCCACCGATACACTCGTTCCCTCACCTTTGCCTGTCACGTAGAAATCCGAGGTCCGGTGAAGGTTTCCTAAGACCTGACACAAACGATGTCCGCAGATGCTCGAGTGTGATCCACCTGCTCGCGCTGGAGTGTGGTGCACTTTACACAAGGAGCCTTTGAGGGAAGAAACCAAGCTGGTCGAACGGATGGCCAGCGTATTCAAGGACTTCAAAGCACGTCAACTAAAGGTTGACGAAGCTGGAAGCGGCTGGAAGTGGTGGAAAAACAAGAAGAAGGTTGGGATCCGCAAGATGAACTGATAGACGTGGAAAGGCTGGCAAGCAGTGGACATATGACAATGTTTTCAGGTGAAATCTTGTTTCGGAGGAAAGGGTAATCGGATTTTACCTATGAGGTTCATAACCGTAAAGGAAGGCACACCTCGATTTCAGGTGTGGGCTGCTGCGGAGCGTCACTGGTTATTAAATCTAACATACCCCGAGGGAAGACCTTGAGTATTCGGACTATAGTTCGGTACCACTGGCCAGATTCAGCCAGCAGACCTAAGCTTCTTTAGCTACGTGAAGTCCTTATGGAGCGATTTCACTTCCACGTTATTGTGAGCAACCTTCCTTTTGACCTGCAAAGAAGGGACAACAAGAAAGGTATTGTGACCAGTGCTTCTGCTTCATGCACTTTGTGCCTGTGTATCACTAGTGTTGCACGTTTATACATCGTTGTGTTGAATACCTCACTCATTGCCTTTTGGATGAAAACCAATCAGTAATAAAAAGTCGCAAAAAAGTTACTCGCCATAGTATACAGCTGGAAAAATGCGCAGAAAACGCCTGAAGAAGGAATCGAAGTCAGGACTCCTCAAATCAGTTGAAATGCAAAAATACCACAACGCAGGAGACCGAACCTCCCACGTCCCCGCATGGAGCAACGTCACTATCCACTGCGCCTCGACCCACTTGTCGGTGACGGCATCGCGCGCGTACAAGAGACCCACAATACTGAGGCGGTGACTCCACAGTAACTTCAAGGTCCCTTACTCCTTGAGTTTAACGACTTGGCAAAAAAGAAACACATTTTTATACTAATTAAGGGGTGGAGAATCTTCCCACATTACTCGCTCTCCCCGTTCACACATACGCTTCAGATCTTCCCTTGTGAGTAGGTGTCAAACTGAGTTGGAAACGTTTACGCAGTGAAGTACTTTTCAGATCGTGCAGAAAGTTACCGCCATTTTCTCTTATTGAGTGTCCTCGCCCTTCTTTGAGAAGTGCTCATGTAATTTAGAGGAAAAATTGGATACTGCTACGATGGCCAAGGGACTTACTTACTTTGATACTTTGATGGTCCTTTTGTCGGCTGGAGGTCTTCTCAGCGGGAACCACAACTCTTCCAGACCGCTCGATCTCTGGCTACTTGCATCCAGTGAGGCAGACTCCGCTCTCTGGAAGATCTTGAGAATGACTCTGCCTATCGCGTTGGCGGTCGTCCCAGTGGTCCCTTATGGTCTCTCGGGAGCCATTCTGTGACAGGGAGACTCCATCTGTCGTCCTTTCGTCGAAGCAGGTGTCCGGCCCAGCGATATTTGGACTTCTTCATGTGCTGCAGCGGGTCTGCTAATTGCGACTTCTCCCGTAGCTCTGAGCTTCGTAGGCCTTCTTGCCATTGCTGACGAAGGCTTGTCCTTAAAAGACATCTCTCCAGTGCACGATGCGTAGTTTGCATCGCTCTGGCGATTGTCTTGTTGTCGGGCCAGCTTTCCATCGCGTAACACATCGCAGGCAGTACAGAGGCGTTAAATATCGAGGCCCTGAGGGGGCCCCCATAAATTGCGTTTTGGACATATTCATGTCCAATCCAATCTTCATACCTGCCACATTGAGCTCGTTCAGCATTTCCTCGACTTCTGCTGTGCTTGTAGAGATGAGAACAATATCGTCGGCGAAGCGAAGGTTGCTGATTCGTTTACCGTCGACAAGGTAGCCTTTATCGTTCCAGCTCAAGTCCTTCATGGCACTCTGGAGTGCCGCTGTGAATAGCTTGGGAAAAATCGTGTCTCCCTGCCGTACTCCTTTCCCGATAAGAATTTTAAGCTTTCGATCGAACGGCTGGATGGTAGTCGATGTGTTCGAGAAGCATTCGTCGAGAAGTCGGATGTAGGGCGATGGTATACCAGCGTGCACAAGCGCGTTCAAAACGGCGTTGATTTCCACAGAGTCGAACGCTTTCCGGTAATCCACGAAGACAAGGACAAGTGGGAGGTGGTATTCGCGGCTCCTCTCGATGAGCTGTGAGACAGTCTGAATGTGGTCCATGTAGGAGAAATCCTTGCGAAACCCTGCTTGCTCCACTGGCTGATATTCGTCCAAGCAACGCTCCATGCAGCTAAGCCGTATCTTGGTGAAGATCTTGTACACAACCGAGAGAAGACTAATGGGTCGATAGTTGTTGATATCCCCCTGCTGACCTTTTTTGAAGATTAAAACTGTTTTCGACTTCTTCCATGAGTCCGGAATCCTACCAAGTCGAAGGTAGTGGTTGAAGTGCTTGGCAAGAAGTGAGCAGAGGGCACTGCCACCCGCACGATGGAGATCAGTAGAAATGCCGTCCGGTCCGGGAACAGTGCCCGGCTTCATCCTTCTGATGGCATGAGCAACAACTTCTGATTCCAGAATGGGAGGTACTTCCTCAGCTGGTGGCATCAAGCATTTCGGGACAGTGATGGAAGAACGGAACAGATCTGCGTAGAATTCCTGAACGATGGCCTCCATCGCTCTTCGAGACGTTTGCGTTGTTCCATCCTTATCCACAAGGGCTGACATTATTGCCTTCTGATCGCAGAGATCTCGTTTGCAGCGCTTTATGCTTGAACCTTTCCCAGCGGCTTCTAACAGCTTCAATCTTCTGTAGGCTTGAATGGACTCCTTCACTGCAATTCAACAGGCCTTCGAGATGGTGACTTTTTCCAGATGGGAAGCATTAGGATCCAGTTTAGCAGCTCTTCTTTGCTCCAAGAGTTTAATCGCATGTGCGTTGAATCTTGAAGCAGACGGTGATGTGGCTTCGTGAGAGCTGCTAGCACATTTCAACAGTCCTTTGAAGAGAAGGTCGTAGTCTTCCGATGGATCTTCAAGAAGATTCCAATCATTCGACTTTATTGAATATTCCAACTCCTCAGACTTGAATGTGGGGATCCTCACCGGTGCCGGTTTATGAGTGTCACGCTTGAACATCCTCTTTTTGAGAGTCAGCTTCGCACGGACAAGACGGTGATCTGAGCCGGTGTCAAATGCAGTAGCTCTTCTCGTCGTTGACAGTACTTTCGAGCAGCTTGTAGAATTCCTCCTTTTCTTCATCTGTGGCCGCAGATCGTGGAGCATATCCATTTATGATGGATATGGTTCCTTGATCTTTGGTTTCCAGACGAAGAACAGCTACTCGCGGACTGTTGATCTTGTAAGAGTCTACTAGGTGGTGCACTGTCGAATTGACGAGAAATCCAACTCCGCCAATATTCTTTCTGTCCACCTTTGCTCCGATAATGAGAAGCTCGTTGTGGTCGGTCCTTCTTATGGTTTCCGTTCTGCCTTTCGTTTCCTGCAGGGCGATAACGTCGTATTTGATGTTGCGGCTTCTGTAAAGCAGTGTCCGCAGATTCTGCTCAGATGCGATCGAACGACAGTTATAAGTGCAGACGAATAGGCAGTTTCCGTGTCGTGGTGGGAGGGAGTTTCCGGTAGTCCGATTCCAATGACGTCCTGATAGTTTAACTCCGAGATTAGATGGCCCCTCGCCGGAGGTGGATGCAACCGACGTGGTAGAAGTCCACCTCCGGCGCGCGGAGGACTGGGGCGCGGGTTTAGTTGTTTGAGCCATGGCGGTGGTCTGGTTACTCACATGTTCCTGGCCAGGGATACAGGAGAGCCGCTCCTACACGACAAAGCGTCGTGTACTGCGTAACCGTTTGTGCCGTTAGCCATCACAAAGTGATGTTCACCCCTTCACCGCGATGAGGTGGCACATGAAGGGGAAGGGACTTAGATAAATATAAGTGAAAGGTGTTTCACATGCCTAGGATTCGAATAGAAAACGTTAAAGTGTCATTCGTTATTTTACGAAAAAAATAGGATTTCGGCAAATTTTCAAGGAAAAGGAAAAGTGTTTATCTCGCGTGAGGATGCTTTGTGGCGTCAATGTTGAACAAGGTGCATCGGAAACGGTCGAAAATTTAGAAACTCCATCCGCTTCGCTGATAATTTTGCGGTCCCTGAAAAGGATCTCACATACGCAGAAAATCCCTTGCAAAATGCAGGAACAGGTTCTTGGCTGTCTATGGGCCGCGCGTCGAAAATGGTGGGGCTTTTTGAAACACAAGCTTTTAATCTCGTTATGTGATCTTGCATGCTCTACCAACAGCGTTTTTAAGTGGAGTCTCTGTTATTATCGCGCCGGCATTTTGATCCCGTCGTCGTCTTCCGAGAGAAGGTAGACTTGAGCTGCCCTAGGCAATAACTTATCAGCTGATCTCGGTGCGAAAGTATTAGGCTGATCAGAAACTCTTGAGCCAATTTTGTGAAGGTCTCAGCACTTTCTATTCTTGATCGGTAGCCGCGATCTACCATGTGGCTGTTGTAGATCATTCTTGAAACTTCTCCGTGTGCATATAGCCACGTAGCGTTATAGGCCTTCATCCCGAGAAGTGCTGCCTTTGCTGCTTCTGGGACTCGCGAGGACTGTATTGCGAGCTGCCCCGCAAGGGCGCACAGTCACCGGCACCACTTGCGCCAATCAACCTCGGCCACCTACAATGCTGGACCGCATGTTGCTGAAGAGGCACATGAAAAACTGGAGCTGGGCTGGAACACGGTTCCCAGCCACCTGTTGTCCTGATACTGCCCCTCTGACTATAATTTGTTTCGTCTGCTTAAGGCATTCCCAGTGAAGGAAATTACCAAAATTGAACATTTTGAAAGGGTGGTCAGAGAATTCTTCGACTTTCAGTCTCCCCTGTTCTTAGAGAATGGAATCTCTGACCAACCCATCGGGTGGGAGATTGTAGCGGCTAACAATGGCGAATACATTCTTGAGAATTACATTGGATGTAAAATGAATAAATAAATAAATAAAAATAACAAATTATAAATAATCTAAAAATAAAGAAAGAGTGCTTCGTGTAGCAGAAAGAGCACCTAGTTGTCATCTGTGCACCACTTGTAAATTATGGATATTGACCTAGTGTGTCGACGCTAAAAACACAATAAGATTTCACAGAAATACAGCTCAAAGCAGTTTTCGAAATTGCCTGCAAAGCCATTCCGGTCTCAGCTGGTATCAACCTGACAACGAGCACCATGTAACACAGGCATTCAATTTGTTGAAACACTGACGTCTTCAGGAAATTCTGAAGCACCTGTTGCAGGTCGCAAGAGTGCTCCGCAGTCTTTCTCTTCCATGACTATTCTCTTGCAGTTAATTTTTCTTTGAAAAACTGAGCACAGATACACGCATCTTATATCCTTAGAAGGTAGCTGCGCCTAGGGCAAAGCCGCCAGTTATTGAAAAGATAGGGGCAAGGTGGGTCTCCATATATCGTGACTAGGAAGCCTATTCAACTGGTTCAAATTCAGAACAGCAATAAGGACGATGTGACCGGCCATAAATGCTTCGAGGGTTGAAAACATATTCCCTTATGTGTAGGTCACTTTAAAGTTCCGATTTGAACCTTAATTTCAGGCTGCGCAATACACGCAGGAATCCAGAACCGGAAGGAAGACAAATAAGGGAAGTGTGCGCTTTGGGCATTAGCAGTTAATGTGATTTACATGGTGATGAGTCAGCACGCAGCAGTCTAACTAGGCCTTATCGATTAGGAACGCCACCACGAAGGGCTATGAACGCTGGTCCCCTGATTGGCTGGCGCGTGATCGTTCGGTGCTGATTGGTTGTAACTGGCTGTGAGTTTCCACCACCCCATGCAGGCCACACTAGTTCCCTGCTTTGTTCACTCTGTAGCAGCTTAACTTACAATTAGCGACGTCTACTGCAGATGATCGAACTGAGAGCAAAACGTAACAAAACTTCCCTGTTTCGAACCTCGACTCGTTGACGGTCCATTTTCTTAGATAATGCTCGAAACTCTCTCATCAGTTAGGGGGTGCACGAATACACCACGAATCTGCTCGAGGACACGATGTTTAAGGGAGAGGGTCGAGCGGCGCGCCGGTGGTTATGCCAGTGTTCATTGGCCGCTCATAAAATAAGAATCTCTACGTTCTCTGTCTTCTTCACTCCCCGGCACTCATGAACGACGCTCGCTTCCTTGGCTGACCGTACTGATTGCTCGAGCAGAAACACACGGCTGGTGTACTTCTTTCGCATTCAGTCGAGCGTCGAAAGGCACCACAAGCTCGACCATCCTTCGCAGACGCCGTCTTCATACCATTCGACTGTACTACCAGCGATTTCATGAAAATGACCGAAATGGATGTGCTAAACCTCGGATACAGCCCCCACAAAGCGATCGGGGTCAGCGACGATTACCTGTTTAGTAAGAATAGAACAGTGCTTTGCATCGGTTTGGTTCACGTTTACGTAGGGACGAATCTTGAGCGATCTGAGCAAAAGTCATGGTTTTCAGGAGAAGAGAATGAAGAGCCCGAGCTCCAAGGTAAACTCCTGTTTCCAGAAATTTTCACTCTCCTTCCAGAATTTCATCGATGTAATCCTACCTCTTCCAGACAACACCGAAGAACTCGCTACGCAGTGTGAGTTAAATTCTCAGAAAATTTGCCCTACACATACTGTTGGTACGATAAACACTCCTAAGGTGATATTCGAAAGCTCTGCACAGCTATGGAACCGTACCTCTTAAGCCTTTTCACAGCACTCGATGACCAAGACGGATCGGACTGCGTTAACTGCTGGTGTTCACCCATCCCTGCCACGAGGTTTACGAGTAAAGATCTTTCAGTTGGACGAAGGTTTTCGATGCATCCTCGCAGCGGACGAAATGCATCCTCGCAGTGGACGAAATGCCGCAAGATCTGGAGAGCTAAGCTCTGACTTACACCTTGGTGCAGAATAACATCTCCACCCCATACATGCTAACATCTAACGGCAATTTATAGACGGTTACCAAAGTTCGGCCACTGCGTGTCCTAACTATGCTCCGCATCTTGAATGCTAATCTGGACAAGCCACCAGTTGAGCACATTGCATGATGGGCCGCCTAAATCTGTCAAGCTCAGATTCCCACACGCAAAATTGAGGACGAACAAGGGAGGAAACAGGTGGTAGTAGATGGGTATGTGGAGAACTAATGCGAAATTCGCGTGTACGCGGCGTGTAGGAATGGAACCAATACCTTCTCGGTCTCTGACCTGAATTTTGCGCGGAGTCACGTTGACAGCATTACTTTTAATGTGTAGGCTAGCCTATTGATAACAACCCCTCGGTAGTGTGCGAAATGTTTAGAATTGTCGTCATCAACAAAGGCGATGTAACAGACCGCTGAATTCACCTCGTTCTTATGTATTTTTATAAAATGCATTTCTATACGCTGTGCCGGCCGTGTTTAAATTTTAAAAAAGCAGGAAACATCCTGCTTTAGTAGGGTATCATGTCTACAATTCCTGCGCAATTATTTGCAGCCGCGAAAAACAAAGTGGTGTCATTACAGTCTTCAGAATGGATGCGTAGAATACAATAGGGAAGATTACGCGACGAAGTTGTAATTTTGGATTGGTGTCTACCCGCTGATCTTGCTTCTGTTTCCAGGACAGCAAAGTTCGAACGCCAAGGAGACTGAATGCAGACAAAACGCAAAAGGTGACTGCTTCTCCAGCTCACTTTCTAAAGCTTATTTTGTTGCCCAATACGTGTGTATGACTGGCGTGTTCAATCTGGGCGAACAATGTGAAAGTGAAATCTGCCGATGAGCACTGTCTCTTCAGCAGAAGGCGAAGTTAGCTTGGGAAGTGCAGGTGCAGCAACGGTCCACGCAGGCCCAACGCGCCTTCCAGTGCTCCATGCTCGATGAATCGGCAGCAGAGTATCACCTACAAGACATTGACTAATGCATTGACTGACCACCAGTCATTGTGGGTCTAGTAAGGTCTTGAAGGTCATTGTGGGTCTAGTAGGTCTTGAATTTATATTCTGTGGGGAAGAACGCCTGGCGTATTCAGAAAGGGAAAGAAATAACACCGATGTTTATTCCTTCTGCTTCACAGAGGCAGCAGTGTCTTAATCTTCATTCGGCTTTCCCTACGTTGCTGGGGTTGAGGGACTTTTATAGCCGAATCCTTTCATTACGGCTTCTTTCTCTATCTCCCATTTTTCCATTTTACTTGCGGCAGCATTCTGACCTATTTAATTGGTTTGTGATGCATCGTAGTGATGGCGATGTCCGTTCCTCCTCGTGGTGCCACTGGAAACGGCTCGCTTTGTGAGCTAAGCTAAGCACGGACACTCGAATGCAGGCGACAAGCCCTTGTGACAGGCCGGCCTACGAAAACCCATGTCACATCACATGGTGTGTGTCAGCTCACGTATTTCGAGATAGTGCTACGGCCTCCGCGGGAGCCGACGTGCACTCGCAGAGCCCGGCGAGTGTGGAAGGTATGCGTGGGTCCCTGATGCGAGGACGGCATCGAGGGGGGGGGGGGCAACTGAGCTAGTCCGAAAGTCCCGTAACGTAAGTAGACCCGCGTAGCAACGCTGAATGTGGGTACCGACGGGCCGCTCTGCGAGATGGTTGAAGCACTGAAGCGTAGAAGAGTTTTATTTATTTATTTATTTATACGTCAAATAGACGTGCACAAAACGCCAGAAAACAAGATCGAAACAAGCCAAGCAATGAAAAAAGACAACACTAAAACAACGAGAACAACAAGTCACCCGGCAGTTGCAACCCTTTGGCAACCAATTTTGAACTAAGGGAACAAGTGGCACAACTTGCAGTTGAGCCGGAAGAAAAGAGCATGCCCCTCTAAATGTGTGAATTTGTTGCTTACTCTTGTTCAGGTTCACACCAAGGCTACCTGTCCACATCAGCCAGCTACTATTTAATTAATTAATTAAATTTAAAGAGTTGAAGAGTTGATTTCTGTGCGGTGCAGGAGACGAGGTGGTCCTCCAGCAAGTCAAGGGGCATAGGACGAAGCTTCGGGGCCCGTTGTGGAAGTCCCAGGACCACCAGTGGAGTTGGGGTCATCGTCTCCGAACGATTTCGTGACTCGATTGTAAGTGTCGAGCGCTTTAACGATCGGTTGATGAAGGTCGTTGTCGCCGCTAAGGAGCGACTCTATCACTTCTTCTCTGCGTATGCCCCGCAGACTGGCTGCTCCGATCAAGCCAAGGATTAGTTTTGGAGCGTGCTTGATGAGGAGACAGCAGGGGTACCGCCGAAGAATGTCATCATAGTCGCTGTGAGCTTAATGGGCACGTAGGTGCTACGAAGGACGGGTACAGTTGTCATGGTGGTTTCGGATACGGGTCACGTAACGCCGATGGCCGATGGTATTCTTGAGTATGCGGAATCGCATAATCTAACCATTGTGAACACCGTTTTCTGAAAACGCGACTCCCACCTCATCTCATACTATAGTGGGAGCTCCAAGTCTCAGATAGACCTTGTCCTTGTGAAGGATCGCGACCGAAGCATTGCCACAGACGCGAAGATCGTGCCGTATGAGGCGGTCGCTCCACAGCGTCGACCACTGATCTGCACCCTAAAGATCGCCCCTCCGAGGCTGAAGCAGATCGAGCGATGCGGTGCTGCAAGAATCAAGTGGTGGCGAATGAAAGAGAAGGAAGCAGCTGTGATTTCCCGCGTACGGTTGCCGACAGTCACAACTGTCGACGAAAGTTGGAAGAGAGCAAGCGACGCAATACGAAAAGCTGCAAGATTGGATCTCGACACTACGAAACCTGGACGACGCAAAAACGACAAGCAGACATGGCTGTGGACAGACTATGTGAAAGCGAAGGTTCGAGAGAAGAAGTCGCTGTATCATGTGTTTCTCGGCGATAAAACAGCCGACAACTGGCAGAAGTATCGGAAGGCGAAGAAGGCTGCAAAGAAAGCCGTGGCTGTTGCGAAAGCCACTCATTATGGTGATGTTAACGAGAAGCTCGAGTCGCACGATGGTGAGCGGCATTTGTACCGACTTGCTAAGTCCCGCCATCGCCAAACCGAGGATATTGAAAGGTTCTTTGGCATCAACGATGAGAGCAGCCATCTTCGGACAGACCGCAAAAAGGCACTGAAGTGATGGCGTGATTACTTTGAGGAAATTTCCACTATAGAATTTCCTCACCCGGCCATCCCTTCTGTGGGTTCTGTTCACGGTCCCGTTCACAGGATCACCGTGGAGGAAATAGAAGCTGCTCTGAAGAAGATGAAGCCATGCAAGACGACAGGGCCGGATGATCTGGCAGTCGATGTTTGGAAGTCGAAGCTCTGGTATCCTGCTGAGTGGTTGGCTGAGTTCTTCAACCAGGTAGTAAAGGAGAAGAAAGTACCGGAGTGTTGGCACAACAGTACGACGATTCGATTTGGAAGAAGAAGGGCAGTCCTGCAGACTGCTCCAATTACCGTCCGATTCGCTTGCCTTCGCACAGCATGAAGATCTTCGAGCGGATCCTCGACAGACGAATTCGTGAAATCGTCAAGCTCTCCGACAACCAGTGCGGCTTTGTGCCTGGTTGTGGGACCATTGATGCTATACACGCCGCCCGACTCCTGGTGGAGAAGTATCACGAGAAACAGAAGCCGGTGCATATCGCCTTTCTCCACTTGGAGAAGACTTTCGACCGCGTACCGCGTGAGGTGATATGGTAGGCCTTGCGACAACACAACGTACCTGAGGAACTCATAGAGTGGGTGCGGATGCTCTACTCTTGCCCAAAGAGTAGAGTGCAAGCTGCAGCTGGAACCTCAATGGAGTTTCCCATCTCTGTTGGGGTGCACCAGAGTTCTGCGCTTTCTCCACTCCTCTTTGTTGTCGTCATGAATGCCATTACAAGGGATCTTCAGAAGCCTGTCCCATGGACATTGCTCTATGCTGATGACGTGATGCTCGCTTGCGAAGGTAAAGATTATCTCGAGCGGCAGGTGCGATGTTCGGACTTAAATTGAACGTCAAGAAACCGAGTACCTAACAACTGACGTGAACAAGCTCCGGCTCAATTAAGATTGACGGCACTGAGCTTGCACGCACTTCGGGGTTTAAATACCTGGGACCAGCAATAGCGTCTGACGGCGGTCTGATGGTTGAAGTGAACCTAAGCGTGAGTGCAGCTTGGTCCGAGTGGTGCTCGTTGACTGGCGTGCTCTGCGATAGGAAGATACCAGAGCACGCAGTCGTCCGGCCGGTAGCGATGAACGGCGTTGAGTGTTGGCCTGCGACTAATGAAGCTGAAACGCCCTTCAGCGTCATGGAGACGAAGATGCTGCGCTGGACCGCTGAAGTCACGCGCATGGACCGCACCCGAAATGATGCTATTCGGCGAAGTTTGGTGTCGCGCCGATAACGGACGAGATGCACGAAGCTCGCTTGCGATGGTACGGCCACGTTCTGCATGGGAAAGAAGGCAGCGTCCGCAAGATACCTTGAGTTGGAATTGTCAAGAAAGCGGCCTGGAGGGCGCCCGAAGCAGCGTTGGTCCGATACGTTCAACATGGACATGAAAGCAACTGGCGTCCACCCTGATGAAGCGCAGAATCGAGAAAGGTGGCGTCACGACACCAGAAGAGCGCAACCCGCTACGAAGCGGGATAAACGCTGAAGAAGAAGAAGAAGAAGAAGAAGTGATGCATTGTCTTCTTCTCCTTCTTCAGCGTCTGTCCCGCTTCGTAGCGGGGTCCGCTATTCTGGTGTCATGACGCCACCTTTCCCGATCCAGCGCTAGATCAGGGTGGACACCAGCCGCTTTCAAGTCCGTATGTAACGTATCAGCCCAGCGCTGCTTCGGGCGCCCTCTAGGCCGCTTTCCTATTACCTCGAAGTTAAGGCCTATCTTGCGGACGCTGTCTTCTTCTCCACGCAGAACGTGGCCGTACCATCGTAAGCGTGCTTCGCGCATCTTGTCAGCTATCGGCGCGACACCGAACTTCTGCCGAATAGCATCGTTTCGGATGCGGTCCATGCGCGTGACTCCTGCCGTCCAGCGCAGCATCTTCGTCTCCATGACGCTGAGGCGCGCTTCAACTTCCTTGGTCGCAGGCCAACACTCAGCGCCGTACATCGCTACTGGCCGGATGACTGCTCTGTAGATCTTTGACTTAAAGCGCTCTGGTATCTTCTTGTCGCAGAGTACGCCAGTCAACGAGCGCCACTTGGACCAAGCTGCACTCACGCGTGAATTCACTTCGACCATCAGTCTGCCGTCAGACGCGACTGCTGATCCCAGATACTTAAAGACCGCAGTGCGTGGAAGCTCGATGCCGCTAACCTTGATGGACATGGACTCAGTAACGTCTATCGTTAGATATTCGGTCTTCTTCACGTTCAGTTTGAGTCCAAACCGCTCCAAGCGATCACACCAAGCTTGCAACTCTCGCTCAAGTTCTCCTTTATCTTCGCTAGCGAGCATCACATCATCGGCATAAAGCAACGTCAAAGGGACGGGCTTCTGAAGATCTCGTGTGATGGCATCCATGACGACAACAAAGAGGAGTGGGGAAAGCGCAAAACCCTGGTGTATCCCGACAGAGATGGGGAACTCCATCGAGGTTCCAGCTGCAGCTTGAACTCGACTCTTTGGACAAGAGTAGAGAATTCGCACCCACTCTATGAGCTCTTCGGGAACTCCATGATGTCGCAAGGCGTACCATATCACTTCACGCGGTACGCGGTCGAAGGCCTTCTCCAAGTCGAGGAAGGCTATATGCACTGGCTTCTGTTTCTCGCGGTGCTTCTCTAACAGGAGGCGGGCGGCATGTATGGCATCAATGGTGCCACAGCCAGCCACGAAACCGCACTGATTGCTGGACAACTGGACGATGTCTCGAATTCGTCCATCGACAATTCGCTCAAAGATCTTCATGCTGTGCGAAAGCAAGCGAATCGGACGGTAATTGGAGCAGTCTGCAGGACTGCCCTTCTTCTTCCAAATCGGGATCGTCGTACTTTGGCGCCAACACTCAGGCACTTTCTTCTCCGCCACAACCTGATTAAAGAACTTCGCCAACCACTCAGCAGGGTACCAATACTTGGACTTCCACAAATCAGCTGCCACGTCATCGGGCCCAGTCGCTTTGCTTGGCCTCATCTTCTTCAAAGCCGCTTCAATCTCCTCCACGGTGATCTTCTGAACGGGGCCGTGGGTTGGAGCCGTTGAAGGGATGGCTGGATGAGGGAACTCTACCGTAGAGATTTCCTCAAAATAATCACGCCATCGCTTCAATGCCTTCTTGCGGTCCGTAAGAAGATGGCCGTCCTCATCATTGATGCCGAAGAACTTCTCGATGTCCTCGGTCTGGCAATGGCGATTCTTTGCAAGTCGGTACAGATAGCGCTCACCATCGCGAGACTCGAGCTTCTCGTTGACATCTCCATAATGAGTGGCTTTTGCGACAGCCACGGCCTTTTTTGCAGCTTTCTTCGCTTCTTGGTACTTCCGCCAGTTATCGGCTGTCTTTTCGCCGAGAAACACGTGATAAAGCGACTTCTTCTCTCGAACTTTCGCTTTCACGTCATCTGTCCACAGCCAGGCCTGCTTGTCGACCTTCCGTCGCCCAGGCTTCGTAATGCCGAGTTCCGACTGTGCAGCTTGACGAATCGCGTCGGTCGCCTTCTTCCAAGTTTCGTCGACAGTCGTGATTGTCGGTAACCGCACGCGAGAAATCACAGCTGCTTCCTTCTCTCTGATTCGCCACCACTTAATTCTAGCTGCACCGCATCGCTCAACCTGCTTCAGCCTCGGAGGGGCGATCTTCAAAGTGCAGATCAGCGGTCGATGCTGTGGGGCGACCGTCTCATACGGCACGATCTTCGCGTCCGTGACAAGACTCCGGTCGCGATCTCTCACAAGGACAAAGTCTATCTGAGTCTTGGTGCTCCCACTGTAGTATGAGATAAGGTGCGAGTCGCGTTTTCGGAAGACGGTGTTCACTATGGTGAGGTTATGCGATTCCGCGTAATCAAGAATGCGCTCACCATCGGCGTTACGTGATCCGTATCCGAACCCACCATGACAGCTGTACCCGTCTTTCGTAGCACCTACGTGCCCATTAAGGTCACCAGCGACTATGATGACATCTTTCGACGGTACCTCTGCTGTCTTCTCATCAAGCAGGCTCCAAAACTCTTCCTTGGCTTGATCCGAGCAGCCAGTCTGCGGAGCATACGCTGAGAAGAAGTGATAGAGTCGCTCCTTAGCGGCGACAACGATCTTCATCAATCGATCGTCAAAGCGCTCGACACTTACAATCGAGTCACGAAATCGTTCGGAGACGATTATTCCGACACCACTGGTGGTCCTGGGACTTCCACATAGAACGGCCTTGAAGCCACGTCCTATATCTCTTGACTTGCGGCAGGACCACCTCGTCTCCTGCACCGCACAGAAATCAACTCTTCTACGCTCCAGTGCTTCTACCAACTCGCACGAGTGACCCGTCAACGTACCCACATTCAGCGTAGCCACGCGGGTCCTGCTTACGTTACGGGACTTTCGGACTAGCTCAGTTGCCCCCCGATGCCGTCCTCGCATCAGGGACCCTCGCATACTTCTCACACTCGCCGGGCTCTGCGAGTGCGCGTCGGCTCCCGCGGACGCCGTAGCACTATCTCGAAACACTTGAGCTGTCATACACCATGTGATGTGACACGGGTCTTCGTAGGCCGGCCTGTCACAAGGGCCTGTCGCCTGCAATCGAGTGTCCGTGTTCGGCTTAACTCGCAGAGCGAGTAGTTTCCAGTGGCACCACGTGGAGGAACGGACATCGCCACCAAGAAGTGATGCATCGTAGTGAATAAATAAATAACTGCAATATTGCCCCCTTCAGAACACTAGATTTCACGGGAAGGGTTGAAAATTACAGCTTGCTAACGTTTTGCGTCTCTTACTGGAGGAATCATCCTTGGGCACAGCACACAATGACAGTTTCCAAATTACTTGGTTTCAGAAATTTCCAAGATTTCCGCCTGCCCTTATTTCGAAGGCTGAAGACTTGTGTAATTAAAACGCTCGTATTTTTTCAGTCCCCAATGAGTGACATACGTCAAGCAGCTCAGGTATGTGGTCAGATTTTCCGTACATAGTTTATCTCTTGCCTCTCTCAGCTCCTTATGGCTTACTGTTGGAATCTGTCGTTCTCACCCAACCGACCTGCACATCGCTCTGCCAAAGAATTCACGCTTTTTCGAACTTCCGCTGTTGAAACGTTTGGCGGCGATGAACTGTTTCCGTTACAGGAGAAGCCGGCTCTGGATGGCAACCAGCCAGCATGAAGCAACCACTTTCAACAGCTTCACTTCTCACAAATAACATATGTACAGTACAACCATGAACAAGCTATGATGCAACCGTATCCTATGGTAACAACACAACAGTAACATCCGCGAAATAATGGGCGCCGGCTTGGCGAATTCTAGATGCAGACACTATCCGGTAACAGCGTCCAACGTCATAAACATCTAACACAACATCAAAACACCGTCGAAGTATTGGTAGGAATTCCTGCGAAAGAGAGCTGGAGGAGATCATCGACCAGAGACGACGCCTTCAAGACGCCTTTGAACACAACGCACGTCCACGCTGAAATTGAGGACGATTAGAGCAACGGAAAGTCTCAGCTAGATATGAAGCTTGAAACGACAGCCGATTTTAGCAGCTGCGAATGGCTGCATGCAATAGCGCCTCTCCTAAGCCTCTTATATTGCGCAAAAGACGCATTCGAAGCGGTGAATAAGCTGCAACTCTACAGCGGTAGCGCAAACCAAAGAAATTTAACAGGTTAGCTGGAAATAGTGGCACCAGATACGCAGCAGAAATGCAGTCCATTCCACTGAGATAACAGGTAGGCGCTCAAATTCTGGTACGCGGTGATAAATAAGTACATTCCTCGGTCTCTCAAGCATAGCCCATACAAGCCTGAACCGCGTAAAACCGCAACTCCTCGTGCGACAACGGATCGCTGCTCATTCTTGGTATGAATGACAGACAAACCCAACTAAGGCAGCAGTAAGACGACATCGACATTGTGACAGGCGGGGCGCTACAGCCGTTCATGTGAAGGCATCCGCGCTTCGTTTGTGGAAAGAGCAACCACGAGGAGCAATGCGCGTCTGGAAGAATCCGAAGGGTGGGCTGGCATGCGATGCTTCCTGAGAATTGCTGGGTGGACAGCGAGCAGCCGCAGATGTCGCGTTAAGGGCTCCGCATACTTCTGCGACAGCGCGGCGCGACCATGATGAAGCATATGACTGCGAGGGCCCCGGCGGGGCGCTGCGACACGTGCCACAGGGGCGGACATGCAGAGTCTTGCGGCAGCCGCGACGGCTATCGCAGGCGACGCCGCGCTTACTGTCGCTGGCTGAAATGGTTCCAATCATTCCTGGCGGCGGGGCATGCACGGAGACGTCAGTCCCGATGTCTATAACGGTGCTCTAACATGACCGCGCCGCGACCGCCAGATTTCGCGGAGATGGCCGTCGTCCCACGTGCCGCGCCGCGGCGTCGCAGAAGTGTGAACGAGCCTTGACAAGGCAAACTCGGGCGCCTCCTAGAAAAGACGAAGGGAAAAAAGACCACACTGCCCTCCACCATAACTTACGTTACGCGGACTACGGTGCCGCATCCTCCAGGCCGTTACTATGGAATTACACAACGGCGAACCACACATATCGTAAGCGTGTTGCAAACGAATGCTGTAAATCGGACTAAAAACGAGAGAAGACATCGTCAAGTGTTCAGTTTGGGTCCACTCACTACGTTACATACAAATAAATTGCGTTTCTTGATGAGTAACTTCAAAGTCTCATAATTCAACTCAAATGAAACTTTATTTACTAAGCACCGTCAGAATCAACACACGGTACTAAGCGGGCTGGTGCCCCTGTACACCGACAAGCTTTCTTAAAATCACAATGGAGCGGGCAACAGTCCGCTTAGTACCCAGCACATTTCCGCAAACGCTTCAGGATATCTGAAATGCCTTTGCGGTAGAACTCTGAACTTGTGGAAGCAATGGTGTCGTTGAAGGCAGTTTTACACCCCCCCCCCCCCACTTCGTGTCACTGTTGAACATCCTACCCTTGAAGATGCAAGGTAAATAAGGCAGTTGTTACAGGATGTTTTGCTGCGATCAAAACTCTTGCGCCAGGCGGGACTCGAACCCGCATCTTCTGCTTTCCGGGCAGCTATGTTCGCCTTGCACCACCGGCGCTGTTTGACCGCACGTAACATCCGCGATATCCTCGAGGTCTGTCAGCACCCATCCGTGATACGGGATGAAAAAAAAAACATCCTGTAACAACATATAGCCTTTCTACCAGCCGCTCCAGGCTTAAGCAAATGTGTTAAATAAGGCAGTATTTCACTTCCAAGTTCGTTCAACTTCTAGATCATTTTTCTGCCACTATCGTGGAGAAGGATTATACGTTTTGATGACTGGTGAATTTGCACGTGCCACTTTCTGATGCATTTTGCCGATTTGTCGGCAGCGGTTATCCGCTTTCATGAGCTCACGACATGTATATGATACTCAGACTGCATCTATGAAAGGTCGAAAGTAAGGCCAAGTTTCCTCAATTACAGGAGCCTCAGGAAGTCCAACCTACTGCACTGTGAGAGCTAGAACGTTCTAACAGGTCGCTGTCCTCATTTAAACGATTAATTGCACTTCGGTCTCGTTATTCTGTTTCGTTGCATCGATCATCTAGTTCCTTACATTTGCTTTAGTATTCTGATGTTACGCATTAACGCATGAGATTACGACCTATGCCTTGAAATGAACAAATAAATAAACCTTTGCGGAATCCACCAATCAGTGACCTGAGTCTTCTTTGCATGCAATTTCTGCTTCGAAAAATCTTCAGGAGCTCATTTTTGTCCTGTCTTTGTGTAGATTGTACAGCAAACATTTCCCTCGCAAGTCATAATTCGGTCGAAGACAAGCTCGCAGTTGTTCCGCAAAAGCAGCGCCGATGAGATCTCGAGATTTCCGTTCATAGGATTCCCTCTAGTGCATCTTCTTCAGCATTCAAAGTTTTTCGAATGTTTGGTGACGGTCTAAGAGAACACTTGAAGTTCTTTCGCTAACTCATAAGCAGTTTTTGCACCCGTCCCCACCATAACTTTAGATGGTAGTGTCAAGTTCAGGAATCTGCCCGACCTGGTTCGTCTTGAAAGCTTGTGTCTCCGGATAGGAATTTTTAAGCCCAAGCTAGAATACTACGAAAGGAGAAGACATCCCATCCCAGCCGCTCCACAATATTTTCATGCGCTTCCACAGCTTCGAGTCCAAGTTTAACCTCGCGAAGCAAAAATAATTCGATTCTACCCCTTATAGGAAGATCAATGAACTTCCCGTGAAGCTTTCCTCAAGCGACCTATTGAAGGTTGGAGAGGATTGTCTGCGAAGCACCGAAGTGGTTTTCAAATCTCCTGTGGGCAAATGGTTTTAGGGCGAATACGGCGAAAAATCGTAGCACTTCAGCGCGGGCTTATAAGGCAAAAGTGACGCCTTGAATGGCCTTGTCATGATCAGAAATTAACCTGCAAACGTTTTGGAGCCTAAATTACAGTCAGATCATAGCGAACTGATAAGGTCCTAGGTTTTCCCAAAGAAGCCGCAGGATACATTCTAGTGAATCATCCACAGTTCTGGCAACAGCGGTTGGGTGGCCGAGTGGATAGCGGTGCTGCCCTGCAGGAGAGGGACCGAAGGTACGATTTCGGGGCAGGTTTAGGATTTGCTGGGTAGACTCTGCTCCTCTTTGCAACTTTACGCTACGACGATGACCTGGAAAGGCGCAGTTTTTGCTTTTTCATTGAACTTCACGATGGCTGATCGACATGTGTTGTTTCAGCCCATCTTCAGGATGTGCGAATCAACCTTCGGATTCCTATAGAGAACGCTCTTCTTTTAACTTTCGAATTCTAGTGCGGTTATTTTGGCTGCTAATCATCAATGTGCTATCCATTTTTAAAAATTCGGCCGAACACGTAGTTTAAGTCGGGCATGGGTTATCAAGACTGTCACTACACAGCATCGCTTTCTTCACCTATGTGGTCAGACTTACTTTTTAATCTTCTACTTTGAAACAGACAGTAGCGCACAAAAATTGATACTTAGGAAAGCGAATCACATCTTTCATTTCCGAATCCGTGATCAGCAGCTGAAATAATCTAAGTGGGCGAGAAAACAGCGAAATCCGTGACCAGGACCCCACCATCCTTCTCGACTTCTGGAGTCACGATAGTACAACACTACCGGTTGTTCTGTATCCACTCCTTTACCTGCACATACTCACCGTCACCTATTGTGGTCGAATTTAACACCGAAAGCGGTTGCTAGAGTCGAGGTTTCACTCCAATTAACCCTGAAGATGAAGCTTGACGGAATTTTCTTTTCGAACTACAAAAACGTGAAATTGACTAAAATAGAAAAAAGTAAAGATGCCTATGTCTGTAACATCCTCAAAGCTTTCAGCAAGGTAGAGTGGCAGGGAAAAAATAGAAGTCTGCAATACAACCAATACTAGTGGATCGAAAATGAGACATTTGTTGACAGGAGTTAGGAGTTGCAAGAAGAGCGTTCTTCGAAGACTGATCAGAACATCCTAGAGATGGACCAGGGCAACCATGTCGATGATGTGCGGAGAGGATGCGATGATAAACATTTCAGAACAAGTAGAGAACACTGCAAAAAGGATCATATAGGGATAACACCTAAAGAGTGCTTCCCTAGCGAAACAAGCACGGTTTAAAGGGAACACGACGTAACAAAAAATCAAACCACAAATCGCTATCCATTCGGCCACCCACTAGCCGCCACGAATGCAGCGAATGATTCACCTGACTGTACCCTGCAGCTTCCGACAGGAAACTTAACAAATTCTCAGATATCAAAGATATAGTACAACTGAAGCTCCAAACTTTGTAGGTTGATTTCTAAGGACGGCGGAACCATTCAAGGCGTCACCTTCGCCTTGATTGGCCCGCACTGAAGTAGTAGAGTTTCCTGAAATTTCTGATCTATCCAGATGCGCTCATAAAATTTGAAAACCACTACTGTGCCTCACAGGCAGTCCACTATAACACTCAATAGGTCACTTTGGAAATCTCCACAGGAAGTTCATTAAGCTCCTTTAGAACATCATAGGCACTCGATCTAAAATTCCGAACAATGAAAACTGAAAGAAACGAAAAACAAAAAACGAACGGCCATTAATTTTTTTTGTACGATGTACAACAACGATGGCGGTCTACTCGTTGGAGCCAACTCACACGTGAGTGCAGCGCAGTCCAAGTGGCGCTCTCTGGCGGGAGTGCTCTGCGACAGGAAGATACCAGAGCGGCTTAAATCGAAGATCTACAGAGCAGTCTTTCAACCTGTAGCTATTCACGGAGCTGAGTGCTGGCCCGTTACTAAAAAAAATTAAAAGGCGCCTCAGCGTAATGGAAACGAAGATGGTGCTGTGGATTACAGGAGTTGCGTGCGACACTGTCCGAAAGGCTGGCTTTTAGCTCGAGGAGCCCGGAACGCGGCCACGAGGGAAACTAAATCAGCGCTGACTTCATCAGGAAAAGTGACGCTGGCATTTCAGGAAAGCGGACCCCGCAGCTAAGCGGGACAAACGCAGAAGAAGAAGAAGAAAAAGAAAAAGAAGAACGTTTCGATTTCTCGTCGTCTTCAGAGGCCAGTTGGATCCACCGCAAAGGCTGATGTTCACCCACGTCAGTAGCCAATAGGGCTGATGTTCGTTACTACTGGCTAACTGACGTGAGCGAACGTCAGCCCTTGCGGTGGATCCAACTGGCCTCTGAAGATGACGAGAAGTCGAAACGTCAGGCCCTGATGAACAAGGATCCACCTAAAAACCTCGTTTTGGCACAAAATGCATAACTGACTAAGAAATTACAATGCCGAGGTTTGAAGAAGAGAGAAGTTGTCAACAGAGTTCTAAATAGAGATCTAATTTTCCTCAAAGCAGATGTTCCGGCTTTTTCCGTACGTCCTGAGTGAAGACTTCAGCAAACAGTCCGGAGTAAGGGCCTCTACAGAGTCCCGCGGCAGCACCCGTAGAACTCGTCCATATCGCTCCTGCCGGGGTGGGACCCACGCTGCCACTGTGGTGGAAGCGGTGGCGCGGACGAGTTGTCGCGGAGCTGCCGCACGCAAAGGTCTCCGAGGGCTGCCGCAGTTCACGGCGGCTCTCAGCCGCAGCGCCAGGAGCTGCGGGTGAGACCCGCCGGGGGCGTGATAGATGGGTGTCGACTATGGTTCATCTGTTTGAAAACATTTTTTAAAACGAATCTGCATAGCGCAAAATGGTGCAGAAGTTGAGTTATAAGAGGTGGTGTATTAGATTTCGGTGCTCACATTCAAGAACTCCTAACTTGGCATAGAAAACGCCTTTTCACAAAACAAAAGGCGTTTTGCTTACTACTTTCTCAAAGGTCGCGACTGCCGGCAAAAGTACGCAGTATTGCGTGCAGTAACCCTCGCGGCTCGCACCACCCGCCGTTGTCATAGCGGGTCCGCGGCGCCCGCAAGACTCTGCTGCCGGCCTAATGGAGAGAGGTTCCGTAGTGCGCAATTTCAGGGGAGCTCCACTTATGATCCAAACTGCCTGTCTGTGTATTTTCCATCTAGGACCGGCGCCAAGTCTGTAACGGCAAAGGTGTCCTGCTCGCCCCTGATCACATATCCATCCGAATGGTAAGGCAACTGTGCTATACAAATGAGAAAACTACCAGCAGGAGAGTAAACGACCTAGCCTTACTCGAGGACATCAATCGAGGTACTCGTCTGCTTCGACTTCAATCGTCTCGCTCATCTCGCTGTCAGGAGGAGGCTCGTCCTGAAAAACCAACCGTTAGAAGTGCTTGGAAGTGGAGACGGCGGACGCCACCGCTCCGACGAAATATTGCCATATGCGGCAACGAGTGACAGTGTGACAGTATCCTTTCGGTTCCTCTCCACTTCCTAGATGCATCTACTGAACTGCAGATGTCCGTCCTATCTCTAGTAATGTGTGCTTATCTGCATATTTCTGTTTTTGCCGTGGTTGTCGAGGACTGACAAAGTGCCCCTCGTTGGTCAGCTCTATCACTGCATCCTGATAAAATTGAATAAGGCCTCCGTTATGCCATCGCTCATCACGAGCGAAGCCTAGCCTAATGATAAGTTCCCGTATCGATCGCGCCACGCGATATCATAACATAGGCCTAATCAGGAGACTATCTCAACGGTAGGTCGGAACGGCCCAAGTGTTGTATATGTATACTGGGAGCATCGCCTCCCTCTGGGTAACAACGTTTTGCAAATATTCGACCCCAATACAACTCTGCGCAAAGTTAGGGACGACAGAAGTTGGACCGTTTGGCGGCGTTAGCCCTCAGCGCTTGATTCCTGCATACTTGCGTTCACTTCTTTGTTTGTTGTTAGCAGAATTATCGTTGGTCTCGTTTTAATTTCTTTCTGATTGCTTTTTTATGCATTTCACTGTGTCATTTGACGCCCACAATAAATAAATAAACAAATAAAATATGGGATACCAAGGAAAAGCAGTATGGAGAGCAGGACTTGGACACACCATTTCATCCTGCCAAGGCAGATCGAACGACTGCGGTGGCTCGTCGACCGGCACGGCCTCTTCTGGTGCGTGGTCAGGCGTGCGTTGTACCTCGCGCTTCTTCTTTTCCTTCTTCGCGGACACAGCCTTCTCCGTAGCAACCACCCGTGGCTTCATTGTCGTTACCTAAAGCACTAGCCATAACAGATGCGCATCGGAACCCAGAAAGGCTTCACACTAAAGCTTACGCCAGAGTTGACACTCGCCTGGCTTGCGGTAGTGCTAGGCGTAGGCATGGGTATACTGAGCACTCCTGGATCCGTAACCGTTATCTTCTGAAAACAAAGACGTCACAGCGAGCCAAAAGAGCCCTCTTAACGTCGCAACGAACACAGGAACTCTCACAGTGACAATCAACTTGGGAGCTCGAAACTACTTGAACGGGTATACTTCGACGCGAAACAACTAGGTTATCCGAATAAGGAGTCAGCTCCCACGGAAACGGTAGAATGTAGGCATTGCGACATTCGAAAGGCGGGCAGCGCAAAACATGTGAACTGTGATCATCGAGAGAAAACCCGCCAGCTGGCGTTTCATAGGAGGCGGCCCCACAGAAGTGGCGATGAACGGCAAAAACAGCGCATCCAGCTACAGGGTGCGTAAAAAGTATTGACGCACCTACTTTTTGTTTCAGCCCCAACTTTCTCTTTCTACTTTTCAAAGTTTTTGTGTGTTATTTTTGTTGTCTATATTGTGTTCAAAAAATAGTCTTGTAAAAACTAAAGAAACCGTCGTGGCTACGGTGGCCCTTTTCTGTTTGTTACCCAAACAGCTGAATATTTCCTTAACAATAGAATTTGGCGCTGTTCGAAACGGTTGGTGACGAAGGAGGTCAGCAACCCAAACGTCAGCTACGGCTCTGTCATGCCAGATAATGATTACAAGATGTCCAAGCACGATAGCGTTCAAATCCAAAATTATCAACCTCTGTCCGATAATGGCAAACAGATAACGCACGCAGGTGTAGACAGCTTCTCAGACGAGCACAGCTTAAACCTAAATCCGCTGGATTACTTTTTAGGCGATTTTGGAGAATGAGGTCTGTGCTGCTTTCAACAGAAGTGGCCAGTCGCAGAAGGCTGCCCTGATCAAAGCACGGGACGAAATCCAAGCGAGTACTTGCGGCGCGTGCTCATGAATTTTTCCGTCGTTTTCGCTCCTGTATTCTCAGTAAATGTCAGGAGCCAATGTCGATTACGAGTTATTCTATCGTGTTTGCAAGATCATTTTCCATAGTTCTCGAGGTATTGTTTTAAAACTTACTACGCAATACTATTTCCACAGCCGTCATTTACTGCGTCAATACTTTTTACGCACACTGTACAGCGCGAGACTGCGCGGCCAGGAGACAAAGAGGAAGTACTAGTCAGCAACTATGGTCCACATCCGCCCTTTTCTGAAATGTATGCGGGCGCGCTGAGTGACCAGCACTGAACTGCCCCGAGCCAAACAGAAGCACGTGCAGCAGTTGGTGGCCACCACACCTATCTGGTCCGCTCTGGTGAACATTAGCAGTAATAGTTCAAGCGCTTTCTTGAGAAAAAGGGTGAGGCTTTGCTCTGCATCAATCAATTGCTATGCTGTAGGCCATAAGTTTAAGCTGCTCTCGGACATGGTGAGGGCGATTTGGACGCATATTTGGGAACGACATGAGACTTCCAGCCAAGTGAAGCGGTGCAATATTTCCCTTGTGGCGTAACTTCGCCCAAGTGGAAACCGTGGAGGGCTTGCGAACGCCTGAACGTCGATCTCCAAATCGATTTCAGTGGATGCGATAACCGACGCTTCTGCTGACTACGTCACATTCGCCGAGAACTTTTGTTGCCACTTACCTAAACAGTTGTTGCTAATATACAGGGTGCGTGAAAAGTATTGACGCACTAAACGTAAACGTTAGAAATAACAACACATTATAAAATTTAACAAGTTTACATACAACAGTGATCCAGCGAACAGAATAGCAGCACTTGTATTTTATATAGGCTTCTCTACTGCGAACGCAGGGGCGAAGACGATGAGGAAAGGCATCCACGGTGCGCCGCCAGTAGTCCACCTCGACTTCGTTCCATGCTTTGACCAGATCGTCCTTCACTGACTTCATACTTTTGTGGGAAGTAGCGCAAGCCTTGTTCTCCAAAACTCCCCATATAGAGTAATTCAGCGGACATAAATCCGGTCTATACAGAAGTCATTCCTCTGCCGAAATGAAGTCCTTCAAGTTGGCGCGGCATCAGTCCAGAGCAATCCTCGACTCTGGGCAGGAGTCTAATCCTGTTGGAGGACATACGGCTTACTCTCGAGGTTGGATTCGAACCAAGGAACTAGCTGCTTCTTTAGGACATCAATACAGATAGATGTACTGATTTATCTTCACTTCTGCATCCACGAAAACGAGAGGCGCTTGTAATGAATGCACAAACCATGATACTGGCCGGATGCGCCTCCCTTGCAAGGAGCCTTCCGCCAAAATTAGCACTCTGGAGTTCCTTGAAGAGTATGTAATACTTTTACAAGTTGAATTCTCAAAAGTATCAAGTCACTGAGGGTAAAAGCATGGAACGAAGTCGAGGTGGACTACTGGCGGCGCACCGTCGATGCCTTTCCTCAGCTTCCTCGCCCCTGCATTCGCAGCAAAGAAGCCCATATAAAATACAAGTGATGCTATTCTGTTCGCTAGATCATTGCTGGCATTTTGTATATAAACTCATTAGGATTTTTTGTTATTTCTAACGTTTACCTTTAGTGCGTCTATGCTTTTTACGCACCCTGTAAAAGGTGCAATTGGGGTTGTTAGCGGAACGCTTAGGCCTAGGTGTCCCAAGCAAAGAAACAATTGCTATCTGGTACCAAGGGAACGGGTAATTTCAGCGTTAGGAGTTTCGTCAGGGTTTTCATATATTCCTATGCCCTCGGTGGTGCTTTCCTCATAGAATTAGCCACCGGCAGTAAAGGCGAACGAGAAGTTGAAGTGTTCACTCTCGCAAACCGCGGTCTTACCTCAGCTTTCAATTCATCCATGGTAAGTGCGTACTGCCCCTGAGAGTAAGGGTTTTCCCTCTTGGCTTTGCTTCGGTCCTGAAAAGAAACACAATCAATGAAGAGTGGACTAGGACGAAAAACGAGGAGCAGAGACCTCAACGTCGCCGACCCATATGGTGTTTGGTTCGAGCACTTCGAGGAACGGCTGCAAGACGCTCCGGCACGGCTCCGCATCCTGCAGAGAATGACAGCTTATACTCGTAACACATAGAAAGGGAACCGTAGGAGGCAGAAACGCAATGTATACCTCGAAGTCGATGAACAGATGAAATGGAAGCAGCACGGGGTGGCTTTTCCACGTTGAGAGGTTCAGTCTGCGGACCAAAGACAGAAGCTGCTCGCTGTGCGTCTTCTTCGTCGCTCGCTTAAGCAAAGACATTCGCTCGAAACCTTGAACGAGCGGCAAAGTCGTTTATTCATCGCAGATCACATAGAGCACTGCTCTTGCTTCACATGTTTGTTTACGTTTAAGGCCTCCACACACTTTTGCGGCAACGCGGCAGCCCTATCTATGGCACCTGGCATACCTCCGAGTGGCTTTTGTCGCGGGAGCGATTTGAGCGGAGCGGGAATCGCGCCGGGACCCCTCACCTGGCCAATCGCAGCGAACCGCCGCGCCCGCCGTCTGCGGACCACATCAATCGCCGTGCAATGTGCAGCGATGCAAATCGCTTCCGCGACAATCGCTGGAGCGACTCGGAGGTATGCCAGATGCCAACATCTATCAGAAGTATAGGGCAGACATGCGGAGCAGAGACGAACAGCTGATGTGCCGCCAACACGGGTGTGGCAATATTGTCATTTGTGGCATTATTGCCGCTGCAGCCGCTTTGCCATGGAAACTGATAATGATGAGATGATGACAATGATAATGGACCCGCATTGGAGATGGAGTCGGGTGGCAAAGCTGGTGATCAGCGCCTCCTACGCGGCAGTTTTGCCGCTCACGAATGCCGTGTGCCGTGAGGCCCACCTGCGCTAGATGGAACTCGAATTCTGAGCTGAAATCAACGAATCAACGTTGTGGAACAATCGAAACAATATCGAACCTCGCCGGTAGTGCGGTGACGTGTTATCCTGCCCGGAAACGAGAAATTCGAGTAGTTCGAGTCCCGCCTGGCGCAAGAGTTCTAATCGCTACTAGACACCCTTGCAACTATCAGGTTGCAGGGAAAGTTGTCTCATTTTTTGAATGCGCGTCTTTCCTCCCCTCACTCTGCGCATTCTTCTCGCACTCATACGCAGATCAGATATGTGCAAGTTGAGTATTATTATTATTATTACCATTAATATTACTATCAACTGACCGCTCGTTAAAAACCATTTCCAGCAAGAATGCGCTCTCGAAGGAGTACATTCGCGGGATTCCATATACGACTTCAAATCCGGCGAATCAGCAGCCGCATCCAGTCGTCGCATCAGCGCTGCATTTTGGGGAAGATACGGTGTCCGAACGCGCTGCAGAACAAAGACCGACTGCAGTGACTGGAGGACTCATACTCACGGCAACCCACAGATGCGCTGGCTTAAAGAGTAGGAGTTCACTGTACCACGGACGCCGATCACCTGCGACAACCGGGTAGGTGTACATGTTGGCGCAGTGGGTCCCCATTACTTGAGGAAACGCGGTCGGAGGGTGCGGTGCGGAGGTGGCTGGTTACTGTACAGGCGTGCGAATCCGACGAATAAGACGACGTCGATCGTCACAGAAAATGAGAGGTGGTGTCTGTACGTCAACATCAAGCGCAGTCGACAATGGGTTGACAAGGCAGAGCAGCCTGAGCCGCAACCAAAGGCAGGCCTCCACCCGCTGAAGATTACAGCTCGCGTTTGGTGGGATTGCAAAGGCGTCACACATTACGAGCTGCACCCACGCAACGCAATCCGCACCGCAGTCCTGAACTGTCAGCAACCGGATGTACTGACCGCCAGAATCGAAGGGAAGCGCTCGAATCACAGCGCGATGCGGTCTCTGCATAAGAACACTCGCCCACACACTGTAATAGCGTCTCGCTAGAAGCTGTCCGACTTCGGAGAGGAAGTGCTGCAACAGATTACCACCTGTCGCTCTGCAACGCCATGCAAAGAAGGACGATGACTGATGAAGATCACCCGGATCGCTGGTTGAATTCTTTCGGCCAAAGCCAGAAGCGTTTCATACTGCTCGCATCAGAAGACTGCCCGGAAAGTGAGGAAGAGTGATACAACGTGGTGTTCATTACTTCATTTCTTAATGTGATTTTAGTTCCTGAAAAATCAAAAATGTTTCTTACGAAGACGAGATCGTTTATATCCTCGCCGTCATCGAAATCAGCGAAATGTAAGACAGCTGAAGAAGGGATCGAAAAGCGACGCAGGAGGCCCCTTACGAGTTCATCTAGGAGCTGAAAATGAATGTGACATACGTCGCAGCCGGCGACGAGGTTCCGATATCGTCTCACAATCAGCACGAATCGCTGCATCAGAGGTCGAATGGTCCGCACAATGAACGGTATTCGAGACTAAAGCATCAGCATCAGCCACATTTCGTTGTTCATAGAAGACCGACAGCCATACCAGCGGCATATTCTCTTCGACGCTGTTCTTGCGATACGTTCTGCCCATGAACAGGTGCAAGGACGGAAGAACAAACGCACAGTTGAGCAAGCTCGAGTAGAGTTCCCGCATCGCCAGCGAGTACGCCTTTCTGAAAGGAATGCAAAACGTGGACTACTTGGGTTACTTGGGCTACATGTTGAACTCTTGTCCGCTCCTGGACGCTGTGTGTAGTTATTACAACATATATTACAGCATCTGTTATCACAACCAGACACAGCACTGGATATGCAGAGAGCAAGAAGCAAGGTAAACAGGTAAACAAATAAATGAAACATGGCAGCGTTACAGGATCCGAGACAAGTCGTAGCAGCGAACACTATTTGCGGAGTAGAATCCACCACCGATCCCCACCAAGTAGGAACGTCACCAGTGCTGTGTCTGGTTGTGATAACAAATGCTGTAATATATGTTGTAATAACTAAAGCGTCACGTCGTGATTGGAGCCGAAAACCTACGGTTAGCTCAACTCTGCATTCACACAGCTACCCAACAGTCCTCAGCCTTGTCCCCATGAATTACCTCTTGCAGAGGTAGCGCTCTCGATCTCCATGTTTGTTGTCAGCATCCCAAGGGTTTCGAGCGACGTAGGTCTCACTCAAACATCCATGGGCATTCCAACCTATTCACCGGCCACTAGAAACCACCACTGTCCTACGTCTTTCTGGGTGGGGCAAAGAGAAGAACCCCCCCCCCCTTTTTTTAACGACACAGCTTTTCTGAAAATGAAAGACGAGATGAGACGTAACGAATACGGGAAGGCCGAGAGTTGGCGATGTGAAGTGAGCAGAACCATTCCACAATGAAGCTGCAATATGTTAAGGTGCTAGTTAAGCGCTCAAGGAGTTTTTTTGCGTATTTTTCGTGCTTCTAGTTCGAAGCAGTTTTCAACCAAATACAGCCACTTCGTATAGAAGTGGTACATAGCGCTTTGAAGCGCTCTGTCATATCCCCGCAAGGCCGTTTATGTAAGCCTTTCTAAGCGTCGCGAATTTCTCTCAGCTAAGAATACCCCGCTCTGCCTGACCAAAGCCATGTTCTTTGCTGCAAGACAATGCAAAACCGCGCACGGTCAAGGAAACCGTGGAAGAAACTTCTTCCACATTAAGAATTCAGCCCTCTCACCTACCGCTATCCGACTATCACCTTTTCCGCACCGAGAACGGCTGACGGAATTTTTTTTTTCGCCTCCAGGACAAGGAGTGGCACCACGGGAGGACCGACCGACAACTTACCGACAGATGGGTTAAAGCCATAGATCTTCACTACGAAACCTAATTGACTTCCATTTGTCATCGCGTCTGAAGTTCTAATATAAATTTGAAAACCTTTGGGTAATCTATATAGTAAAATCATGAGGACCTAAAGAAGAAAGGAGGAAGATTCTCGGGGTTTGGGGCGAAGCCCCAAAAAGACGTTTGGCGGCCACGAGGCCGCTAAACGTCTGGTATATATATTAGGTTGGTGCGTAAGTTCTCGGACATTTGGGGCATGAAATATTTATTATCACAACATACGAACAACAATATCAAATCATTTGAAGTAACCACCACTTACATCAATTGTTTTTCGCCAACGTGCTGGTAAGTCATGGATGCCTTTTCTTCAAAACGTGGCCGGTTGTGATTCGAAAAATGTGAGCAGTGCCTCCTTGACATCCTCTCGGTTCCTAAATTGCTGGCCGTCCAAATAGCGTTGAAGGCTTGGAAACAAATGATAATCAGAAGGAGCGAGATCTGGTGAGCAAGGTGGATGTGGAAGAACGGTCCATCCGCAGTCCGCCAACTCAGTCGCCGTCGCTCTAGCAATGTGCGGTCTAGCGTTGTCGTGTTGAAAATACACCTTCACTTGCTTTCCTCGTGTGGTTTGAAGGTGGGCCCTCAAATTCCTCAGTTGGCTGACGTAAATCTCTGCCGCCAGCCACTGTTATCCCTTCGTCCAGCAGCTCCCAGTATTCTACGTCAAGAACGCTCCACCAAATGCATAGCATCACCTTTTTCACGTGAAGGTCAGGTTTCGGAACGCCCTCTGCTTCTCCAGTTGCGTCAACCCACTGTGCACGCCTGTGATAATTAGCGTGTCCACATCTCATCCCCGGTGACAAGGTTGTCCAGCCCTCCGTGAGTACGTCTGAGGGTAAGGAGAGACAGAGCGACATCGGCTCTGCGATCCATGTGATGTTGTGTCAAGTCGTGAGGTACCCAGCGACTCAATTTTTGCACCTTGCCAATCGACTTCAATCCTCGAACGACTGTTGAATGACTAACACCAAGAGTGCTTGATAGTTCGCGAGTGGTTTGGTATGGGTCCGCCTCCACTCTACTTCGGAGGCCATCCAAATCCAGTGTCATCGAGCGCCCTTCTCGTTCTTTACGTTCAACGGAGAATTCACCAACGGCAAACTTCGAGAACCACTGGTACACAGTACTTCGAGCAGGAGCGCTCTCGTTGTAACCATCCTTCAAGCGACGATACGATTCGTTGGCATTGAGTCCAGATTGATGCAGGAATAACGCGACGTGCCGAATATGCGTCTCAGTTGGGATGAATCGCTTAGCCATAATAGCTGATGTTAACAACGCAGAAGTAAATGTTAGGAGCAGTTTTGTAGCCATTTCCTTTCCCTATCGATCGATCATTTACGCGTTCATACGTGTGAGAATTTTGGCGGGAAAATGCGCTTTCAATTCAGGAGGGATCAAATGTCCGAGAACTTATGCACCAACCTAATAACTCGTTCAAGTCTCGCCTTTTGCTCGAAAACATGCTCGTGAGAACTTTGATTCCTAGTCTTTTCCAGACCACTTTGTAGCGGAAGCTCCACAACTACAGCACAAGTTCAGCTAACCAATTTAAAAGATGTTTCTGATCATCGAAAGCATGTAGTACAAAGCGTCGATGCATCGAACCTTCTGCAATCAGACGCCCCTCGTCCGACCAGAAAATCTCCGGCTTCGCCTCTGAATTTGAGTTCGCAGTGCTGCTGAGAGCCCTCTGAAAGTGCAGTTCGCATAGACAGGTGTGTTGCAGTTAATCGTCGCGGTCTGATTCCCCACTCACCTTCAAACTCACGAAGTGAGAGAGAGGAGAAGAAGCTCGCGGCAAGGCTCTCCACAAACGTCCGCAGGGTATCGACCTCATGATCGGTGAACTCGCAGTCTTGCAGCTTCTTGCAGGCATCATTAATTGAAAGCGTAGCAGTAGGGCGCTGCTAAAAACTGAGCATGATCGGACGTCCATAGGGCTAGAGCAATGGGGCAGCATACCTTCCCAGAGGCGCCCTTGTCCCACGGCGGAAGCTTTCCGTTGGCTGGGAACAACTCTTTCTTATCGTAGTGCTCATACTCTGTTGTGGACGCAGCGAACTCATCCTGTAAACTTCCTCATATGGAGAAAAGTGTTGGGGTGCGATTACAAGCATCCACAGAAGTCGATGCTGATTCGTCCTGGGATTTTGAGCTGAACGATCAACAGAATCGGAACTCCTCAACGACATGGATACAAGATATTGACCGGCACAATGCTCGACCATCCACTATCCCCATTGTTCTAGTGGACGGTCTTCCAAAAATGAAGGCGTATAAGCTATAGTTATGCTCTCGAAAATTGTTCGAATATTCGACTGATTTCGGAAGCTCACATATTTCGAATATTCAAATTCGAGTGGAAATCATTCGAATACCTATTCGAATAAGTAACTCGGGCGCAACCATGTGTGAACCAAAAAACTCAAGCACTTCGGTTCCAGCATCGCCTGTCTAGAAACAGTTTCTTAACATGGAAGACTCCAAGAAAGTGCCAATGAGAACGGGGTAGAACGAGAGGCAGGACCGTTTCACCTCCCAGTTTGACCTGCGTAGAATGCATGCATTTCGAGGTGGGGTTCGGTGCCACTCGAGAAATAAGAGGGGTTCGGAACTCTTTCAGTTCCACCTAGCAGCAACTTCTATAACAGCATTCCTTTCCACTCCCTGAACCAAATTTCAATAGAAGCGAGGTCTGAGGGGCTGCTTGAGTTTTCGTAAAAGCCAAATAGCCCTACGACTGTGCTGATGAATATATTAACTCCTATTTGTAGCGATGGATGTTCTCAGGAACAGCTTAGGTTAGGAACAAGCAGGAGGAGCAGACTGGCAGGATCCCCATCTTCCTGCTGACTGCAATGAGAAGATGAAAAGCTTCATGTCAGTACGTTGCCTCTGCCAAGTGTCTGAAAGAATCGCTGACCTTACCGTGTGAGGAGTCAATTTCGATCTCACTTCCGGCTATGAGATTTGTATTTAGACTCTCGTTAACTAAATCCATTGAATCAGAATCTTCTCTACTGTAGTAGTGCCTCAACCTAACATGCTTGTTATCCATTCTGGACATGGACGATCTAGCGATGAACTATTTGGTAGAGTAACTGTCTCCTTGATGAATTCACCGCTGACTTTCCCGTCCAAGCCTTTGATGAAGCAGAGTTTTGAGCGAGGTCTGAGGGTTTTGAGTTTTTAATCAGGGAAGAATGGAACGCTGATTTGTGTACGTTAATCACATCTCACAAAAGCCCATACGGTGGAGTCAATCTGAGGCAGACAGGACTCTTTATGAAGTGCCCCTGAAGGCTTCTTGGCCTCATGTATCCTGCCTGTGGAGGAGGTAGACGCAGTTCTTGGTAGAAAACAAACGGAACATTTCGGCCAACCTATATTATATCCTGCCTTCCAATGAAGTTGGATTAAATATAGAAAGACCGTCACTGCTCAATGTCCAGCGAATGAAAGAAACACCTCCAACCTCTCTCTTTCGCTTAAGCGAATCTTTTCGGAACATCCCTCCACATGGAGTTTCGTATGGACTTAGAACGCGGACGTGGTGCTTTCACAACTATTTATTACGGCCAAACCTACGACCTTCGGGAAAGAGCCGATCTCATTACCTTATCATCGTGAGGCAGCGGTTGGCAGAAAGAAACAGCCTACCCACAATTACATCACGGAGCCAGGTGTGCCTTCTGTATAGCCAAGTTCCTTTACCTTACTTCTACTCGTCTTCGCCGCTCGATTTGTCTTGCTCCTCCCCTTGAACATTGACACAATACCGAAGAGCTAGCGCTCTCCCTAACGTCCCTCGCAATTGTTCTTCAGCATTTCATTGGTGGCCCCATTTAAAACAACGACTCAGTGCAACGTACCCATCTTTCGAATCCTTCTGCTTTAACGAACAGGAAGAAGCGACAGGTGTTGTCATTCTGGAAGCAACAGTTGAACTCTTTGACGAGATACGGGGAAAGGAGATGAAAACTGCAAACGGACAATCTTTGGCAGATGGATCGACTTGGGCACGAGCACGACTTGACGCTTGCACCAGAACCGCATCGACGAGTCGCGCACGCACCGAGCGAACTCAAACGCCCGCGGGAACAGCTCTGGCATCACACCGCCCGGTCGCGGCATCGACAGCTCCGCACTGGCCAACGTGTACAGCTCGAAGAACGATGCTAAACAGCGAGAAGAATCCATAAATGACTTGCGAAGGACGAGGACTTTGTGCGCTTCCACCTGGCCGACACTTTCGGACCGAACACACTCTTCTCGAACGCTTGAGGCAAGGGCGCTTTCTTGCGATCAGGAGTCATGCGCCAAGCGGTCCACAGCCTGTTGCAATGGTGTTTTGTAGAAATCAAAACTTTAGTGTCAGACGGTAATCGAACGATCCGGTATTCTCCTCCGCTGTCCACCAGGTAGGATGCTGTCCCATTACGTCGGCGGCGTTGTTCGACGGCGCCGGTGGTGTAACGACGTAGCATCCTGCGCTAGAGCTCTGATCACAACCAAACATCGTTGCATCAGGCAAAAGGACAATGTATTATCCCGCACAAAGCCGCAGAAACCTAGTTCGGATCCCGCGCATGATATCCTTTAGGCCTATGTTATACCACCGCTCACGCCGAGCGATGTCTCATGATAAGCTCCCATATCGATCGCGCGAAGCGATGTGTCGATATGGGAGCTTATCATTAGGCTTCGCTCGGTGTGAGCGATGGTATAACATAGGCCTTACACAACTGCAGTTCTGTTCTACCGCCATGTTTACCGATTTTTTCACAGAAATCTCTCTCTCCCCCCCCCCCCCCTTGGCTGCATGCCAATTAAGTCGTGAGGGTAGAAAGCCGATCTGATGTGACGTCGTCACGTTCATTGTTGCCTAAAACGGAATTAGAATTGATTTATTTTTCAAGATTTTAATCTAAAAATCCAAAATTTGAGAAGTTGACAAAATTGAATTTAAAAATGTGAAAAAAAAACGGGAGAGATCGGGACGGCGCAAGTCGAAGTTCATGCAAAGGCCCGTCGCGTGTAGCTCCCGCACAATTTCATCGCCTCACGGCGAAGTTTAGAATTCAACGCCAGAAGCTGAACATACGATGTTTCGAGAGCCTCTGCAAAGCAGCGAATCGTTCCCGACAAGCGTATAGGACTGGAGTGATCCACTTCTAAAAAAGCGGTCTTCGAGGAAAATTGGTAAACGACGCATTTGTTACACTGTAAAATAGTGAGAGCAATAAGGATACAGAGACCGTTTACAAAAAAAACAAACCTCGCTAGAATTTCGAATGAGGTCATACATCTCCAGGGGGATGATCCCCATGCGGCATAAACTCGACACAACGAAGGATTCCGCAATCTCGACAGAACGTCTAGGTAGATAGAAAATGAATAGGTCGAAGCAAAATAAGGCCAAAAACAGTAAACCAGAGGAAGCCGGTCTCCGCTTCGCGAGGATATTAAGATTGCAAAATAATCCTAGGTCTTTGTAGTAAAGCGTCTCACGACAAACAGAGCTTGTGTGGAGAACATCTTCAGATACTACGAAGAGTCGAAGATCCGACGTGACATTTAGCAGCTTTACTCAGAGTGCTCGAATAGTTGTTATGCCATAGTTGTAGAGCCAGTTCCGTCCAGTCTACTCGACTGAGAACAAGCTTTGCCTTCAAGTTCGTGCAATTTTCGGAGGTTCACGCAAATTATTGCTTCCAAAAGCCAGAACCAGATTGCGATACCATTTTTCGCGCACCGTGCGGGCTCCGACTTTGCAAAGATAAGCAGGAAAGCATGGGTTCCTTATGATTCCAAAGATTTCATTAAGTTGTTGGGCAGTTACTTGAGTCCTTGTTTTTTTTTTGTGTTTTTGTGTTATGTCACAGTTTTTCTGCACTGCCGAGTTGTTAGATTTGATTTTTTGCTTTACTGATTCACATGGCATGTTCATGTAATAAAGAAGGAAAGAAAGAATGTTAGTTTTGACTATTTTGCCGATTGAGGCGTTATGAAAGTTATCCAAGACAAGCGCTCCGTCACGCCGTATCACTAAGCTAAGGGCAATCACATCAAGCTAGCTGTTCTGCTTATGCAGCTTTCTTCCCTCCTTAGCAGTACAAAAGGCAATATTTGAGGAGCTTACTGTTTTCCAACCTTGCTCTACCTTCCTTAAGATCAGGTGTGTAACCTTGCGGTATGAAGCCCTCCAGACCCCCCCCCCTTTTCCCCTCCCACCCCCTCCCGCGCTCAACGTCGGCATCATCTCCAGATGGTTCATTGATGCGACTGCTTGTGCTCGTAGAAGACATGGATATTTTCCGCTAATTTCAGCTATTTTATGACTAATTTTCCCCTGATTTCCTCTAACATTTTATGGGTCATCGCTTAGCGGATGACTATGGCATGATGATGATGGTGACAGCGTGCTGCGCTCGTGAACAGCATGCTATCGTGAACGATCATAACCAGTTAACTCCCACCCTGATTGGCTGAATCTGTGGGAAAATTGATAATATCGATCAATAACTTCGGATTCGTTTTCAGCGACCACGATTATTCCCCAGAATTGTTTCGAAACGCCTGAACGGCATTCACAAACAATCGATAATTTGATCAATATCGATTGATGGCGAGTGACACTTCAAAACCGAAGTTCAGATTCGTGCTCAGCGACCTCGATTACCCCAAGGGCTGAAGTTCCCGAGCACGTAAATATATCTGGGTATTTTTCGCTATTTTCGCACTTCGTAAATCCCCCCCCCTTTCCCTTTTATGAGTCATCTCTTAGCGGATTATTATATAGTATATGGTTGGAGGACCTGAGACCAGCTTCGTTCAATCAATACGATGAACGTTACGATATCGCTGAAGCCAAGAATGCCGACGAAACTCAAAGTGAACCTCCGATCAACTGTTATCATATGCAGAACTTGCTTTCTGCTCAATGATTAAAACCATCGCTTACATACAGCCTGAGAACATCAGTTGTCACCTGCATACAAGCAAATCGAGAACCAATACGGTAGCGGGACCCAACCCACCCACGTTGTCTTTGACAAGGCACTTCCGAAAGTTCGAAACGGGAAGACTACGGTAGCGAGGAAGCGAAGAACGAATGATCGCCGTCACCGTTTCCCTTCAACTGCGACTCTACGCACCAGCCGGCAGTGATCAGGGAACTCACGCGAACGCCACACTGGGGGAGGGAGAGCGCATAGTCACGCTAGTACTGTCTGTCGGTGGGCAGTCGTTCGGTACACCGTGCTGCCCGCCGCCCTATTTGGACAAGTTTGCTGCGCGCGAAATCGTCGTTAATTAGCGTTTCGTCGAACAGTAACCTAACACTGATAGGAGGCGATTGGGAAGCGCGGGGAACTCTGAAGTCATTTTCCAGTCGGTGCGGTTACGGAGGCAATTGAGGAAGGGAGAACGTTGGATGACTTTTTTCTGGATTCTTTCAATTTTTGCCACAATTCTTTAAATTTTCACCTGAACTAGAGACTATGGGTGATTCCGGTCAGGAGTTCTACACTGAAGGCTTATCCGTAATTGTGTGCGAAACCGGCTCACCGTCCTCTCTTTCCAAGGATCAGACAATTCTCTTTGTAATGAAGAACTTTCCGGTGGATGGTCGCGTTGTCGTCATGACATACCTCGCTAAGATGTTGCTGTACTTGTCGGAGAAGGCGGACGACGCCTTAGTACTGAGAAATGTGACGGAACCTGAAGATAGCCTTGGCGCTGCAGCTGAGAACTCTTTTCCTCCAAATATTGTGAACATGATTCTGACTCTTGTCTCAAGAACGAAATCAGTTCAGGATAGAGCAGCAGGGCCAAGGGGAGTGATTAGAAATGCGATGCCTCCATGTGAAGGCAGGGACCCGGACATCTTGTCCTCGGCGCGCCTCTCGCCCCGCCCCTTTTTTTAGGGCGGTGTATCCAACGACTCTCCGCCCTGTCTGTCGCCGCGTAAGTCCTTGAGCTGCACGAACACGCAACCCAGTCGGTTGCGGCTCTCGTCCAGCTGGTATCAATGAGATGCACTACATAGCTGGCCCACCTAATTGTCGACAACTTCGCAGAAGCATCGGCGCCTTTTATACGACGTCAACAGTAGTACAGGCAATGTTCTTCCAGCCTACAATTCTCAACGGAGAATCAAGATCAACTGTCAAGTCTCGACGTTCGAATATCTCCGTCTCCACTCCGATAAGGTAAGCGTCTGATTCGTCGCAGTCAGCATGTGGGACCACAAGGCACCTCGGAACCGACTGCAAGTCCGGTTCACACTCAGGCCAACTAAGCCTTCCTTCCCGCTGGAATCGGCAAAGTGCTACGAGGACTTCTTGGAGAAATACGAACCGACTGATTCACACCCTGCGCAACCCCTGAGGCTTCGACTAATGCCGAGTTAGCAGTCCACGAAATCGACATTGACTGCAATAGTAAGCCGATGGACAATTTTCACATCCGCCACCATATTCGTATGATGTAGGTTAACCCTGAGCACTTAAACTGAGTAGAAATCCAGGATGTCGTTCGAGATGTGGAGTCGGTCAATCGAGCAGTCTTGTGGGCGGACGAATTTAAGGGCATAGGACTTTGTATTAGATCGAAACGAAAGTTTCGATCTCTGATTACATACGGCCATAACTTCGACCAGATTTATCCAATCAAGCAACGCAAGAGCGGCAATAGATCAAGTATCAAAGTCGGTCCTTTGAAAGTGACATAGCAGCGCTTTGCGACTGTTCTAGGAGGCTCGATCCTGCTCAAAATTTTCGCAAAACCTTTCAAGTCGTTCCGCTTCAACCGCGCTTTATAACGCATAAGTAACTTTTGACCAAGTCTTCGTTCTTCTTCGAGGCAAGAAGCAAGGGGTCCGTCGTGGTGCCCCATTTGTCGAGGCGCAAAGCCGCGGAGTACACACTGGTGGCAAGTAAAAATTTTCCTTTTTCTTCGTAGGAAGGTCGGTCAACTAGGTACTTTTTCGATATCTCGACCATTAGGCTACATTACGAGAGTATCACGTGGACTTTGATTTTGCCGGCTACTCTGGACGATCGTCTATTCTGAGCAGGTCTTTCTGCCATTGTGGGGTTTTTGTGTCTGCTTCCAAGTGATTTATTAGCAGCAATTCAATGCGACATACTTGTTCCCAGTAGAGCTAAATTTCGTTTAAGTTCTGATATAGCGAGCTATACTCCACAAAGCTCTTTAAGCAAAACCGGGCTCAACGATCGTAACGAGTGGTAGACTAAAGCTTTCGACTTTCACAGTTCATCCCGTATATGTTCTAACCAGGGAATGCTTTCAGCTTTCCATGGAACTTCGGGACGAGATCTATGCCATGTGAAAGAGCTTGAAACTCTGATTACAAATATTCCCTCCAAATTTGCTAAATGGATTGCATAAGCGAGTACTGGCCGGTGAAGGATTGAGTTGACAAGTGTGTGTTGCCTGCGCTGATGAAGCGATAGACGGAGCGTTACGTAATCTCAGCAGCCATTAGCAGGGCTGCCAGAAGCAGCGGCGGCGCAGAGGTATGTAGTGTTCTAGCCTTGCAGGAAGACGGTGACGGATTTGGTCCCCATCGATGCTAGTGTTTTTGGATTTTGTGCTTATCTTCAGAGACACCCTTTATCCTCATTTCAAACTCATTTTAAACAAATGCCCGGCAAAACCATCATATACCTTCTCCGAGCTCTTCGAAGCGGAATGATAACAAAGGATTATCACATACGACAAGTCAGAATCTGATGCTAGATTCATGAGCGGTGCCCCAAATAACCCCATGCACAAAGTTTTGGCAAAATTTCTGCCTATGACCTCATCACCCTCACTTATTCATATCCACCCTGACCTGCCATAAGAAGGCGGAATTCCCAAACAAATGCTAAATGATTTTCAGACGGCGGAGCCGTTTCAAGCTGAAAAAGCGGTCCCAGGTTGAAACATCAGATTTTTTCCTTCGCATGAACGGATTCGGCGTCCACAGTTGAACGTAACAACATCGATATTTTGATTTGCTGTGCAGCCTATCCACAGCGTAGCACACTGAATTGGTTTCTGAATTGGTTGACTGAATGGCTTCGCATTTCGGTCATCACCCTTGATCGATAAGGATTATGGTACTATTATTACTACGTTATTTAGGGTGCTGGTCACGAATCTAGCATCAGCATGACTTGATGTATGTGATAATCAAAATTTGTTATCAATCCGCTTCGAAGAGCTCGGAAAAGGTATATGATAGTTGTTGCCAGGCGTTTGTCCAAAAATGGGTTTGAGATGAGAATAAAGGGTGTCTCTGACGATAAGTCACAAAACGCAAAAACACCGCATCGATGGGGAGCAGGGATGAGCGGATAATGAAATTTTGAAAACCGGATAACGGATAACGGATAATTTTGCCTGAAAATGGCCGGATAACGGAAAAACGGATAACGAACAAACACAAAAATTAAAACTCGTTTTTTAAATTAAATTTTAAATTGCACTAATTTCAACAACAGATCAGGACACAAAGCACTGTTAATTTGTAAGCGATTTCTAGCCATTTTAGTACTGTTTTCCAACCGTTTTTCGGTCGCCACATTATCGACGCTCTATGGCGTTTTCTATCCATCCATAGGAACACAAACGCACGGCAACATACCCGCCTTTCACCTGTCTCCAAGGGGTCGGTTGGATTGTCTTACTTATCAGCCTTACTCTGCGCTTAACTTTTTTCAATTAGAGCAGTTGAAAAATAGAGTAGTCCTTGGAAGTGCAATTCTTCCGATGTCTCTGGAAAGAAGAAGAAGGCAGGAGACATCCAGCCAAACGCTCAAAGAGTTATGACATCCAGACCTTCTCGATCTTCGGAAGAATATCCGACCCATCCCCTCTAGAGCAGAGGAAGAATATCCGACCCAGCCCCAAAACGGAGATGTTCCCTATGTTGCAGATAAGTTTCACAAAAAAAACTCACAAACTAAAACAAATCTACATGTCCCCAACACCCACGATGATAAGTTCGTTTAGTAGTTTAATGCTCCCCTAAAATTTTTAATGGAGAAGTTGCTTACTCTATGTACTTGGATTAATGCTATTTCTTTTGCTAGTATTCATTGCTGTACTGCAGTTTTTTTGATAATCCACGACAGCATATGGCTAAAAAGGTACCATTACCGCCTGCAATCAAATCGAACATACTGCAATCGTGTAACCCAAATGATACGATGGAAAGATTGGCGGTAAAAAATTCTTCCCAGGATGCGGCTCTCCACTTTTGACGATTGCAAGTAGCAGTTTGTATACCTTCTTGGTCAGCACATGAGCTGAGAATGACCAATGATGTGCTAAGTAGGCCTCATATAAGTATGGTGCAGGCTTAGCGGGCCTTCTGGAAGGCTGGAAGTTAGATATGTTTAAAACTATGTAGCCAGTTCCCAAGTGAGGAAACTTCAATTAACCCCTCTAGATTTGAATACTTCTTTTGTTTCTGACGACTACTCTTACGATCGTGAAGGATCCTTACATAGCCCACAAATCACCACGTCGAAAGCTAAGATTCACGTAATTTGTTGTTCGTTATCCGGCGCAAAATCGCCGGATAATGAACAACAAAACGGATAGTCCAAAACCCCCCGGGAACCAGATAACGGTTAATCCGCTCATCCCTGATGGGGAGCCAAACCTGTCGACGTCCTGCAATGCGAGAACACTACCGTTGCGCCGCCGCCGCAAGTGGCATCCCTGCTAATGGCTGCTCTGATTACGCAACTCTCCGCCCACCGCCTCATCAGCGCAGACAACACACAGTTGTCAACACGACCTTTCACCGACCAGTACTTGCTTAGGAGATCCATTTAGCCAATCTGGAGGGTTTGTTTGCAACCAGCGTTTCAGTTCTTTCACGTGGCATAGATCTCGTCCCCAAGTTCCATGGAAAGCTGAAGGCATTCCCTGGTAAGCATTAGGAACTACGTGTTAACATTTTGAAACGAGTCTCTATAGTTGAGGCTTTCGAGCGTCGCAGCGCTGGAATCGTTGAGAGTGGATGTCTTGGAAGTCGGTGCAGCCGTATACATAAACGAAGGTGCCAGAACCGACTATCCCATTGCGGAGCAAAAAGCTTAAACAACGGCGGAAACTTTCTGTCCCGCTTAATATATGGTAGGATAGCCGCTTACAGCAACCGATGTCAGTTAAAGCTCCTGCAAGAATATGTTTGATGATGCCAGAGCTTGCCATTCTACAATCGAGCGCAATATGCTGCCAGCCGAGATAATGAACAACAGAGACATCGTTGCTGTCCTACCTGAAGTTCACATGCTTCCCGAGTCCTTGAAGGAAGAACGGTGGAATGTCCTCGAATTTCAGGTTCACCATATGGAAGAAGTGCGTGAACTGCCCGTTAGTCTCTAAAAATCCTCCGTAATCAAAATTAGAATGACTGGCTTCCGAATAGGCTAGGGAAAAAGGAAGACCTCACCCAGCTGGATGCGATGGGTGCTGAGCAGCTTCCATTTGAACCGCAAGCAGATCTCTTCGATCAGAAGCTCGTTAACGGAAGACTGCCACCGGGAGCCCAACGAGTCTCCTCGAGTCTCACAGTCTCGCGCGGTTATTTGCACCAGAGGGTCCTGTATAGCAGGGTGTATAATACCCAGACTGGTGCCTCGGCGGGTGGAACTCACATCTGGTAAACTGATGGATGCGTCGTGCCAGTTCTCTGCCCCTGTTATCGGACATATTGGCGCCTGAAGATGGCAGGTTCTCGCAACCGAATTTGGCGCTTTAGGCGAAGAACTCACGTTCTGGCTCTTCACTATCTTTGGCAGAAGACCTAGCTCGTACTCTTGCTCACCATATCTGGCTGCTGGAGTTGGTTCGCAGGCGGCAGTGTTCGTAGTGGTGAACTTAGTTCCAGGATTCATGACAGTCTAGAAGACGTTCTGCTGATAACGAGCTACACTTCAGAAGATCTCATGAAACTCACAAAATCGGCCGATCCCTCGATACTGCTGAAGCGAAAATATTTGCCTTTGTACGTTGACAAGTCCTAAAACAAAGTAAACAAAGTACCACAAGCTCATCGGAAACGCAAGCATGCGAAGTACTTGAAAACAACAACGGACAGCAGAATTACCTGCAACCGCACATCAACAGGTATGCGAACGTCGCGACAGATCTTCCAGTACCTGAGAAGTGCTGGTTCGAAACGAACGAAAAATGAGACAGCCAACGGGAACACTCACTCAATGCCCGTCTGCCTCATCATATGGATGAAGCGATGCCAGAGCGCCAGCAGCTCTTCGGAGATCACGCCGTCAAAGTCGTCGATGAACCCCATCAGGCGCATGAACTCCGCTGGAAAGAGTAACGAAAGACTCGCTCTCTAGAAAGCCTCCACCTTCTCCACAAAAATATGCAACGAACGTGTGTAGCTCAATATCACCAGCTGGGCGAAGCGATATCTGCAGGCATAAATAACGGCCTCGATCCAGTCCTGAACACAACATCCTCGTTTAGTTGGGAGAACATTCTCATACCGGCACAAACCTGCGTCTCCGTCTTCATCACCATAGTCCACATCTCGAACGGCACGACCTGCATGTAACACAAGGCAGCTACAACCGCGCTGTAAGCTCCAACAGTGGCCGAACTGAAACAGAATAGTGCCCGCGACAGATGCGAAGCACACACGCTCCGCGAATGGAAGCCTAGCACGGAAGCAGCTCCTCGACCGGACGCTTAGCTGCTCTAACTATGACGCGAACCCTCAAATGATTCGTGACGAACATGAGAGCCAATGTCTCTTCTACAGCGACAGAGGGCCTGCCAAGCCACGGACCCACCCAATGGAAACAGGCGCGGAGATAGGTGCGCCATGTCTCTTTTCAATGATTCGAGGAGTTTCTTGTTTGGAAGTGCATCATCTTCAAATATAAAGGGGGCAGGGACGCAGAGCTCGCCGCCAGCGGGGTCCCTGCCCTATCCTTAACCACAGTGGCGTTGCCGCAGAAGTCTGTGGGCCTTAAGGCCTTCTGGGAAAGGGTGGCGGGCACAACGGAGGTAAGCAATTATCGCGACTGCTGCCTGTCCCTGCAACCGGCTTTGCAACGGGTACTACTTGGAGTCGAATAATCTCTTTTTGAAATACGCCGCACATTCCACCTCTGCGGTAAAGATGGTTTGAGCATCTCTTCGTCCCATACAAAGAATTGCAGCGCTCAACCAAGATTACCTCAATTTTACCCTCTAACATACATAAGTCAACACCGACATCGAACCGCTGACCTCCTTTGCATGTAAGGCTTGGTTGGTATGGGCGGAATCCTAAGGTAAATAGTGAATTTATTGAGCGTCATCTTACAAAAGCCTCTGGGTTCGGCACTGTCCCGAAATGCTGAGTGAAGCGAAGACTGAACGGCTCTGTGCCATAAAAATAAACTCACTCCAGCGAACTGCTCTCACATTGGCCCATGAGGATAAGACGAGGCAACCTCTCGAAATGGACCACCAAGCGCGTTGAGCCGCCCTCTTAAGAATCGACGGTTTTATCCAAACCAACAGTGCAGGTCTGTACAGAGGGCCAACACTCACGGAGCGAAACATTCTCGTCCAGCCGATATCCCCAGAGCTGAGCTACGCGAGACAGAAACTCGACCGCTCGCTGTGAATGGACTTGCCCAACGACGACATCGAGTTTGCGATATATAGCCATTGACGGCATGTCCTGCAGCAGATTGTTCTCACCGGGCCATCCAAATGGATATAGATCCTACACAGCAACATACTATAATACGAAAAAACAGCCTACCTCTACATCCCTCAGCTCCTTAAAGGTCAATTCGCGGATCGGGAGCACTGTTCTGGGTCCGTAGTTGACATTGAGGGGAAGTGCACGTTCGAAGGGAGGAAGAGAATTCCTGTAGTCGTCCTCTTCTGATGCATTCTGACCTCCCTTCACCCCTTCCGTTGTTCCTGACTTTGCCACTGAAAGAAGAGCAAGAGCTTCAAAAGACTAACGGTCCCAAAATAATGATGCCTGAGGACTGTTTGAGTTGGACGGCAACCTTCTTAAGGTTTCTGGGTGACCTTTGGAAAGGCGGAATACTCGGATAGCAACGGGTAACAGCCGACTCACGTTGCACTCTTCGCAGACAGCTCAGCTCTGTCGAAAGTCGGTCGTGTATGAGATCAAACAAATTGAGGAACTGTAAAAGTGAGCTCGTCAGCACTGCTTCCGCGGCAACATGTAACTGCACTAATAGCAGGGGTAAATAGCCTCACCTGAAGCTTACTAGGCGCTGGCGGCGTGAGCAATTTTTCGACCAACACAAAATCAATCAAGGCTTTCTCCTCTTCGGAACTGATAAGCTAAAAATGAACGAACTTTAGCGATAACCTACCCACCACACAACGAACAAAAATCAACAGAAAGGAAAGCAGATATCCTCCTACTCAAGATGGTGGTTGTGAAACTCATTAAGCACAATTGAAACGGGTGCTACTACTCAGTAAAAAAGGAGATTTTGCCGTTCGAAGAAAATGACGTGTGTTTTTGGATGAAGTCTTCCGGAACAACAACAGAAGCCGCAATCAACATCCAACCCGCAATTTGATCCAGGGGCAGATTTATCCGCTCAACGAGTTCAGAACATGGTTGCCTCCAATCTATACTGCTATCTATTGCATGAGCGAAGAAGGAGCGAGTTTGTGGTGCTCTCTAATGAGCTCGACATATGTAGCCATAACCGAGCAGGACATGGGAGATACATCTACGGACCCTTGAGGATTTCCATGCACATCAGGCTAAACAGGAAATGGATTACAGTTGGAAAGTCAGCTGTTTCGAAGTGGTGCTGATTACGCGGGTCAAGTTGGAAATCATCTCCTTCAGAATTGTGTATGCTCACCGAAGCTCACAAATTTGGAAGTGCAGACAATTTGAGCACCACTGCTGCTGATACAGTAAAAAAGGTAAGACGCAACGTCAGTTGAGAGGGCGCCCTACGGATAGGATCGCATTCTTCACGAGAAATATTAGGTTGGAAAAAAAGTCTTTTCATTTTTTTCAAAGATTTATTACTTCACAACTACAAAGTCAAATCAACTGAGATAAACTCCATTTTGTTCCACTACACTTCTCCAAAGACTGGGTAATTTTCCAATTCTTCTCGCTTAGAAGACTGCAGTTCTGGAGTCGAACCATTGCTGAATCCAATTTTTGAGGTCTTCGTCCGTTTCAAAATATCTCTCTCTAATTTCTCGCTTGAGAGCATGGAAGAAATGGCAATCGGTAAGGGCGAGGTCAGGGCTATACGGTGGATGTGGCATTACCTCCCCGCCCAACTCCTTTATTGTTTCTCTGGTTAGTCTTGCAACATGTGGTTTTGCATCGTCATGCAGGATCATCACCTTTGATCTCTCCGGCCTGTTTTCTTGGAGAGTTGCGACGACTTTGTGGAGTTGACCACAGTATGTGGCAGCAGTGTCTCTCCACTTCTGGGAGTTTTCCAGCAAATCAATTCTCTGACATCCCACAAAACACTCAAGAGAATCTTCCTTTCGTGAACATTGGCTTGAGATCAAGCTTAGGGGTCTCTCCCTTTTGTACCCATTGCCTTTTTCTCCGGAAGTTGGCATACAGAACCCAGGGCTCATCGCCTGTCACAATCCGCGGAAGAAACGATCTTCTTTCTTATCTGGACAGAAGAGAAGCAGCGATGGAGAGCCGTCGACCTTTCTGAGTGTCTGACAGGGCATGTGGAATCCAAGCTCCAAATTTCCGTGCAAAGCCGAGGTTCTTCAGATGGATTCCCACTATCCTATGAGACCTTCGAGCTTCTCTGCCAGTTAGCGTGTCGTCTGCCAACTATCGGTACGAAGAAGATGGTGTACTTCACTGTCGTTCAATCCAGTTGGCCTTCCTGACCATGCTTTGCCCTCAGTGAATAATCTCCCTTTAAAGACTTTCCGAACCACTCAGAACAGACGCGATGGGTAGTAGATCCCAAGTCATATATGGTTAATTTGGTCGGCTGCCTGACATGTTGTAGATCCTTCAATGAATTCATGAAGAACGCCGTGCTGAAAATGGCCATGAGGTGGATCTGGCATTGAGTCTGGAAGATTGGATAGATAACGAAGTACAAGAAGGGTCTTGACCTAGGTCTGAGTGCAAACGGTAGGCAAGTGTGATAGGATTACGAAATCAGCTATCAATATTGACTAGTGCGTTTGCAAGGAGAACGGTAGAAAACTTTTCGAAGTGTGAAGAGACTTTTTTCCAACCTAATATCATTGAGCGACCCCTCCTCTTCGTCAAGCCCAATAGACACCAATGCGCTCATCGACCACTGACGCTCAAGTCACAAGTTCAGAGTTCTGGACCATTATCACCTGCCTTGACTGCGTTCAGACTCTTTCACACGTAGAAAAATATTTCCATTGTGAAAGTTGTCGAGTCCGTTTATTACGAAAAGCCTCATTTCTAGAAGCGACACATTTTTCATGCAACAAAGGGTCAACTCGAACTTTGATAGAGCTCAAATTTCACATCGCGGCCAACTTCGAAGCATTGCATCATGTCTACTCGCCGCATAAGCGGCGAAAAATCGCATGTTCAGACATACAGCCTTCACTAACCCCGATAACTTTCACGATTAGGTCAGGCTTCAAAGACAATACAAACCCTCCATCGGATTTAACAGATAACACTTGATTACTTCGAACGCGTAAATCGGGAAATCAGTCTAGAAGCGATTCAAACACACTTGCTCTTCACCAGAAGTTCACTTCAACTGTTACAGCAGAACAGAAAATCTAATCATTACTGAAGAAACGTTTTCTCATCCACCTGTATCACCTATATCACCTGTCGTCCCGTTGATCATCGACTTGCTCGAGCGGGCGCCAGCAGCGTCTCCATTCGTCCCTGTCGCGTGCCATAGTGCTCCAATGGATCCTCCTCGTTCGAGGGACACGAAGAGCGTCATATCGGTCGTTCACGGCTTTCACGAAGAAGTCCGACCAACGCTTTGGTGGGCGTCCTGGTGTTCTCTTGACATCCCGCGGAATCCAGTCGGTGATGGCTCTCGTCCAGGGGGTGTCTGCGAAGCGCATTACGTTGCCGGCCCACTTAATTTTCGACAACTTGGCCCACGCGACAGCGTCTCTGATCTTCGAACGTCGGCGAAGCTCGAAACTCCGGAGGCCTTCTCTCACTTGCGTGATTCGTGTCACTACAAGCATCGTCCTCTCGATTCCACGCTGCGCGACACTGATCGCGTGTTCATCCTGTTTTCGTATAGCCCAGGTCTCTGAGGCGTATGTTAGGGCAGGAAGAACGGTAGAGTCGATTAGGTGGGCACGAAGTCGGACGTTCTTCGTCTTCTTCACGACTTCTTCGACGCTCTTGAAAGCTCCCCAAACCACTCGTTTCCTCCTGCTCAGCTCCGGCGCTAGGTCGTTGGCCATACTGACTTCGCGACCCAGATAGACGTAGCAGGAGCATTCGGAGATGTCCGTTCGGCACTAGTTAAAAATTCCGACTCCACCGATAATACTTCGGTCGAAAAAAAAAATTCGCTGAAACTTTGTCTAGGAGGGCTATTTGAGGTGCTGATCACGAATCTGATATTCGTTTTTCACGATTCGGTCGGAGATCACCCATACCGTTAACGTGGGTGGTCCAGGCAGGGTCACAAATTTCGCTGAAACTTCGTCTAGGGGGGTTATTTGAGGTGCTGAGCACGAATCTGACATTCGTTTTTGAAATTGCGGCCGATTACGCTGGGTTACGGTAGCTAAAGGTAACTAAGGCTGTCGAGGTCATAATCATCGATTTTACCCAAACTTCGCCTAGGGGGGTTATTTGGGGTGCTGATCACGATACTGACATCCGTTTTTCGTTTTACGCCTGAGTTTGGGCGAAAACGGTGACCATTACATTAGTCACCCTACCTTACGTAACCTACCGTATTTCAGCGTAAAACGAAAAACGGATGCAAGATTCGTGATCAGCACCCCAAATACCCCCTAGACGAAGTTTGGGCAAAATTGGTGACTATGACCTCGGCAGCATTAGTTACCCGTACCTACCGTAACCTACCGTACTCCAGCGTAAAACGAAAAACGGATGCGAGATTCGTGCTCAGCACCCCAAATAACCCCCTAGACGAAGTTTCAGCAAAATCGGTGATCCTCCCTGGACCACCCATGTTAACGGTATGGGTGGTCTCCGACCGAATTGTGAAAAACGGATATCAGATTCGTGATCAGCACCCCAAATAACCCCCTAGACAAAGTTTCAGCGAAAAAAAATTTTTCGATCGAAGTCTTGTCGGTGGAGTCGGAACTTTTAACTAGTGCCGTTCGTTCCGCTGAGCGAGAATGGGGCATCAGAAATTTGTCCGTTCCTCATGAACATCGTCTTCGTAAGATTTAGCTGCAGTCCAACGTTCCCACATACACGATCGAAGTCGGCCAGCATTCGCTCCGCCTGGCTGATGCTCGGTGTTATGAGCACGATGTCGTCAGCGAAGCGAAGATGGTGCAGTTGCCGGCCGTCGACCTTCACTCCCATGTCTTCTCATTCTAGTTCGCGCATGACGTTTTCGAGGGTGGCGCTAAAGAGCTTCGGGGATATGGTATCCCCCTGCCGAACCCCCTCTTTACGTCGATGACGACGTCGTTGTAAAATGGTGAGATCTTGGTCGTGAATCCACTGTACAGCTCTCGAAGGACTCTGATGTACTGAGTAGGAACGCCCTGAGTGAGCAGGGCTTCGAGGACCGCTTCAGTCTCGACGGAGTCGAATGCCTTCTTCAGGTCGATGAAGGTAAGGCACAGCGACAGCTTGTACTCCCGCGACACTTCGATGAGCTTCGTAATGGTGTGTATGTGTTCGATTGTGCTGAATCCTCTCCGAAATCCTGCTTGTTCGCGTGGCTGTCCTTCGTCCAGCGTTCTGCTGATCCTATTCAGGATGACTCTAGTGAGATGGAACCTTGCACTCCGACAGGTAGCGTGTGAAGAGCCGCGTCAGGGTGTTGATGAGCGTTGGCGGGAGATTCTTCAAGTCTTCGGGTCTGATCCTGTCGGGACCGGGTGCTGTACGTTTCTTCACCGACAAGATGTGTGTCGGATCTCGGAAGGGAGAACAGAGGGGACGACGTATCCATCCTGCGGAAGATGGCGTGGTGGCAGGTGGACGTGGCTATCGAAGAGATCGGAGTAGAAGTCGTGGATGACCTTCTCCATGGTCCTTCTGGAAGAGGCCACGGTTCCGTGAGAACGTCGGAGAACGGTCATCTTCGTCTTGAAGTTGGAGAAGTTCCGGCAGGCATTGCGGATGCTCAAACCTGCCTCAACCTTCCCGTCCACGTCTCTGCTAAATGTGGAACCAAGTTTATATGTGAACGTAAAGGACGAAATACCGAAGAACTCGCCCCATTAAACAAGAAACTAGCGGATCAATATATTCTTTATTTCTATCCCGTTAAGCAAGGTACTAGCGATTAGCGTCTTTTTATCTCTATCTCCAATACATGCAAGTTCTGCCAATACTGTTTTTCGATACAGAAAAGCAAAATGGTAACCTTGGACTCATATTTCGCTGACTCGTCCTTGAACACAATCAAGAAGGCTGGACGATCGACGACCACCTTATCCTTCAGATTTTCTGCCAAAGACGTCGAATGGATTGTGCGCTGATATCTGCAGGAGGGTCATTACAGTGTAAGAGAAACCGGTCGTATCAAGGGAGAGAGCACCTCTCCTGGTCGGCCTTGGATCCCTGAATTCGAGGTACCACCAGCAGGATCTCCAACAGGTTTGTGTCGCCGTTGAGAATCGCTGATCGGAAAAGGTCGACAATGCTGCGATCGTCCTTGAAGTGCTGAACAGCCTGCCGAACAAGCTGGAACTCAGGTGCTAGCTACAGCGGAGCGAAGTGGAGAATGGAGGAGAGCATAAAGTGCACTCTTACCTCGTTCAGCGATTTTGCCTCGGAAAATCCGTGTACAGTGGTCGACTTTATCTGAATCAGGAAAACAATAAAGCAAAATAAAGAACGGCGCCAGTCCACCCCTGTTTGGGATGCCAATCGCACTCTACATCAACGGGTTATCCTACCATATATAACAGAGGAGGGTTTTTTGTCTGATCGTAATTCTTCGGAACTTCGTAAACTTCGTGGGCTCGGTGGTTTAAACCATTGACAACCGCGCGAGAAATTGCGTGTCTGCCGCGTGGGACCGCGCGCCTGGATCGCGCCGACGCGTGAATTTCATGAAATCGCTACTTCATGATATTCCAATTGAAATTCCCGCTTGATGGATTAGCCAAATATTGTAGAAGGCTAGAACAGGTCCGAAAGCAGGACGTGGAAGACGTATTTGCTGCTATAAGAAAGTCTGCAGAGAAAAAAGGCGCAGGTTCGCCACGAATCGTACAAAGAAGGTGATAGCACGATGTAGCAAGTGTTTGAAGTATTTTAGTCGAGATTGTTTTCAAAATCTTCACAAGAAATGTCTCTAGATCTTTTGTGCATAGCCATTTTTGTTAAATGTGAGGAGTTTGTAAATAGTGTCGATTTTTGTGAAGCTTGAATAGTGTGTGGTGCTGATTATTTGTTTTTATCAATGCTAAGAAGTAAACGACTCCCGAACAACAGTGCAGAAGCATTGCTAGGATCCATCACATCTAATGAGTACTCGTAAACATGAAAAATCGAGAAATGGGCCGCAGCGAACCTGTTTTATAACCGCGGGCCGAAATCGGCAAGCGCGGTCGTCAATGGGTTAAACTCCCGAGTTTGAGGCACAATCTCGACTTCTCTCTCCGAAGGGGAGCGCCGGGAGGTGAGCAATCGCCGCTGCCGAGGAGGACACATGCGAAATAGGCCGGCGCCGCGGTTCTGTCCGCGCACGTGTTGGGTGGCTACTGCCTCGAACTGGCCCCTTGAAGGCTCCTGTCCTCGCTACCGTTCAATTAGTGGACCTGCAGTATCCTGCAGTGTTCCTGCAGATGTGTTACTTGGATGCTTGGATTGGATCCACACTTTGGTGATTCATGTAGGTGGCATTTACACTATCAATCGAATAAAAGCTGCGATGAACTTTTGAAGTGCATGGCGCGATCTCATATTTTATCGCGCTATATGCTTGCTTCCTCTCTGTGGGCTGTAAGATTCTCCCATTCGAAATTCGTTGGGTTGCATCAGTTTCTACCGCCCACTCATGCTTCCTATTTATCGCTTGCGCACCCTTCTAAGACGCTCCGATTCTTATTCGATTAATAGCGTAAGTTAAACAATAAATACAACAGTAAGGAACACACATATCCCACCTTGGTGGCTCATGTATGCAGCATTTGCACTATCAATCAGATAAAAGCCTGTGGTGAACTTTTGAAGTGCATGGTGCGATCTTACCTTTTAAATAATTCGCCTGATTACTTCACCCCTAGTGAGTTACCTTCCACTAAGAACTTTAGTGCAACTCTAGAGCATGAAGCTCACCCTCTCTCATCATCATCATTTTCATTAGCGTCTGTCCCGCTTGGTGGCGGTGTCCGCTCTTCTGGTGTGGTGACGCCAATTCTCCCGATCAAATGCTTGATCAGGGTGCACACCAGCCATCTCTAAGTCCAAGCGCAACGTATCTAGCCAACATTGCTTCGGGCGTCCTCTGGGCCGCTTTCCAGGGACCACAAGATTCAGGCCAATCTTACACATGGTGTCGTCGTTAGCGCGAAGGACGTGGCCGTACCATCGAAGACGAGCTTCGCGCAGCTTCTCGAATATCGGGACGTTTGGACCGCGTTCGTAACGACACCGAACCTCTGTCGTTTGGTGTCGTTACGAACGCGGTCCAAACGCGTAACTCCAGCCGTCCACCGTAGCATCTTCGTCTCCATTACACTGAGGCGGCTTTCAACTTCCTTCGTCACGGGCCAGCACTCAGCACCGTACGTCGCTACTGGGCGGACTACTGTTCTATAAACCTTCGATTTGAGGTGCTCAGGTATTGTCCTGTCGCAAAGCACCCCAGTCAGCGAGCGCCATTTGGACCAGGCTGCACTCACACGCGCATTCACCTCCATCTTTAAGCTGCCATCGGACGTGACTGTTGACCCAAGATACTTGAAAGATGTCACTCGTGAGAGCTCAGTACCATCGATCTTAATAGATCTGTGCTCATTCACATCCGTCGTCAAGTATTCCGTCTTTTTGACGTTTAGCTTGAGACCGAACAATGCCAAACGATCACACCACGCATGTGCCTGTCGCTCGAGTTCGGTTTTGTCTTCACATGCAAGCATGACGTCGTCAGCATACAGCAGCGTCCAAGGTGCCGCCATTTGGAGATTTCGTGAGATTGCATCCATCACGACCACGAAGAGCAGTGGGGATAGCGCAGATCCCTGATGCACCCCTACAGAGATGGAAAACTCCATCGAGGTGCCCGCTGGCGCCCGCACTCGACTCCTTGGGCAAGAGTATAGAATGCGCACCCACTCAATAAGCTCTTCAGGGATACCATGTTGTCGCAACGCGTACCATATAACATCTCGCAGAACGCGGTCGAAGGCCTTCTCCAAGTCCAGGAAGGCAAAATGCACCGGTTTCTGTTTCTCGCGGTGCTTCTCTAGCAGAAGACGAACGGCGTGAATGGAATCAACGGTGCCACAGCCAGATACGAAACCACACTGATTCGTGGAAAGCTGTACGACATCCCGGATACGTCCGTCGACAATTCGCTCAAAGATTTTCATGGTGTGCGAAAGAAGACGAATTGGACGGTAACTGGCGCAGTCTGCAGGACTGCCCTTCTTCTTCCAAATCGGGATGGTCGTGCTTTGCTGCCAACCCTCAGGCACTTTCTTCTCAGCAACAACCTGATTGAAAAACGCAGTCAGCCAGTCAGCAGGGCACCAGCCCTTCGACTTCCACAGGTCAGCTGGCAGGTCATCGGGACCAGTGGCTTTGCCTGACTTCATCTTCCTCAGGGCTGCTTCAGTTTCGCTCACTGTGATCTTCTGAACGGGACCGTATACAGGTGATGCAAAAGGAACAGCAGGATGTTCAAATTCTACATTCGAGATTTCCTCGAAGTAGTCGTGCCATCGCTTCACAGCCCTCTTACGATCCATCAGAAGATGACCGCTCTCGTCGTTAATGCCAAAGAACTTCTCAATGTCTTCTGCTTGGCGACAGCGAGCTTTGGCGAGTCGGTAAATATAACGCTCACCATCGCACGTTTCCAATTTTTTTGCTGACATCAGCGTAGTATGCGGCTTTAGCAGCGGCCACTGCCTTCTTTGCCGCTTTCTTTGCTTCTCGATAGTTCCGCCAATTATGGACTGTTTTATCACCGATAAACACGTGATAGAGCCGTTTCTTTTCTCGAACTTTCTCTCTGACATCATCAGTCCACAGCCATGCCTGCTTGTCGACCCAGCGTCGTCCAGGCTTCGTTGTGCCGAGTTCAAGGCGTGCAGCCCGAGTTATCGCATCGGTAGCGTCCTTCCAGGATCGTCGACAGTTGTCACTGTCGGCAACCGAATACGAGAAATAACTGCCGCTTCCTTCTCTTTCAGTCGCCACCATTTGATTCTAGCCGCCCCACATCGCTCGACATGTTTACACCTCGAAGGTGTGATCTTCAGCGAGCAGATCAGTGGACGGTGTTGCGTGGCAACCGTCTCATACGGCACGGTCTTCGCGCCTGTGACAAGGCCTTGGTCGCGACGCCTAACAAGGACATAGTCAATCTGCGTTTTAGCATTCCCGCTATAAAATGAGATGAGGTGGGAGTCACGCTTTCGAAATTTGGTGTTCACGATGGTGAGGTCATGTGAGTCTGCATACTCAATTATACGCTCACCATCGGCGTTGCGCGACCCATATCCAAAACCACCATGACAGTTGTAGCCGTCTTTCGTTGCTACGACGTGACCATTAAGGTCACCTGCCACAACAACCATATCTTGTGACGGTACTTCCGCTGTCTTCTCATCAAGCAGGGACCAGAACTCGTCCTCCGTGCTCGGAACAGCCTGTCTGCGGAGCATACGCAGAAAAGAAATGGCATCGTCGCTCTTCTACGGCGACAACAATCTTCATCAAGCGGTCATCGAAACGTTCTACGCATGCAATCGCGTCACGGAAACGCTCGGAGACGATCACACCGACACCACTGGTGGTCCTGAGACTTCCACATAGAACGGCCTTGAAGCCACGTCCTATGTCCCTTGACTTGCTGCAGGACCACCTCGTCTCCTGCACCGCACAGAAATCTATCTTTCTTCGCTCCAGTGCTTCTACCAACTCGCACGAGCGGCCCGTCAACGTACCCACATTCAACGTTGCTACGCGGGTCTTGCCTACGTTACGGGACTTTCGGACTAGCTCAGTTGCCCCCCGATGCCGTCCTCGCATCAGGGACCCTCGCACACTTTTCACACTCGCCGGGCTTTGCAAGTGCGCGTCGGCCCCCGCGGTCGCCGTAGCATTATCTCGAGAAGTCTGAAACGCCATCAACCATATGATGTGACACAAAATGTTCGTAGGCCGGCCTGTCACTAGGGCCTGTCACCTGCATTCGAATGTCCGTGTTTGGCTTGCAAAAGCAAGCAGTTTCCAGTGGCACCACGTGGAGGAACGGACATCGCCACCAAGCTCACCCTCTCTGTTCCTCACAATATCCAACGAATTTTTCTGAATTCCTATTTAATGATAAAGTTAAGCACGGTTATGCAACTATTATCCTACTATATAAATCCAATCCAGTAGAGCTTGACACACTTACAATCAGAAAAAAAGTCCTAGTTGTCTACCGTGTTTCATGGTGTAATTCCGGGACATCGTTGAGGACCATGTCGGGTGGCGATGTCCGTTCCTCCACGTGGTGCCACTGGAAACTACTCGCTCTGCGAGTTAAGCCGAACACGGACACTCGATTGCAGGCGACAGGCCCTTGTGACAGGCCGGCCTACGAAGACCCGTGTCACATCACATGGTGTATGACAGCTCAAGTGTTTCGAGATAGTGCTACGGCGTCCGCGGGAGCCGACGCGCACTCGCAGAGCCCGGCGAGTGTGAGAAGTATGCGAGGGTCCCTGATGCGAGGACGGCATCGGGGGGCAACTGAGCTAGTCCGAAAGTCCCGTAACGTAAGCAGGACCCGCGTGGCTACGCTGAATGTGGGTACGTTGACGGGTCACTCGTGCGAGTTGGTAGAAGCACTGGAGCGTAGAAGAGTTGATTTCTGTGCGGTGCAGGAGACGAGGTGGTCCTGCCGCAAGTCAAGAGATATAGGACGTGGCTTCAAGGCCGTTCTATGTGGAAGTCCCAGGACCACCAGTGGTGTCGGAATAATCGTCTCCGAACGATTTCGTGACTCGATTGTAAGCGTCGAGCGCTTTAACGATCGGTTGATGAAGGTCGTTGTCGCCGCTAAGGAGCGACTCGATCACTTCTTCTCAGCGTATGCTCCGCAGAATGGCTGCTCGGATCAAGCCAAGGAAGAGTTTTGGAGCCTGCTTGATGAGAAGACAGCAGTGGTACCGTCGAAAGATGTCATCATAGTCGCTGGTGACCTTAATGGGCACGTAGGTGCTGCGAAAGAGGGGTACAGCCGTCATGGTGGCTTCGGATACGGATCACGTAACGCCGATGGTGAGCGCATTCTTGATTACGCGGAATCGCATAACCTCACCATAGTGAACACCGTTTTCCGAAAACGCGACTCGCACCTTATCTCATACTACAGTGGGAGCACCAAGACTCAGATAGACTTTGTCCTTGTGAGAGATCGCGACCGGAGTCTTGTCACAGATGCGAAGATCGTGCCGTATGAGACGGTCGCCCCACAGCATCGACCGCTGATCTGCACTTTGAAGATCGCCCCTCCGAGGCTGAAGCAGGTCGAGCGATGCGGTGCAGCAAGAATCAAGTGGTGGCGAATAAGAGAGAAGGAAGCAGCTGTGATTTCTCGCGTGCGGTTACCGACAATCACGACTGTCGACGAAACTTGGAAGAAAACGACCGACGCGATTCATCAAGCTGCACAGTCGGAACTCGGCATTACGAAGCCTGGGCGACGGAAGGTCGACAAGCAGGCCTGGCTGTGGACAAACGACGTGAAAGCAAAAGTGCGAGAGAAGAAGTCGCTTTATCACGTGTTTCTCGGCGAAAAGACAGCCGATAACTGGCGGAAGTACCAAGAAGCGAAGAAATCTGCAAAGAAGGTCGTGGCTGTTGCGAAAGCCACTCATTATGGAGATGTCACGAGAAGCTCGAGTCTCGCGATGGTGAGCGGTATCTGTACCGACTTGCAATTTGAATTTCTACATGTCTCATCGACAACGGTCGATGCATTCGGCCCCGAATGCAGGTGCCGGTACCAGCGATACGGTACCGGCCCCTGCAGAGTCACGAGGCAGCGCCTCGCGCTGGCGGAGGTCAGCAAGCGCCAGCGCTGACGAAAGAGGGAGGGCCCCGGCTAAACCCATTCCGGCTTTTTCTCGTCTAGCGACCCCACCCGCCCTCCCATTTGAGTTGGAGAAGGCTGAAGAAGAAGAAAAAATCCATTTACAGGTGTGATCCGCGGCCTACGCCATACAGGAGCCGTTGACGCGGGTCACATGGCGTCAGCAGTGGGTCTTCAGCAAGTAGCCACCATTATCGAGGCTTGTATCGATCTCGCTGTAGAGCAGGGACGCTCAAGATCTACCAGCGAGCAAGACCCAGTTCTTGGATTTTATTTCCAAGTTTCGGGTCCCATATCAGGCCTCCCTGAATTGAAGAACGTTTCTGTGGCTCATCTAATCCACGTCAGCGCCCTCACACATTTCTTCGGTCCGCTGCCTTCATAGGATGCAGATGTCCCACGTTCTGAAGGCGCTGTTTAGGACAGCAATAAGTCCGCCCACGTGCTAAACACCATCCCAAGGCTTCCAGGCCCACATAGATATAATAGTTTAAACAATCCTCCACGAAAGCTCGGACCAAGCTGCCGTAGGAGCTACCATGGTCCTCATCGCTTCCCGGGGTCCGTTGAGGAACAGTGAGCTTTCCATGATCCACTTCCAACACTTTTTCTTATGAAGGTGAGAGCGTATGGTGGATTCTGATCGCTAGGTCCAAGACCGATCAGGCTGCAGTAGGGCCTAACGTGGCGACTAAATTAGGCCTGACCCAGATCTTATAATGGCAGCAATTCTGTAAAGCCAGAAGCCCTCTGCTGCCACAGTCATTTCTATTCAGTTCGCGCAACGTAGGCAAGCCAATGGAGATTGGCTGCCTGGGTTATTAGGGCAGCTACCCACGCATTAAGAACTGGGATCGCCAGTGGGAAAATCATGTTAGCTGTTCGTTGTAAGTCGTCCGAGACATTTGGATGCTCCACGCAACCTTCACCATTGTCATACTAGGGAGCCCAACTGGCCTTCCCCTCGGGGAATTTAGTTCTACCTTCAGGATGCCGTCAGCTCGTACCTCCACTTCTGCACCGTGCCGGTAGCATCTCGACGGGCATGGTCGTCGGCACTACAGCCTCCTTAGGTTCCGCCGATAAGTCCTTTGAAACATTTGGATGCTCCATGAAACCGTCCTCATTGGCATACTAGGGTGACCGCAGTCTCCACTGGCCAGCCCCTCGGGGAATTTAGTTCTACCTTCAGGATACGGTCAGCTCGTACCTCCACAGGGCCGGCAGCGTCTCAACTGACATGGCCGTCGACATCGACACTACAGCCTTCTCAGCTTTTCGCCGACGCTCACGGACGCACTATGGCGTATATGTTGTTATTAGATTCAGAACATCTAATCTTCTGATGCCTCGCATGTATAATCCATTCGACCCTAGCGATGTTACGTTCACAGTTAGTATATCATCTTGTGACGCCTCAGTACGCGTATGATCCGACAATCTCACACGTATGTATGTATCCTTTACGTGAAACGACGCGTATGCGTCTACCACACCACATGGATGTATGTAAACGTATAACATGCATAACGAGAACGTATATACGCACGACGACGAGAGATAAAGCCTTCTCCCCCGCTCTATGTGTAGAAACTTCAAAGCGAAAGTTTCGCCGGAGCATATCGGAGGCGAAATGCTCCAATTCCGTCCGATTCGCTTGCTTTCGCACAGCATGAAGATCTTTGAGCGAATTGTCGATGGACGAATTCGGGACATCGTCCAGCTTTCCAGCAATCAGTGCGGCTTCGTGGCTGGCTGTGGCACCGTTGATGCCATACACGCCGCCCGCCTGCTGATAGAGAAGCATCGCGAGAAACAGAGGCCAGTGCATATCGCCTTCCTCGACTTGGAGAAGGCCTTTGACCGCGTATCGCGTGAAGTGATATGGTACGCCTTGCGACATCATGGAGTTCCCGAAGAGCTCATAGAGTGGGTGCGAATTCTCTACTCTTGTCCAAAGAGTCGAGTTCAAGCTGCAGCTGGAACCTCGATGGAGTTCCCCATCTCTGTCGGGGTACACCAGGGTTCTGCGCTTTCCCCACTCCTCTTTGTTGTCGTCATGGATGCCATCACACGAGATCTTCAGAAGCCCGTCCCTTGGACGTTGCTTTATGCCGATGACGTGATGCTCGCTAGCGAAGACAAAGGAGAACTCGAGCGAGAGTTGCAAGCTTGGTGTGATCGCTTGGAGCGGTTTGGGCTCAGATTGAACGTGAAGAAGACCGAGTATTTAACGAGGGACGTTACCGAGTCCAGCTCCATCAAGGTTAACGGCATCGAGCTTCCACGCACTGCGGTCTTTAAGTACCTGGGATCAGCAGTCGCGTCTGATGGCAAACTGATGGTCGAAGTGAATTCACGCGTGAGTGCAGCTTGGTCCAAGTGGCGCTCGTTGACTGGCGTGCTCTGCGACAAGAAGATACCAGAGCGCTTTAAGTCAAAGATCTACAGGGCAGTCATCCGGCCAGTAGCGATGTACGGCGCTGAGAGTTGGCCTGCGACCAAGGAAGTTGAAACGCGCCTCAGCGTCATCGAGACGAAGATGCTGCGCTGGACGGCTGGAGTCACGCGCATGGACTGCATCCGAAACGAAGCTATTCGGCAGAAGTTCGGTGTCGCGCCGATAGCGGACAAGATGCGCGAAGCTCGCTTACGATGGTACGGCCACGTTCTGCGTGGAAAGGAAGATAGCGTCCGCAAGATAGGCCTCAACTTCGAGGTAATAGGAAAGCGGCCTAGAGGGCGCCCGAAGCAGCGCTGGGCTGATACGTTACATACGGACTTGAAAGCGGCTGGTGTCCACCCTGATCTAGCGCTGGATCGGGAAAGGTGGCGTCATGACACCAGAATAGGGGACCCCGCCACGAAGCGGGACAGACGCTGAAGAAGAAGAAGAAGAAGAAGAAGTTGAGGACCATGTCGCTCTGAGTCATTGCCTCGACCAACATGCCGGGGCGCCTCAGCTCATTCGGCCGTCATTCACTGCTGCCGCGATGAACCACGAAACCCCGGAATGTAGGGCCGAAACCGTTTTTCAAACTATTTCATCGATATTATCGATATTGAACTTCTCTCCATTGGAGGTAAGAAAATCAAAGACAGAAAATTTTTCGACTACAGTTTGCAATTTTCGACTACACCAGCCTCTCGTGTATAATTCCTCCCGTACGTCCCTCAAAATTAGTGGCCAATGGTGCGGGCGTATTTATTTTCCGCTGCATTACTGTGCTTTTTCTACCTGCCCAGGTCCGCCAATTTTCAGGAGTGGACCAAGACAGGCTACCTATGAACGCTGCTGTGACCTGCGCATGGTACGGCTGCGTTTTCAACCAACTCTTGCCGCCGGGGTCGACAATTCTCGCAGCGATTTGACCACTTTCCGCTCTACAATATACAGAAGAAAATGGTGTTATTATCGTAAGCTACTTTCTCCATAATTCATCACACCTCGCGGCTCAAAGCACAACGAATGGACAGAGATATCACACATTTCATTAGACGTGACGGGCTGGCTAGCCTGGCCTGGCCCGCACATTCCAGCGTCGGCGGCGGCGCAGCCGGCGACCGACGCTGGTGGTTAAGATAATTTGGATGCGTGTTCGGCCCATAGTCTCTAGCGTGTCCAGGCGATGACTAAGTGTTTTACTGACCCCAGGTGCGACCCCGTAGAATAGGAAGGTGCGACTGCCTGGACGGGACCCGAAGGATGAACCTTGAGTGGGAGGGGGAGAGGGTGTCTGCGGTGGCAGGGGCACCACCTGGCCACGCTACCGCCTGCTCCGAAAAGCAGTATCTTATGAAATTCTAGCGATTCGTTGGAAGCAGCGTGTAGTTTTAATACAACTGCCCGCCATTTGGAATGCCAAGGTAAAACCTTCCTATTCATTAGACTTTCGTTGGAAATCTGCTCCCCACAAAAACAGGAACACACAATCAGCGTCATCCGGTGAGCAATCGCGAGGACAGAGTTCGGTATACGATGATTTGCGTAGGTGATACAAGGCCATTGCTTGAAGCAAGTCGTTGATTATTAGATGGGTCGGTCACGTTATGCATTTCGCTCGCACCCGCTGGACGAGACCGCAACCGAATGGATTCCGCAGCATATGAGAACACCAAGACACCCAAGAGCGTGTTGATGGAACTTCTTCGAGTCAGCGCTGAATGACGTGTTTGATAGTTCCAGATTTTCGAACGAGAGCGTGAAACGAGCGAGTGGAGCCTGATGTTCGCAGGAGCAAATGGCCAGCAAGCGGAACGCAGATGATATTAGGGTGGGCCAAAAGTAATGACACTCTCCATGCCGTGCCCATATATGTCGTGGCTGGAGTCCGGTTTCGTGCTTCTCGTATTTGTATGTTTGTTGGCTACTTAATGAAGGCCACCTGAGAAGTGACCACTTTCGCCCTTTCCAGAAGCATGCCAAGACGCCAGTTTGTCTCAAGCGGAAACCCCAGTCTGACGAGTCGAACTGTGTCGTGCAAAACTCCCCCAATTCCCAACCACGAGCAGCCTGGGGCCGGATTCACCAAAGTTACTGCAGTAACTTTAACGGAGAATTGTAAGCGAAAGCTCGGAGAACGCGGCCTATCAAGCGATATGGTGAGCGATAAGCCGCGTTATCTGAGCTTTCGCCTACAATTCTCAGTTAAAGTTACTGCAGTTACTTTGATGAATCCGGCCCCTGGACTCAATAGTCATGCAAGATGAGAAGTACGTCTTCTACGTTAACTCTGCCAAACAGCGAGTCTGGGCGAGGCCTGGTGACTTGTTACCGACCATCGTTGTTGGCGAGGTGTACACGGCGGGAAGCACCTTCTGAGCTTTTGAGTCTGCGCCCATGGACCGGTATACTGGAAGCTGTTTTCCAAAAGCACAACGATGGACTCTAAGGCCATGGTGAACGAAATAGAAGAGATGGACCGGCGACTCGCACTGATTCGGTCTCAGCGCTTCAGGAATGTCCTCCTCTTCGACAACGCCGCACTCCATCGGGCAAGAGTGATCACGGATAAGCTCGCTCAGCTGGGCTACGCTCACATGCCTCACCCACCGTATTCGCCGGATATCTCTCCATGCGAATACCACTACTTCTTGAGCCAATAGACCTCATGGTCGCAAGGGACACAACGACCCAACCAGACCTCGACAACCACAAAGAGCAGTGGATCAGCACCAGGCCTCAGCAGTTCTGGAAGGATGGGATCAGGAAGTTGGCTGATCGATGGCAGCAACGTCATTGACCTTAATGGGGAATGCATTCCTCAGCACCGTTGAGTTGTAATTGAGTTATAAAGAGATAAAGAAATTTGCTGAATTTGTCTCATTACTTTTGGCCCACCCTAATACTAATGATATCTTGCGGATGCCCAGAACCCTTCTCTACGCAACACCATACACTATTGTGAAATCCGTAGCCAAAGTCTAGACCTGCCGTGCAGCCAATCAGAGCAGTTGGACTAACTCTTCATTGTTGACCTGTGTTTCCAGTCGGAGTTGTGACTCCATAACTAGAAACCTATACGACTGTTGAGCTTTTATAACGAGAAATCAGCGAACCATGGTTATCCCGCCCAGCTCTGCAGAGAACGTCACCTCCACGGACCACACAACTGTCCTCAGTACGAAGTCGTGGTAGGACTGATTGTCGTCCTCTGCAACGGTGCTTCTTCGCCGACGAGCAATAGCAGAATTAAAAGGCGATCAATTGGCCTACCGCGTTCTGTTGAAGGTATAGAGAACGCGTAATGAATTCCGCGTGCCCAGGCCTCCGGAAGAAGACGTTCCTCCGAAGAGCTGCTGAAAATTGAGAAATTCTCTCCAGAACTTGAGCCCTAATGTGAGTTTCAATTACGGCTTAGCGTACAGGGCATCGAAGCGTAGACAGGATCGCACATCACCGACTGGAATTCCCAGAGTATTTTTGAGCGTTGCAATCTCCTCGAATATCTTCTTGACATCGGTGATGGTCTTCGCAACCAAGGGGGCTTCAGCCATGTCGAAAGACATAAACGGAGTGAAGTTGGATGAGCAGCGTCCAGGCAAAGTCGGGACTTTATCCGAGGTGCTCCACCCGTCCGGCAGCGTTGGAATGCCCAATTCCCCTAAAGGAACAACACACGTTAAAAGACGCATACGAGGCAGGGATTCTGATGACCGCTCTCCTACCTAGTCTGAGGTTGCATTGAATCAGCAAGTCCTCCGAGTCCGAGTCTCTGATTGCCTTGAGGCGAACAGCAAGAGCCACCACCTAGAAACCACGTGATATCACTCACTGCAACTCAAGGTCGGCAAAGGCGATCTGCAAGCGGTACCCTTTCCCACGGCATCTGCGAGAAGAGGAGCTGCTGGTCCTCCAGCGACAGACCTCTCAGAATGTCTCTATCACTCGCGGCAACCTGATTCGGTGACAGCGTGAAAGCCGGCGCCTGAACGTGGTACGCTATTAGTTGTAGCCAGTAGTGCTGGCGAAATCAGCAGAAATCACTACCGTTGTAGGCTCATGACGATGAGGTACGTCATCCTTCTTTCCGGGTGAACTGGACGTCTCCAATGAAGGGGAGTATCCTATGACCAACATAGGCGGCTCTACGAGAACAAATTCGTCCTGAAAGCTTTCTAAGTCCAGGAGAAGAGCAGGTGAACGGGAGAGGCATCTCTGTCTCATGGCTTTGCCAGTCAATTTTCTTGAAACACAGAAAATAGTCGACAATCGCGAAACGTACATTTCTCGGTGCGTCCTCAGATCCGTCCTTCGAACGAGCGATAAACCTGGGGCAATCAACAACGGTATTTGCCTTCATTGCGGCTACCAACGAAAGCTTAGAATCCACCACAATGCGTCTAAAACACTTGGTAGGAAGCAAGGAACGATACGACAAAAGTGCGACAAACATGGGCGCTTCGTTCAACAGGTTTCACCTCGGGAAATGGAATTATTAGCGAATCAAAGAATGGGCAATTTCATTAACGACATCTCACTACTATGAAACAACAATCACTACTCGCTTGAGCTGCAGCTGGCCGGCTAGTCTCGGGTTCCTGCAATTTTCTTGCTCAATAATCATTTATCATTACCATTCCTTCATCTGTGGGTAAAAACATGCACGATTATGGAACTGCTAGCTCTTCGGAAACTTGACAATTCCTAAGTTCGTGCTTAGCGCATCGACACTGCACATACTGGTAGAACAATCACACAACATGGTTTCTGTGCATGAAGAAACACCGTTGGGTGGGGGGGGGGGGGGGGGGGGAGCCCGTCAAGCACGCCTAACAATAAGGTAAGCTTATTTTGAAGATCAAGGCGGGAATTCTCTCCCACGTTCATTCTGTTGAATAAATTCGTATCCAAAGGCATCCAAGTTATCACAAAGGAGTAAAATGCGTGGCGCGTCCCATAAATGGCACTGTTCAATGCAGACGCTTTGATTCGTTATGTTTTCGATCTTAGCAGATATCGTTCCCTTTCTTGTAACACCAAATCTAAAAGTTAGCCTACACGATGGGGTGCTTACCTCATTTTCACCACTTTGTCATCCTCGACAACCGGCACTAGCATGTACAGCTCCATCTCGTCCACCTTCCCTGACTCCTTCAGCTTCGCGATCAGCGAAACCTTCCGGTATCTATAGTCATTCACGAAGCACCACAGAATCTGATGAGGACATTGTAAGGATGACAAACATAGGACTACTCATAGACGCCTGCTGTCTTACCGATTTTAGACTGTCTATTTGATAGAGGTTGTGGATGGTGTAATTTCCTTCCTACAACAACGAATAGTTTGTCTAGCCCGACCTCAGGGATGTGCAACTTATATGGAGAAACCTTCCACTGATCGTTAACAAATAGCTCCAGCTTCAGCAGCATCGTCCAAAAGATTGTGTCCGTACTCTTGTCGTAAACACATCGACACTCGCCTAAAAACACGTCCAGTTTTCGGAACGAACCATTAGCGTATCCCAGGAAAGCTGCCTGCAGCTTGGCCGACGATAAAAAGAACGTTTGCAGAATGAATTCGCTGATGGATGCGCTGTCCAGAGTACTAAGGACTGGCCTTGCTCTTTTTTCGCGCGGATCTCGACTTTTTGGTTTAGCGCGGCACAGTAGTGCTAGGTGATTTACGCTGATTTACGCTTTTCAGCACATGCGTTACATATCTCTGAAGTACGAAGCTTCTTTTGGCAATGAGCTCCAGACCATGCAGTGGTACTCAAATAATATACCGCTAAGCCTTTGTCATACCATCGCTCACCCCGCGCGACGCCTAATGATACGCACCCATATCGATTCCATCGCGCCGCCCGATCGATATGGGAGTATATCATTAGGCGTCGCTAGGGGTGAGCGATGGTATGACAAAGGCCCTAGGGAAACGTCGAAAACAGAGCGTTGGCGTATCTCAGAATGGAGGTCTTGCTATGTAACTTTATATAACACTCGATCTTTTGTGATACGCTGCGTATTTTATGTGGATCTTCTAATGAAGCCTAGAGTCAACCAGTAAGCACGCCAATACTTTCGTCTGGATAGGGGACGCCCGAAGCAACGTTAGCTAGCCACTTGGACTTGAGGATGTATGTTTATTACATGGGAGACCATGTAGAAAAATGCCTGAGTAACGAAAACATAACACAGCAATCAACTCTAAAAGAACTCGAAGTAATTGTTTAATTGTTATGCGCCTAAATATCACGTCCTGGTGCAAACGAGGGGAAGTTCCTCTGTTCAGTTCTCGTTGACCTTATCCGGTGTTGCTTCTATCTCATCCCTCCTCGGGGCCAGGGAAACGAATGAGGTTTCCTCGGAGCAAGTCGAAGGACTGCAACTGTTTACTTGCAAATATTAGGTCATGGTCTAAAAACGTGGAAGCTGTTGTCTATGCTATATTGCGCTATGAACTACACCTGATAATTCTGACGGAAACTTGACTTAAGCCTGAGCTCGACTCTGAGGTGTTTCTTGGTAACCTGCGTGATTCGTATTCAGTTATTAGATGCGATCGACGAGATTCAATGGGTGGAGGTGTTGCCATTGTTGTTAAACAAGGACATCATGCGCATCCCATTTTTAGCGAAAGCATCGATTGTTCATATCAGGTCATCGCGTGCAATCTATATTTCAATGAGATGATTGTCAGAATCATAGCGGTATATCGCAGCCCGAAATGTATGGCGAAGGAGAATAAACAGCTGATTAAATGCGTAAGTGATCTCACTTCCTGCTCTTATCCCTGTCTGCTTCTGGGCGACTTTAATTATCCCAACATTCAATGGAGTGGACATGGTAACAGGTTGCCGTTCGGATTTGTTGCTTTTCGTAGTATTACGATCTCGCACGGATACAAGCAGATGGTTAACTTCAACACCAGGGGTAACCATGCTCTAGCTCTTGTTTTCTGCAATAGTTTAGAAATGGTTCATAATGTTAGGATTAGCGCCCCTCTTGGGTCAAGTGATCATGGTTCCGTGCTTTTTAATCTTAACTGCCAACTGCTAAACCTAAGCCTATCCTAGCAAGAAATTTCAAAGGGGCCAATTACGACACCATCGGTCGATATCTCGATGACGTCGACTGGCTTGGATCTTTCGGTTGCTCACAAAATGTCAATGAAATGTATGAAACTTTTATCTTTATACTTCAACATGTCATCACACTATTTGTTCCGTTGCGTAACGCGCCAACTGGTAATGTTAATCTTCCTTCCCACTTAAATAAGTTGTTTCTAAGAAAGCTTGCGGCTTATAGACGAGCTATGTGCTCAGACTTGATGGCTGACTGGGAAGCTTACAACCGCAAATCAGTTCAGTTTACAAAAAAGCTGGCCAAATACAATCTTTCGGTGGAAAAAATCATCGAGTCCAATAAAAGGAATGCCCTGTGTAAACTCATTTCCAGTAGGCTTAACGCAAAGATGGGTGTCAATACGCTCGCCAGTCCCAGTGGAGAATTCGTTGTTACTGACTATGATAAGGCTTCTTTGTTAGCAGAGGTTTTCCAGGGATCATTTAGGATTAGTACTCTTTCATGAGTGTTTTTATCCTAGGAGAATACTCCAGCTTTTAATGTTATGCAGGATTCGATAGTTTTCAACAGATTTGATACACTCAACATTCTGAACGGATGGCCATCTTCTTCTGCGATCATTCCTGATGGTATACCTTTCAAATTCATTAAGCGAATTGCAGCACATATTGTTTCACCTCTCGAGTTCCTTTTCAATCTCATGTTTCACCGGTCTGAGGTGCCTTCTAGATGGAAACACGCTTACGTGACTCCCATCCAGAAGAAGCCTCCCTTCTCCGACCCATCAAACTATAGACCAGTCAGTATCACATCCATTTTCTGTAGAATATTTGAGAAAATTGTCAAACATTTGGATGAATACAAAGTTCTTTCCCCTCATCAGCACGGTTTCCGCAGTAACAGAAGCACCGTGACTCAGATGATTGAAACATTAAGTGATTGGACATCCCTTTTAGACTCCAACACGAATGTGGATGTCATATGTCTTGACTTTGAGAAAGCTTTTGATAGAGTTTGTCATAAAAAGTTGTTACTGAAACTGACACATGTGGGAATCCACCCTAGAATTGTTAGTTGGATACAAGCCTTCCTACGTGGCCGCACATTTCAAGTTCGGGTCAACGGTTCATACTCTTCCAGTCGCGCTGCGCCCAGTGGGGTGCCGCAAGGATGTGTGCTTTCGCCGGTTTTATTCAATATCTTCTCTTATGAAATTGGATCTCTGCTAGCGGAATCCTCCGTTGGCTGTAAAGTTTTTGCGGATGATATTAAAATTTATTCAGGCCTAGGCGCGAACCCGCACGGTAACTTACAATCTGCAATTGATCTCTTGGTCAGCTGGTCTAAAGATTGGGACTTACCTATCTCGGTCGCCAAGTCTAAGGTGTTGCATTTAGGACGGAGCAATCCTAGGCATGTCTACTCCATCGATGGGATTCCACTACAAGCAGTTACTAAGATTAAAGACCTTGGTTTTATAATCGACTCTACCCTTTCTTTCGAGGATCACTGTAACAGTATAGCCACCAAAGCCGATCGCAGGCTGTTTCTCCTTTTCAAAACCTTGAGCACAAAAGATTCCAAACTGCTTGTTAAAGCCTATAAAGTCTTTGTGAGTTCAATTCTAGAATATGGAAACAAGTGTTTATAGTCCATACAAACAGAAGTCGATCTTAAGGTTAGAGAAAGTACAAAGCAGCTTTACAAGGAAGCTGTTCTTGCGATCGATGGGATTCAACTATGACGACATTCCCAGGATCTCGTTAAGGAATGAGCAGCTAGGTCTTAAATCTCCCAGATGGAGAAGGATGAGGAACGACCTGATCCTAATCTACAAAATCATTCACGGTAAAGCGGAGGTTAACTCGGATGGGCTGTTTAAAATCTCATCTACAAGGGGCAACGGGCTTAAGCCAAGTTTTCCTAGACCAAGATCTACGTTGAGACGATATTTTTTGCATGTCGTGCTGCTTTAGAGTTTGGCAAATTAATCAAAAGAGTCCAGCTTCCCGGTAGTCTCAGCAAATTCAAGAACATCATTAGTGATTACGTGCCCGAGTAAACAACATTCGTTGCCCGTTTCATGACTTCATTGCTGTTCCGACTGCATCTTTACAGCTTTTCTTGCTTTCTAGCTTTTATTGGTGTTCTGACTCTCTCCCTAATATTATTTTCCCTTCACATTACATGTTGCGTTGTCATTTTCTAAGTTTTTTTTTCTTCTAAGTTGAGTTTCTACATTTGCATACGGTTGTGATGCTTTGTTAACATGCTCTGGCATGTAATAAATTTGAATTTGAATTTGTAATAGTAAAATCGAATATTACAAAAAGAAAAAAATGGGCAAATAGGTGGCCGCAAAACTGTAGCTGACACCCTGATCAAGCATTTGATCGGGAGAATTGGCGTCACCACACCAGAAGAGCGGACCCCGCCACCAAGCGGGACAGACGCTAATGAAAATGATGATGACTTTCGTCTGAAAGCCACGTTCCCTTTTTCACAATTTTCACGTCAAATTGGAAAATTTAAACAAGCCTAACGCTTTTGAAATAAATGGTAGATCTTTCAAATCAAAACGAGCTCCTCCCACAAACTAAAACTAAACTAGAGACTCCATAAAATTGTTAGAATAATTTTTTGCTCAAGGAAAATTTTAGCATGACTTTCTTTGAGGTTTTAATTCACCTACCCGATAAGTGAGCACATGGCTTGAAATTCTATAAAATTCTCAATTCTTTAGGAAAGGTGGAATAAAAATCACGAGCTTTTGGAGTGCAGAGTGCGACCTCGTGTTTTATTGCACTAAAGTCTGTGATCAAACCTGTGAGAAGTTCGTTCAATTTGGAAGACGTTCACTTTGAGTTCAGAGGCATTAGGATTATTCAGAACAATGTCCAATTTAATGATCTGAAAAGGAATACATTAATAATAATATAGGCTGGCCAAAAAGTCTTGAAACAAAAAACTTTTTTAGTATTCAACCATAGTTTTCTAAAAATACAAAATAGGAATCAACAATATATTCACCACAGAGCGATATAACCTTCACCCATCTGCTCGGCATATCGCTGATTCCTTCCGTCCAGAAATAAGCGGATTGCGGCTTGAAGAAGCTGCCGACTGTCATTTTGAGGTCATAATACTTTTCAAATTTTTTTCATCTCAAATGATGCTCCAGCGGTTCGAACAGGTGGTAATCCAATGGCGCAAGATGCGACGAATACGGTGGATACCCTATCAGATGCAAGCTCGGCTATATTCACACGACTTGTCGATGCAACGTGCGGGCGTGTGCTGTCGTGCAACAGGTAGGTACTTGATCTTTTTCGCCTTTTTTCCCGCATTGCATCGACGCATTTCTGAAGCTGATTAACGTATATGGAAGCGGTGACGGTCTTGCCAGCAGCCAGCAGCTCACGGTAGATTGGCCCTTTGGCATCCCAACGAACGCAACGTAAATGTTTGCGTTGGTTTGGGTCTAGCTTCGGCTGGACTAGTGGTTCTGCGTCGCATGGGAGCCAGACGGCATGACGTGCGCTGTTATCGTGGAACATCCGCTCTCATCTCCAGTCACCAGGTCCCCAAGCAATTCCTTTCGATGCGCTGCGCGAGGAGTGATGCCATATGTTCCTTCGCACCTGCCTATGCGCCTCGGTCAGCCTATGAGAGATTCATCCTGTCAAGTCTTTTCGATAGCCGAGGTCGTGGAGATGCAGCTCGATGGTGGAGTGGGTGCAGCCGAGGGTTGTTGCCAGTCCCCGCATAGTTGCTTCTGGATTGGATTTGACAGCGAGCTACAATCCATCGTAATCGATAGCAGAAGGTCGCCACTGCGCTCTCCGTCTTCAAGGTTCATAACTCCTGAATCAAAGCGAGTGAACCAACGATGCACTGTGTGGTGCGGCTTACAGTCCCTTCTCTAAATGCGTCAGTGATATCAGAGACCGTTGTGCTTGCGTTGGAGCCTCGGCACCATTCCTAGAAGACGACCACTCGAAGCGTGGTTGGCTAATCATGTTCGACATGTCACCAAAATGACGAGCGCGGGCCGTTATATACTCATACAGCGAAAGATTCTGAAGCCTTCTACACGATGCTCACTGACCCAGAATTTTTTAATTTTTTTTTCCAGAAAATTCTGAAATTTTCAAAATTTTGTTTCAAACTTTTCGGCCAGCCTAATGTAACATTAGGTTGTTGCGAAAGTTCCTGCCATTTTCTGAATGTGCTTTTTTCATTAACGCTACCTTATAGCAACCTTTCTTTTGTTTACGTTAAGAGGTCAGGTATGCATAAGTTTACTATTATTGCTAGCTACTCACTCTCGCGTAACTCCCTCTACAAAAATGGAACTTTCGAAGGAGGACATCCAAGGTCTCGTATTGTATGACTTCAAATTGGTGAGTCGGCAGCCGCTTCCTGTCGTCGCACCAATGGTGCATTTGGGGAGGGTACAGTGTCCGATCGCACTGCACGAGAATGGTTCGCACGCTTTCGCAAAGGTGAATCTAACCTTCGAGTTTCGCTCACGTCAGAACGTGAATCCAATGTCGACAACGACCGATTGCGACAGCTGGTGGAACCCATGTCGGACTACTCGTGAACTTGCGCAGGACTTATCGCTAGTTGTGCACCATCGCCAGGCAAATACATCAACTGGGTAAGGTGCACAAGTTGGCACAGGGGGTTCCCCATGACCTCACCGATCGCGACCGCCAGCGACGTGCTGATGTGGCCACTCAATTGCTCTCGTACAAGCGCACATAGTTGGCTGAAGTCCAGCACCATAGGAGGTGAGAAGCGGTGCCTGTACGTCAACATCAAGAGGAGCAGACACTGGGTTGACGAGGGTGAGCAGCCTGAGCCACTGCCAAAAAAGGGTCCTCACCCGTCGAAAATCATGCTTTCTATTTGGTGGGATTACAAAGGTGTCATCTACTACGAGCTGCTGGCCCGCAACGAAACTCTGACAGCGAACTTGTAGTGTCAGCAGCTGGATAGACTGGCCGCCAAGATCGCAGAAAAGCGTCTGAATCATGGCACAATCCGATTCCTCCACGACAATGATTGACCACACATTGCAGGAATGACTCGCGAAAAGCTTCTCGACCTTCTGCCTCTCTCCAATGCCATGCAAGGAAAAACGTTCGATGACGACATAAAACGCTGGCTGGCTGGCTTTTTCGAATCAAAGTCAGAAAAGTTCTACGCTGACGGGATCGGGAGTCTGCCTGAAAGGTGGAGAGGAATGATAGAACATGGTGGCGGTTACTCCGTTTCGTGACGTGTTTCGCTTTTTTTTGTTGAACTAAAAAATATGGTGTCCTGAAAGTGGCGAGAACTTTTGCAACAACCTAATATATACAATTTTCAGTTGAAATTCAACGTTTTTCAAATCAAATTCAACGTTTTTCAAACCATGATCTACTGGAATCTTCTCCCGTATCATATAAACGGACCACTCCACTTTTCCTTGCCATTGGGCGATTTGCCATGTCTGCAGGCAACATGAGCAATGATCAACAAGACGTTCAACAAAGCCAGCGACGCGGCCGATACAGTCGAGTGTCTCGGAGTCAGAAGGAGATCTTGGTCAAGTTGGTGTTCACACACGAAGCTGCTCAGATTGCTGATGTCAATGAGAACACTGCACGAAGCATTATCAACTTGTTCAAACGAAAAGGCGAAATATTTGGTTGAGAAGGCAAAACAGTTCTTTTTTCCTTAAAAAATCGTTCTAATTTTCTAATAGTTCTAATAATAGCAGCGAAGGCGAAATAGTTTTAACTTTCGTTGGATAGCCCTCAGTTCTAAACTTCTTCCTTAAAAGCAGTTCTAATTTTCTAATAGTTTTAATAGTTTAGGATGCGAAATAGTTCTTAATTTCGTTAGATAGCCTTTTTTTGACATGCTGGAATTTTTGAGAAGTAAACATTGAAACTTACAGCTTGCGAAGAAGAAGTGAAATTTGATTCGAAAGTCGTTAAATTTGATTTGAAAAACGTTGAATTTGATTTGAAAAACGTTGAATTTAATTTGAAAACGTTGAATTTGGTTTGGAAACGTTGAATTTGCTTTGGAAAACGTTGAATTTGGTTTGGAAACGTTGAAATTGCTTTGGAAAACGTTGAATTTGATTTGAAAGACGTTAAATTTAATTTGAAAAACGTTGAATTTGATTTGAAAAACGTTGAATTTCATCTGAAGATGGTATATATAATTTTCACTTCGAATTGAACATTTTTCAAATTAAATTGGACAATCAATATCGATCGATATTGACTCTTTTAAGTAAAGGCTCCCGCGCACTTCTGCGGCAACGCCGCGGCCCTATCCTTCAACATAGGGCGGGGACGCAGAGCTCGCCGCCAGCGGCGTCCTGCCCTAGAGAATCTCCAAAAGGCCTAGAATAATTTTTCGTTGAGGAAAATTCTAGCATAACTTTCCTAGAAATTTTTTTGTTCTGCCCGAATCGTCGACGGAAGGCCTTCATAGAAGGCGAAGGGTAATAAATATTGATCAATATTATCGATTTTCTCTCAGATTCAACAGATCAGGGTGGGGTTAGGTGATTATGATCGCCGACGGATGTGCTTCACAGCAGGTGGGAGGCTTCAACCGGGAGGCCAATATCGATAGACATTACCTATTTCCTGACAGGTGACTACGGTTTGGGGGACACGCGGTACTATGACCGACGAAAGTGCTTGACAGCAAGTGGAAAGCTTCGATCGGGAAGCCAATATCGATTTGTCTGTCGATGACGGTTATTCGCCTCTGTTGTACCGATCTGGCGTGGAAAAAATTCTGTTCAGCATAGTATTACAAGCGCTGGAAATCCTCTGACAATGGTGCTCTTCATCGAGTAACCAAAGTCGATCTGAAGCTCAGTACCTAATCGATGTCGATTTTTCCCTCAGGTTGCCCGCTTGAGGATAAGGAGTGAAGGTGCCTGCAGCCAATTTGGCGCTACAGTGAAGTGGAAGCTCATGCGGTGGGGCATAAGGAGGGTTGACGAACAACCTAAGGGACGCTGAAGCCACTGATTAGCACAAACAACGACGTAATTGAATTCTGGAGATGATGCCGACGTTGAACGTACTGGTGGGAAGGGGATGGCTGGATGGCTTCGTACTGCCACACTACATGCCCGATCTTAAGAAATGTAGAGCAAGATTGGAACATAATGAGGTTTTCAAACATTGCCTTTTGTACTGCTGAGTCCAGTTCCCCTCCAGCCATTCCTTAGCGACTTCTCTGCTGAGTTTTCGACGCCACCAAATTTTGCGCTTTAGCTATAACACCGCTGGAAGAGGAGATCGATGCGCTTTGATAGCTTCAGCTGTGTCAACGGCTACCCACTAATCCTCTTTCTATTATCTGTTCTCTACGTCATTCTATCCAATCTCTATTCTCACATCAGGAAAAGCCCATGGGTCCTCTTCAGACAAGAAACAGGAGGAGTGGCACATCTCAATTCGATCGAAGAATTTGTAGGCGTTCCGACACTCTTTTAACATCTCGCGCAATTCGCTCAAGTGTAACTATCGTTTCAAGAGTATTAACCTAGCGATTCTTTCCCGGCCTCGAACCCTGTTCGAAGCACTTTCGGTGGAAGAAGACTAATGGAACAATCCGCTGCGGAGCTTCTATGTGCCTTGTACTGGGTTGATAATTAATGTTTTTTTAGGGTTAGAACTGATTGGGGTTCGGTTTAAGGTTATGGGCGCGTGTAGCGCAGTCGGAGGAGGCGCGACTGTCGCGTGCACCTGATACCAGGTCCCTGGTTCGGATTTCTCGCCCAGGCCAACCAAGCCTTCCATCCCTCCGGGGTCGGTGAATTGGTACCAGACTTGTCTGGGAAGGATGAAGCGCTGACTTGTTCATCGGCTGGCCACCGCAAGTCATTGTATGGCCAAATACGCATTCATGTCGCCTCCACGACATCCCGTAGAAGTAGAATGCGCTGGCGCATCCCAGAAGGGATTGAGTAACGCCGTCCTTTATCCTTTATCCTTTAAGGTTAGACTTTAGATTACATTCTGTCAAAAACTGAGCATCATATAAAATACAAGTTGGTGAAAAATTAAGTTGAAAACGGACAATCAAAGAGAGAATCATCGGCATTATCTATCTCAAATTTATTTATTTACATCTTTCCATATTAATAATGAGATTGATCTACTACAATTTTTTTTTCAATTGAACAGAAAAAATTTCACCAATACGACGAATAGAATAGAGAAGCATTACATGTATTTCTCTTACTGTTGTAAGTTTTGTTTCGTTCTATTTGAGCGCACCTATGAGTGCAATAAATAAAAATTTTACTATTTCACTTCCGAAAGGGCAAAGATGCGGCTCAAACACGGAAGGAACTGCGTGAAGTTTACGGTGAGGACTGCCTTGCTGAACGCAGTGTCAGCGTTGGTTTGCTTTCTTTCGCTCTAGAAGTGTTAACGTGCAAGATGCACCACATGCTGGTCGTAAAATCACTACGAATGACGATAAAATAAAGGCTCAATCAAAGCTAACCGGCGTGTGACAACTCGAAAGATAGCAGAGAAGCTTGGCATATTGAATTCAACAGTTTAGGCCGATGTTATACTTCGACGACGCGTCGGCGATTCGCCGGGAGCTCCGCAGGGGAGTTATAGAATAGTTCCGTCGACGACGTTGCCTACAACAGTGTCGGTGACAACCAGTCGCCGTGCTGTGCATGCATGCTCGTCTGGCCGCATCATTACGCATTATCAATGTCATCCAAGGGTGGCAGAAAACGCGCTCAGAAGGGGTATTTTGATGGTTGGTTCGTCGTTCCCGGCACTGCCATCATCCTCATCGGACCTCGAATTACGAGATCGAGAAGTACAAAAGACAAAATCAAGAAGCGCCCGTCTTGCGGGCACCCAGTCAGTTTTCAACGAGTACTCGCTCCCAGACCTGCTCAACTATTCCTTCAGTTCCTCGAGGAAAAATGTGGTTTAAAATTTTTCTAGTCTCTTCCATTCTATTTTTCCTCCTATTTTCTATTTTCTGGTTTCATCCATCGTTAAAATTTCAAGGTCCGAACCGCGTACGAACTCTTGATTCCCTCTTAAACAAGGTGTACAGAATACGCCAACTACGTATAGCTAACCCTAAGTCATGAAGAGTAGGCATCAAACTAGGTATCATCCTTTATATGCAGGAGAAAAATTGCCATGCAAGTAGTCCATAAGCATTTCCTTTCATGTCATCGTAGGGCATGCCTTCATTGGCTCCAGGGGTCCAGGCTGTATAGAGTTGGTCCTACTCTTAGAACGCGCTACATCTAGTTTCCTCCGGGTTTAGGCCAGAACAAGAAGATGGCCCTTCATGAGCTCAAAAAGTCGTTGGGTTATCCTGATCACAAGGCTACACCATCCTTTTATCTGATAGTGAATACGACACGGGAGTTCTGATGAAGCCCGAGCCTCAAGGTCAGAACGGGAAATGCATATTGGTTCGAGGAATCCACACGGAGTTTAAGTCTCTTCCAATTGGGCACCAACAATCAGACCTTTTTTTTTTAGTAAAACCGGGGATGACTCGCCATCATGCATTGACGCTATGATAGATACAAAACATCTGAAACACAGCGCTGCTTCATGACTTCTCAAGAGGCTAGCACTCGAACATCATGCCACTGTAGAGGGAATTTCTTGTCCGAGTGGTGCTCCTCTGATATTCCGTGAATCGTAGCTTGAGCGGATAACGCTACATGTATGCCCCACTTGGATATCCATCGCAGACTGAGTTACTAGATTCACGTTCCAGCAGTATTGAAGCGAGTATTTTATGATAATTCGATGGATAAATGCGCTGCTCATCTCAAAGAAGATGTGGGTTGATGCCTACCCTAATTTTCGACCCCTACCTTCCCTGTGTCGCATCATGCACGATAAAGGCGTTATACCAAGTATGAAAAACAGCTGGAAGAATTCGTCGATCACATCAAACATCCAATGTTGCGCTATAACAGCGTGCTCCTTTGCCATCAACAGTCTTCTTCATTCTTCACCAAATGATGACACTGAAAACGCGCTCCGATGCTGCAAGGCACCCGATGCACCCCTGCCGTCGCCGCTGTTCCAGACTCCTGTCGACGGCGTCGCCGACGGTACCGACGACGTTGCCGACGACGGACTACGGCGACGAGGCGCAGCGTCGGCGACCCGTCGCCGAAGTATAGCATAGGCCTTACTTGCACTCACAACAGCTTGATTACTTAAGCGAACTGGATGTTGGGTTCCTCACGAACCGAATGAAATCCACCTTACCAAACGCTCTAACATATGCGAGGGTATAGTCTACATTGAGCCGCTTCCAAGAGACCAAACCATTGATTCGAATGCCTAATGTCGACAGCTATTGAAACTGGACGAAGCAATCAAGAAGAAACGTCCAGAACTGGCCAATCGCCAAGGAATTATGCTCCATCATGATAACTCAAGACGCCACACCTCACGATGACCCGTCAAAAAGCTCAAATGGAAACCGATGCCACATTCACCCTATACTTACAATTAGGATAAGGTAGGATATTAAGTGACCAAGGGACTTTCGAGATAAGATGCATTTCACGGGATGCGGCCTCGAACGCTGATTCCAAACATGAGTTCCGTTTCTGCTGTTCGCATCTGTGAAGGGAGTTATGAATCACTTTCAGCATGGCTCCGGGCTCAAGTAGCCATGAAACTGTGCTGCCGGCAGTGTGGCGCGTGGGGCAGAGAAGCGGCGTGGTGAGACGAGGCGGTTTATGTTTCGACTCACCTGTGATGCGGGATTCTTCCACTTCCTAAAAAGGTCTGCCACGATCAACCAAAGCTCCCTGCAGTGATACTACGAATCAGTCGATTTGTTTGATCGCGCTGGTCTGCTTCTAGATGGTCACCGGCATTGATCTGGGAAACGCCAACTGCATAGGTACCCAGAGTGCAAAAGTGGATTATCAATAATATCGGGGACCCGTATTGAACAAAATCGAGAGCAGTCTCTCCTAGTAATGCATAGTCGAAGAATAAGACAGCAAACTGGTATACTGTCTAGTCAGCATAACGCTGCCAATATCTAACCGGTGCCCTTCTGAACCCGTTCTGATCAGTGCTCTCGCCCCACTGACCACTGGACACAAGCACTGCGTCTTTTCTCGGCTACCTCCAAGGTAGTACCAAACAGCTAGCGCAGCCAAGACTCACTGCTTCGACTGGACTCAGAACCCGAAACGAACATCTGGATCCCGTCCTTGCTTGCTTTACGCAACAGCTCCTCGACATCCGGAGATAACCTGAATAGTAGCAAAAATATCCGACAACGATGAACAACGAGAAATGCGGAGCAGAAGAAGAGACCTTGAAGTGGCTTACTTGCGCAGACTCTTATCTCTCAGAGGCTCCGTCAACGATTTCCAAGTGAAACCCTTTTTGTAGAGGGGGAAACGCTCGATACAGAATTCCTTCTCAATCTTGGGGAAGTCAATTTTGCAGTTCGATTTGGAAGGAATTTCATCATCCAGCTGCCAATTATCAGGAAGCCTGCCGACGTTCTTGTCACTCGCTAGAAAAGGTTTCAGGTATTACGTGCCACGAGAACCAGCGAAATCTCAACATACCCAGTACTGCTAGAGCACGGAGCTTGGTGGACGCCGCAAATCTGACCTCTTCTTCCCGTACGGGAAACTCCTTCATGTGGAAGACAAGGTTCAGCAGCTGGAATGGCAGCAATGACGAGAACTATGCTGCAGAGCGTATGGAAACTCAATAGAAAAGGTATGATTGTAAAGGACTGAGCATTACAACGCTCCTCAAAAATATAAGAAGTGTAGTGCCGACCACCGAAGTTATTATTCGCCATAGACCTTCATTGGGAGCGGAATTCAACGACATTAGAACTAACATCAAGATGTCTGTGCCATTAGAGGAAGTTTGAATCCATTTTATGGTAAACATGACCGGTAAAAAGAAGCCGCACGAACAAGCTCTTAACAAAGCTCTCGCTATTTTTCACTATGGGTTAACACGAGTTCAGAGACAAATTCTGCTTAATGCCGAAGCAGGTTCTGCAACACTGTTGAGCTCTATCCTTGTAGGAAGAACGGTCGTTCTCATAATCGCAACAGGCTCCAACTTTACAAGACGTCTGAATACTTTCTCCCTAGGAATACCTCAAAAATCTTACATGTGTGAGGTTCTGTACAAAAGCTCATATCGTTGTCAACAATCCCCTGGGGCCGTACGCTCATTCTCCCCCGTTGGGGGAGAATCAATCAATATCAGCATATCTCATCACACCCCGATCCCCCATCGGGGGAGACTCGGGGTAGACGAGCATACGGCCCCTGAACGCCTAGTTCCTATTGTTGGGCAGGACGGCAGAACTATTCCACTGGAGAGCTCGGCTTTGACCACCACATCGGCGAAATTGGGACGCACCTCTAATAAAATTATTTCGAAACCACCGCTTTGGCTCAAACTTCGCCTAGGAGGGTTATTTAGGATGCCGAACACGAATCTGACGTCCGTTTCAACGAATATGGCCTGAGACCACCCATATCAACAACTAGGGTGGTCAGGTCAGAATCATCGATTTAGCTCAAACTTCGCCTAGGGATTTTTTTTGGGATGCTGAACACAAATTCGACGCCTGTTTCAGCTAGTACGGCGCGCTGAGCTAGGTAAAGGTAAATGAGAGTGATCAGTCGTCTCACTCTCGAAATAACAGGTAGTATTTAAAGTACGCTCACATCAAATTCCTTATTTTTATAATGGCGTTCAGCTCAAATTTTTATGGGTGGTAATACCTGTTCAACAATACAAAAATAATGGATCGATTGTTACCGATTAATTTAGAGGCTTGAGGATCGATTGTTACTGGTTAATTTTGAGGCTTGAGGATCGATTGTTACTGGTTAATCTTGAGGCGCGATGTCGTATTTCACTTTCTCGCGCGCTATGCGTGATTTTCACATGCAGGGCAGCATGTTATCAATAATAAACGAACTGAAGTCTTCTAACTTATAATACACTTACACTTACAACTTACACCCTAAGCAGCCACACTAGGCGAATTTTGGGCCATGTCGATGATTTCGACCCCACCACCATAGTTGTTCGGCTGTATTCGGTGAAACGCACCTCCGATTCGTGTTCAGCATCCCAAATAATCCTTAGGGTAACGTTTGGGCTGCGGGATGTCGTATCGTGAGGGGCTTGGTCCCACCCGACAGACGCGCGAAAATCGCTCTGGTCGTCAACGTGTTAAGAACCTATTGTGTAGCAGATTGAGCTCTCCTGTTGGGAACGAAGGCAAGCTAACCAGGGAAGTCTCTCAGGCGTATGTCTGAACTGCGAAAACGAACACCACTGTGAGAATCTCCACCCTTCAAACAGTAAGAAGGGATGTTCCATTTTTGCAAAGTCCTTAAACCCAAGGAGCTAGGAAGCCTCAAAGTTTACAATGGGATCGCTTGTTCAGAAAGTTTACAATGGGATCGCAAAACTACTGTAATCGGCCGAAATTGCAAAAATGGATATCATATTCGTGATCAACGCCCCAGATAACCCCTTAGACAAAGTGTGGGTGAAAATTCTTTCTACCCCTTCTCGACCTCGATCAGTCGCGGGTCGCGAAAGTTCAATAGTGCCGCTTCAGATTTACCCTTTACAATCGCATACTCAAGAGATCGTACACACAAGTCACGGCGAACCATGGTGGTCAACTTTTTGAAAATATCTCTGCACCCTTATCTTCAATAAAAAATCTCTCTATATGTAACATTTTCCCACAGATCTCCCTCGATAGAGAGCCTTCGGGCTCTCTTGTTGCGGCTCTCTTCTCCCCTGGTGGTGGATAGGGGAACGAAAACGCGAACCAAATCCGACCGTGTACTGCCCAGAGACGCAGGTGGGATGCAGTGGATGAACTCCTTGCTCCTGCTGTGTCGCGTCGACGCGACCCTTGTGCGTGGGAGCGGCATGTTCATGCACAGTGCGTGTTTACGCCTATGCGGATTGTAACTGTGTCGGCCCGGCCAAAAGCTCGCACTCGGTAGACTGGGAGTAGATCGTAAGGCGATTCGAGGTCGCCTCAAAAGTCTCGCCCCGTCCCTTCGGGCAGTCTGGCTGGCTGCCCGGAGTTCTTCGCCCGCACGACAGAGCCCGACTAGCTACTAGCTACCCGTGTGTACTCCAGTCAAAAACATCAGCACTAAAGGGCCTCATTCCCCTGACCCCAAAAGAGCCCCCATTTCTGCAGCGAGAGGCTGCTAAAATCTCAGGGCCTAACCAGGCTGCGCAAATTGAGGACTAGGATGACGATCTGTACTTACAACGCCCGCACGCTCGCATCGGAAGCATCCGTCGAGGACCTGATGATGCAAGCCAGGAAGATCAAGTACGACGTCATCGGACTGACCGAAACGAGAAGACACGACCTCCTAACACGCCGCCTACGACTCCGGAGAAGAAATGTTCCTCGGAACTTCGCGACAGTAGGGAGTAGGCGGCGTTGGTGTCCTCGTCAACACGCAATTGGCCATGAACATCCATTCGTAGGAGTCTCTGACAACCCGAATCGGACGTCTGCGAGTGAAGGGATGTGGATCCGTGCCAGCTTTGACTGTCGCGTATGCCGCACCATCCGACTACAACAACAAAGAGGTCGAAGCCTTCTACGTGGAGCTGGAGAAGTTCTTTAAGAAAGATCACACCCTCTACAAGGTGATCGTCGGCGACTTCAACGCCAAGATCGGACCGCGAAGGTCGCCGGAAGAACTTCATATCGGAACCCACGGTTTGGAGTGGAACGAGCAAGGTGAAAGCCTGTCTGAGTTTATCATATCGACCAAGATCATTTTCAACCGCAAGTATTGCCTGACCGACGTTTCCGTTGTCCCCAAGTTCTACACGAGATCGGACCACCGCCTCCTTCGCGTAAGGTTCCGCTTTTCGCGTCAAGGAGGGAAGGCCGTGAAGTTCAAGAAGAGGAGTCCCAGACGACCATCATCTGGGACCTTTACACCTCTCTTGCCGCCCTTTGGGAAGATACCGTTATGGACAACATCGACGAGGAATACGACCACCTCGTGCACCATCTCCGCGATAGTGCTAAGGGAGCCGAGAGCTTGAAGACCACCAAGAGACGCCTGTCTCCGGAAACTCTCGAGCTGATACGCCAGCGTGGAGCAGCACGAGCGTCAGAGAACTACCAGCTGATTCCGAGCTTGCGAAGCTATGCAGAGCGGCGATAAAGGAAGATCTTAAGGAGAGAAGGGCGGAAGTGTTGGCTGAAGCTGCAGAGGCAGGTTTGAGCATCCGCAATGCCAGCCGGAACTTCGCCAACTTCAAGACCAAGATGACCGCTCTCCGACGTTCTGACGGAACCGTCACCTCTTCGAGAAGGACCATTGAGAAGGTCATCCACGACTTCTACTCCGATCTCTTCGATATCCACGTCCACCTGCCCCACGCCGTCTTCCGCAGGATGGATACTTCGTCCCCTCTGTTCTCCCTTCCGAGGTCCGATACGCCATCTCGTCGGTGAAGAACCTAGCCACCTTCAAGTCCTGATGCAGCGTATCAAGCCCCCGCTGTTTTGGTTGCCCTCGTGGCCGCCTGCCGGGCACATCAAGGTTAAGACTTTTCTATTTCGGACAGTGTCATTATCTGCGTGAAGGACGTGGCCGTACCATCGCAGACGAGCTTCGCGCATCTTCTCAAATATCGGGGTGACACCGAACCTCTGCCGTATGGAGTCCTTGCGTACTCGATCCAAACGCGTAACTCCGGCCGTCCACTGCAGCATCTTCGTTTCCATTATGCTAAGGCGCCTTTCAGTTTCTTTGGTAACGAGCCAGCACTCAGCTCCGTAAATAGCTACAGGCCGGACGACTGCTCTCTAGATCTTCGACTTTAGGCGCTCTGACATCTTCTTGTCGCAGAGCACTCCTGTCAGTAAGCGCCATTTGGACCACGCTGTATTCACGTGTGAGTTAGCTTCAACAAGTAAACCGCCATGGGGCGCGATTGCTGATCTCAAGTACTTGAATACCGAAGTACGTGGCAGCTCAATGCCATTTACCTTAATGGAGCTGGACTCATCTTCGTCAGTCGTCATATACTCGGTCTTCTTGACATTAGGTTTGAGTCCAAATCTCTCCAAGCGATCGCACCAAGCTTGTAGCTGCCGCTGGAGTTCAATCTTATCTTCGCTAGCGAGCATTACATCATCAGCATAAAGCAGCGTCCAAGGGACTGGCTGCTGAAGATCACGCAATATGGCATCCATAACGACGACGAAGAGAAGAGGGGAGAGCGCAGACCCTTGATTATTCCGACAGAGATGGGAAACTCCATCGATACCTACCTACTGCAGCTTGCACTCGGCTCTTTGGACAAGAGTAAGTATTCGTACCCACTCTACGAGTTCTTCGGGGACTCCATGTTCTCGTAAGGCATACCATATCCCTTCACGCGGAACGCGATCAAAAGCCTTCTCCAAATCCAGGAAGGCAAGATGCATCAGCTTCTGTTTCTCTCGGTGTTTTTCTATCAGAAGACGAACGGCGTGTATGGCACCTACTGTACCATAACCAGCTACAAGCCGCATTGATTGTTAGAGAGCTGGACGATATCACGAATACGCCCGTCGACAATCCGCTCGAAGATCTTCATGCTGTGCGAAAGCAAGCGAATCGGACGGTAATTGGAGCAGTTTGCAGGACTGCCCTTCTTCTTCCAAATCGGAATCGTCGTGCTTCTCTGCCAAATATCGGGCACTTTCTTCTCCGCAATAACCTGGTTGAAGAACGTCGCCAGCCACTTCGTCGGGTACCAGGATTTCGACTTCCTTAAGTCGGTCGCCAAATCATCGGGGCCCGTTGCCTTGCCCGGCTTCATCTTCTTCAGAGCAGCTTCTACCTCCTCTATGGTGATTCTCTGAATGGGACCGTGTACAGGAGAAAAAGATGGGATGCTCGGATGAGTGACCCCTATTGTCGAGACTTACTCGAAGTAGGTGCGCCATCGGTTCAAAACCATCTTGCGGTCCATGAGTAGATGACCGTTCTCATGGTTGATGCCAAAGAACTTCTCAACATCCTCAGTCTGGCGATCGCCATCGCTCGACTCAAGCCTCCCGTTGACGTCATCGTAATGAGTGGCTCTTGCAACGGCTACCGCCTTCTTAGCGGCTTTCTTGGCTTCCTGATACAGACGGCATTTATCGGCTGTCTTATCGTCGAGAAATGCGTGGTATAATCTCTTCTTCTCTCGGACTTTTTCCTTAACTTCGTTAGTCCACAGCCATGTCTGCTTATCGACCTCACGCCGTCCCAGTTTCGTAGTGCCGAGTTCGGAACGCGCAGCACTGAGAATCGCGTCGGTGGCATTTTTCCATGTCTCATCGACGGTCGTGACCGTCGGCAGCCGAATGCGCGAAGTCACAGCTGCTTCCTCTTCTTTTCAGACGCCGCCACTTGATCCTTAACGGACTGCTCCGTTCGACCTGCCTAAATATCGGTGGTGTAATCTAGTGCACATCAGTGGGCGGTGTTGTGTGGCTACCGTTTCATACGGCACGACCTTCGCGTCCGTGACAAGCCTTTGGTCACCATTTCGTACATGGACAAAGTCGATCTGCGTTTTAGAATTCCGCTGTAGAATGTGGTGGCGATGTCCGTTCCTCCACGTGGTGCCACTGGAAACTGTTCGCTTTTGCGAGCCGAGCTAATCACGGACACTCGAATGCAGGCGACAGGCCCTAGTGACGGGCCGGCCTACGAACAGTCCATGTCACATCATATGGTTGAAGGTGCTGAATGTTTCACGAACATTAATGTGCAATGCAAGTTGAATTCTTACTTAATAGTAGACGAATGAAAATGGTAGCACAAAACGCTGAGAACTTTCCAGACAACCTAATACTTGCACGGTAATTTTCTCCTTGTGAAGCACAGTTTGATTTTCCGCTTTCAAGTTGCAGAGCACGTCCTTGTCAATGTAAAAATCCTACTATATATAAGCGAGAACGGTCGTCTGTGTGTGTTTGTTTGCTTGCACAGAAGGGCTGGAGTGTGTTGGGAGGAAGTGTGCGGATGGGGGGAGGGGGTTGTAGTTGTGTGGTGTCAGCTACGTCGTGTTGAGAGGGTCAGAAGACGTGTCGTCAATGACGCACAAACGTCGTCCAGATTGAGAAGAGGTGTCACCGATGTCGCGCAAGGGGCGCTCGGATTCAGACGACGTGTCACTGATGTCGCGTAATGAGTGTCTGGGTTAAGAATACATGTATCTGATGTCACGCAAAGGACGTCCGGTTTGAGAACACATATCACCGACGTCCTTCATCAGGTGCCTGGGTTGAGAAGAGGTGTCATCAATGTCGCGAAAGGCCTGTCCGGATTCAGACGACGCGCTACCAGTCAAGGTGGGACCAGTAATGGGGGAGCGGTGAAGGATGGTTGTCCAGTAAGGAGGTACCGGCAAAGGGTTGACCAATAAAGGGGGACAAGTGAAGAGCGGAACAATAAAGGGGGTATCAGTGAAGGTGGGACCAGTAATGTGGACCGGTGAAGGATAGGGAACCAGTGAAGAGGGGACCAGTAAATCGAGGTTCAAGTAGGTGGGAGCAGTAATAGGGACCGACGAAGAGTGGGGACCAGTGAAACGTGAACCGGAAGAGTGTGACAACAAAGGGGGAACCACTGAAGAGGGACCAGTAAAAGGAGAACCAGTAATGGAGAGCGGTGAAGGGTGTGGGGTCCAGTGAAGGGGACCACTAAATGGGGTACCAGAAAAGGACCAGTCAAGGGGGATCAGTAAGGGAACCAATAAAGGGAACACCAGTTAAGAGGGTTCAGTAAAGGGTCCAGTAATGGAACCATTAAATGGGACCGCAATTAATAAATAGAACGAGTACTTAAGAGAATGAATCGCGTACGTGCAATAGAGGGTGAGGCACCATAGGAGCAGTTTTGAAGATTTTGCCCTATCGTATTCTGCTATACCATTCTATATAGCAAAACCAGTTTTTTTTTTTCACTGTAATGAATGAGAGATGGCCTAAAGAGGACAAGAAGACGTTCGGGGTGTTCTATTCTCCGGGTTTGGGGCGAAGCCTCCAATCAGACGTTTGGCGGCCGACAGGCCGTTGAACGTCTGGTAAATAAACAAACGGTCACAGAGAGTTTTAATGAGTATCTTCTTCCGTTCAGCATCGAAATCTTCTCGATTTTTTCCCAATAATTGGCATGAAAAGAGCAAAGTTTCAAACTACTAGTCCTTGATCTTCACCAAAAAAGAATGAAGAGTAAAAATTGTTCACAACAGGAATAGCTATGCAACAGTCCAAAGGGCGTAAATTAGAATTACCCGAGAGAGCTTCATCTCGTGTATGGCAGCATTCTTGTTCGGGACCGACTTCAGCAAAGTGTAGTCCCAGTATGCCATTTCTGATCGCGACAGCATGATCATGTCCTTGAACGATACCACCTGATTCGGAGCAGTGAGAACAGCGATGTTCTGACGGTCATCACCATCAGCGTTCGCAGAAGGGGACGACATCTATAAAAAAAAACTTCGACTGAGAGGAAGTGCGGAACGCCACTATACCTTTGTCCTTTTCGAATTTCGAATAGTCGAATTTCGAATAAATTCGAATTTCGAATATTCGAATATTCGACTATTCGAAAAAAGTCCAATATACGAATTATTCGATTATTCGAATATTCGAGAAAATCCAATATTCGAATTATTCGATTATTCGAATATTCGAGAAAGTCCAATATTCGAATTATTCGTTTATTCGAATATTCGAAAGTGGCCAATATTCGAATATTCGTTTATTCGAATATTCGAAGGCTTCAAATATCGAATATTCGAATATTCTTTATCAATCTCTTAACAAGTTAGTGGCACTCTTCTTCGAAAACCAGGAGAGTCTGACCTTATGATAAAAAACGATGTTTGAGTTTCGCGCGTCGCTCAAAGTGCGCCGAATTGTGTGTACATAATCTGACGAGAGAAGTCAATGAACTTTCCGTGGAGATTCCAAAATGACCTATTGCTTGTTATAAGGGTGTGTCTAAGAAGCACCGTAGTGGTCTTCAAATGTCCTGCGGGCATATGGGTAGGTCAAAAATTAGAAAAAACTGTAGCACGTGGGCAGGCGAAAGTGACGCCTTGAATGGCCTTGAAATACTCAGAAATTAACATGCAGATGCTACAGAGCTTTAATTATAGTTAGATGTTAGAAATCTGACAACTTATTAGGTCAAATGAATCATTCACTGCAATCGGGGCGTGGATAGCGGGGAGAGGTCCAGGTTCGAATCTAGGAGAGTTGTTTACGGATTGCTGTGCGTTTTGGTAAATGTAGAACATATTCTCATTTTAACCATATTTACGAACATGATCGAAATGTGTTGCTTCAGTCCATCTCTGGGATGTGCTGATCAGTCTTCGTGTTCCTATAGAGAACGTTTCTCTTGTAAATTTTACTAATTTTAGCATCTCTTATAAAATGCATCATTTTTGACCCACTCCGTAGTATTGTACTCCGTAGTATTCGTAGCATTTGCATATAGCATCAAATACAGTACTAACAACTAAATTAATGTCACCTTCTTTACTGACGAGCCTCGGGGTGACTAATTATAAACATGTTTTGTATGAAGGCAGAGGCGAAACAAGACATGTTTAGTGTTGTTGTTACCATTGTTTTAGTTATTACTTGTTTTAGTTGTTGCTTGTTTTCCACTTGTGTTTGTTATAGAACAGAGTGATTTAGAGTTCATGTATACCCCAGGTTATTTCTAATTCTACTTCGTTGTTTAGACATTGAATTTAAAACTGTTTGAGTATTAAAATTTACATATATGATTAACTTATTCTATTGGTCTTCTTGCAGCCTATTCTTCCTCGGCCACTCTCCGCACTGACAGGGGGGGGGGTGGGCTTTGCAAACGTAGGTACTTGTATTAATCCCCATGACTTCGTAAGTAGATAATAAAATTTCGTACAAATGTTGTCCTAAGGCTTGACTGAGGTTCTGATCACGAAGCTGGCAAACGCGTTCGGTGTTACCGTCGACCACAATAGGCGACGGTGAGCATGTGCGAGAAAAGGTGCAGAATAACCGACCCGTTGTACTATTGTGACTCCAAAAGTGGAGTGGAGGTCGATTTTTTTCGCCCAAACATCGCCTGTACTGTTATTTTGGATGCTGAGCACGAATATGGTATCCAATTTCGACAATTTGGCCGCTTACGATATTTCATAATGTGTGTTCGTGAGTAAGGATGGGGTTGTCATGACCACTGATTTCGTCCTTTCCTCGCCTTAGGAAATTATTTAGGCTGCTGCCACGAATCTGTCACTTCTTTTTCTAAATTATCCATTTTTCGTGCACTACTTTCCATCTCAAAGTCGAAAACTGGAAAGCAAGTCTGATCACATATGTAGGTGAAGAAAGCGATTCTATGTACTCAAACTGATAAACTTGCTCACTCATGAAAGTGTGGAATCACGCGATCACGCGAAAACGTTTACTAGATTTGCGATCAGCACCTCAATTAGCCCTCTAGACGACGTTTGGGCGAAACCTGCTTTCGATCTCCGGAGTTGTGGGAGTACAAGTCCCTAAACCTTCGATTAGCAGAGAGTGGTGGGGAGGCGATGGGCAGCAGGGGTGTGCGTTAAATTTTTTCGGCAAATTTTTAACGACCACTTTTTAACGAAAAAGTTTCGCGTAGAAAGGTAAATTCGGTAAATTCATTAAATAAAATGTCCCTTAGCTGCATTCAGTTTCAAACCACTGAGGTGCCTCTCGGACAATCCCCCACAGCGCTCAATAGGTCACTTATAAGATTCCCACGGGAAGTTCATTGACCTCCCTTGTGAGTTGACGCGAAGTAAGCGCTGCAAGCGCGGCCCTCCGCTGCGCACCTGCTTCCTTGTAAACGGCCGTCGAGCGTTCTGTGGCCATTCACGTGAATCGCAAGTGATTAGGGTTATGCCTGTACACAGATATTTTTACCTTCAGTATACTACGGGAGAATCTTCGTTTTGTATTTCTACCCTAGTTACAACAAGGGAACGATTAGAGCCGAAGGAGCTGCGGTAGGGAGGTAGAACTTTCAGGGGCCTAGAAAGCTCCTGCTTTCTGCCAGTAAAGAGTTGAAGAAGAGAGGAAGAGCAATGGCTATGGAGTACAAGAGCCAGTCATACTCCGTTTCCTATGAAAGTGAGCCATCCCCATTTTCGCTCTAACACTGTCCAAGTCGTAGTGTCTTGTCAGATTAGATTCCAACGCGGGTCCGTTTCTCTTCAACGGAGCTAGAACTCAAACTGAATGCCATTCATGAGACTCCAGTGCGCCATTTCTGCACCAGATCGCCTTTGTGTCATTTCTCCGCCCATGATAATCATTCTTTTACCACCTGGAAGCTTCGCTATAATATAAGGAAAGATAGCAACCTATAGAGAAAGACCTATAACAATCTAGCTCTGCCTACCCAAGGTGTTTCTCTCTTCTCGGTGCACGAATTCTTAGGGAAGCAAAGCGTGCTTCATTGCCATTATACCGCTGTTATTGTCCTTCGGTCTCGTAAAGGAAATGGATGGAGCAGCCATCCATTTCCTTCACAGCGGGTAATTAAAAATAATTAAAGGTCAACCACTGGGTGACGACAGTAAATAATAGTGTTCATTTGATTATTCGAATATTCGACTATTCGAAATTCGATTATTCGAAATTCGACTTTTTGAAAATCGAATATTATTCGATCATTCGAAATTCGAAATTTTGAAAATCAAATATTATTCGATCATTCGAAATTCGAAATTTTTTCCAAGGACAAAGGTATAAACACCACGCGCAGTGCTTACCTTTGTCTTAGCTGAATCCGCTGAGCCATCCGCGAACGGGAGCGATCGTATCGACTCCTCGACCTCCTTGAAGAGCTCTCGATCGGCTGCTTCGTTGATCTTGAACCTCGTTATGGGAACGACTCCAATGGGCCGTCTGCGCCCAGGCATCATTGGTAAGTCGTCACTCAGCCTCCACTCTGGAGGCAGTCTAACGATTCCTTCGGCCTCTTAAATGGAAACGCTCACATCTGGCCTGGCCTTGTTCCAGGTTAACAAAGCACCCGCCCAGTAGTGATTGTAAGTGACGCGATACATTTGCGTTGAGGTACTCTCGGCATTCTCGTCGGTTCTTGAGGCGATTTGTATGCGTATTTGGACTACACAATGACTTGTGGTGGCCAGCCGACAAGGAAATCAGTGATTTGTGCTTCCCAAACGAAATTGATAGGCTCGGTTGACCTGGGCGGAAGATCCGAACCAAAAACCTGCTATGGGGCGCACACGACGGCCGGCCCTCGGAATGCACCCCACAAACACATGCCATGAAAAGGTGAAGAATGACCAACTTACGAAAACGATTAGGGATGACACTGAAGATGTTGTTCAGAGTAGGGTTCCCGTGTGTGCGGCCCCTCATGTGGTAGAAAAGATTCAGAACCTTAAATAAGTCCAGTTGGCTGCTTTATCACCATAGCAATGCAGAAAAGGATTTCCTTCGACTTTTAGATCACCCATACGTTTGTTAGAAAACATACTCGCACCACTCGACCTACCCTTTTCAATGGCAGCTTGAAAATCAGACTTTTCTGGACATCCCACGGCTGCTCCAAAATCCTGTCCATGTCAAACTTTGCCATCATTGATGGAGTGAGCACAATATCAGGTTTCTAAAATACAAAAGTGAGACATTTGGTAATCGCAAAATCGAGACTCACTTCGATAAAACCAGCCTTCCTCTCGCTTCCGTTCCTTGCGGAATCTGGATTGGAGGAAATCAAAGTCTCCACCGTCCTCGCTATCTTCTCGAAGTTGGCGATATCGGCAGCGTCGTCGATTTCAAACATTGTTATAGGAGTAACACCAGGAAGCGCTTTGAAACCGGGTTGCCAGACTAGCCTGTCTGTCAGCTTCCAACCTTTGGGAAGCTTGGCTACGCCTTCGCTCTCTAAACATCAAACATATCAGAAGACCAGAAGAAACGGTCATTTCCAGTTTCACTACCCCAACGACCTACGGAAAAGGGAAGGTACGGGTGATTCACGTCATTTTCTTTAAGACTCAAGTGGCTGGTGCTGAGGTTGCGTGCATCCCGATATACAGGTGGGTGCTGATCGGTCCCACGAGGTGTGAATGTCTCGTTCGATCGAACGGCGCCGGTGGTGTGATGGCGTAGGGCATTCCCGTCCGGTCAGCAGGAGGTACGGGTTCGAGTCGCGCCTAGCGGTAGAGTTTTGATCGCAATGAAACATCGACATAACAGGAAGGTAAAGGGGTTTGCGGGCAACTAATATGGCAGCCATATCGCGCAACACTCAGATGCAACGCTACCTTCAATACTATCCATCAAACCAACCCTTGCCCCCAATCAAATACGCCGAAAGGAGACTAGCCCTTGACCGGACGACGACGACGAGACAACGCAGCAGCGACCGACTAGGAACAAAGAAATCGCGTATTCCTCAGTTATAAAAATTCGTTGAAATGGATATACACTGGCAATAAGACAGACACTGCGATACAGTGGACAAGTTCATGGTGGGACCTTGAAGACTAGCGCAATGCGATCTTTGCTTTTTCGCTTCTTAGAATGAGCTTGAGGACTTCACCAAGCCAAGAAGGAATCTATACCCATCCAAGCAGTGTAAGCATTTTAGGAACACCCTGCAATTGCGCTTTTGACTGTCTGTGTGACTTACCAAGGCGTCTAGGAATAAGACTTAGGATCCTGTTCAGCTCAGCATTGGCACCCGCACGGGCTTTTATATGAAACATGAGATTGAGTATCTGAAGAACGAGATGCCGTTAAGAACACATGACTAAAATCACTCGAGAAAGCAATCTGTCGCTGCATTAGCCGACGACAAAGGTCCACCAACCCTTTTCAAAGGCAGCTTGTTCAAAAACTCCTTCTGAGCCTCCCATGAGTAGCTCAAGAAAATCTTCTCGTCGCGCCTTGCCATGGCGGCAGGTGTGAATCTCATACCTTTTTCCTGAAACGAGAGGATTTCAGCTCGACCGAATCGCAAGAACTCAGAAGAAGAAGGTAATCAATCGTTTTCCCTACTTTATCCGGGGAAGTACCCGTTCTCCTAGGTTTGTCCGGAATCTGCGCCAGCACCGACTTGGCCACCTGCTCAAAATTGGCATTGTCTGCGACGTCGTCGATCTCAAACACCGAGATGGGGATAATTCCAGTGAGCGGCTTGAAGCCACTCAACATGGGCAGGTCGTCCGTTAACTTCCAATCCAGGGGAAGCTTTGCGATTCCAGCAGTGTCTGAGAAATACGGCATTAGGCCTAACATCACTTGGATTGTCCTTCAATATCTACACAATTCAGAGAGATATTCGAGAACTCACTTAAACGGTTAGGGATCAGACTTAGGAAGTTGTTAAGAGTAGGGTCGCCATGCGTATTGCCTCTCAAGTGGTAGAAAAGATTCAGCACCTTAAATTGTTTATTTGCGACATGTAAACATAGAAAGTCTACTAGAAAAGCATTTGAGAAGAAAGTACAGCCAATACTAAAAAAACCGTGGCAGCTTTTGGCACTCAGATCGAACTGTAGAAAATGCTTTCCCTGCATGTTGTCTGCGAAGACAATTGTTTCGCCATTATGAATTTCTAAACGCGCTGAATATCCATAGACCCAGAACCTAGGCACAGATCTAGTGGAATGCACATCGTGGCCGAGGTTTAAGTAAAGTACTGATGGGAATTGCGTTCAGCGCCGAAACCCTTGCAGAAGAACGAACAACCCATCCAATTATTCACCTTGATTTACAAAGCTGCATTCTACTCCCAGCGCTTAACTCATTCGCGACGGTGTCCACACATATGAGTGGACAGCGGAGAGGGTGCGATGGACGGTGTCCACTCATATGTCAATTTTTGGGAAAAACTTCCTTTTTTGATGTTTTTGTTCGATTTTCTTTTCAAATTCCCAAATTGTAGTAACAAACCAATGTTCAGATCTTCTTCCAAAGATCGATTAAAATTTACTTGCAGAAAGTAACTCTCGCGAGGGACGATGTCCACACAAATGAGTGGACACCCGCGCGCGCCAACAAGGCAGCGGGCCGTCGCGCGCATTGTGCGCGAGAGCGCTCTCGTCGCGAATGTGTTAATTTCGCCTCTCGTTCTCAGAGGAAAGCTGCAGTTGCCCTGAGGTCTCACAACGCTACTATTTTCCTTCAGATCTTCTTTCTCTGCTCGGTACTGATGTGTGGTTGCCCTTCCTCGCTGCCTGACTATGTGTCTCCCATCAAAGGAGACGACTAACTATCCTCTAAATTGTTACAGAGAGGTCCGAGCAAGTGATTCAAAGGGCGCCTTGAATTCGACGGCCACCTATTTCAGAGGTGTCCCAGTGCAGTCTAGCAACTAGTACAGTGCACCAGCGTGATGTAAAACAACTACATGTTGACCCCCCGCCCCCCCCCCCCCCCTACTGAAACCACCCACCGTCAAACGAGTTGAAATGTAGCCCCTGGAGACGTGAGTTCAGCCCCTTGTCCCCTGGCACACCCACCCAGCAACCCCTGGTTTTCCCGAGAGTCTAGCGTCTGCCTTACGAAGTCGTGCTCACGCAGACGTTTTTACCCGTCCTTTCAGCGCGAAACAAGGAAGAACACCACTCCTCCGATAGCTTCAACACAAACGGGAGCTCCTACACAAGGAGGTAACTGTGGTACACCTTATTCGGCTTACGCTAATCCTGATGACGCCCCGTTTAAGAGAAGAAGCAAGCGCTGAAACGCACGGCACAATAAAAATTTACCAGATCTCGATCTCTCAACGTTAGGCGCAATGTCGAACCGTAGGTGAGCTCGCCTATCAGGAGCCGGACTCATCAATGACTTACAGCAATCTAACGGAGAAAATGCTGCCGAAATCCCTGATAGATTCCTGATAGCATATTTCTCCGTTAGGTTGCTGTAAGTCGTTGATGCATCCGGCCCCAGATCTGATTATTGTCTTGGTATAGCCCCGTAATTGTAATGATATCGGTAATGGTTGATAGATCTACAGCGTCCCGCTGTTGTAAAGTTTTCGCAAATTCACCATAGTTTTGAGTTGGTCCCATGCCAAAATTTTTGGCACTTGCTATAAAAAGAAGTACTAACTATTTTATTCATACAGTAGGACATGAGGCCTACCCTATTCAACGGCAACTTGAAAAGCAGCTCCTTTTGAACTTCCCAAGGATACTCCAACAGTTTGCTTTGATCTCGCTTTGCCATAGCCGCAGGAGAGAATCTAGTACCGGCTCCCTGAAAATGCCCAACTATTGCTCACAAAATCAAAGTACTGCTTATTTAAGCTCATTTATAGTAGCTCTTGTAGGCAAACACTTACGTTGTTCATTAAAGATTAATTAATTATGCGACATACATGTCTCACTGAAGTTATGCTGTGCCATTATGGTTAACTGCTAGAAAAACCTCTGTGGAAGATCTTTGATCGTTATCAAATGTAGCCGAAAAATCGTCTCATAGCATTTGTGTGGGTCAGATGTTTAGCGTTGACCGACATTCGATTTCAACATATATGCTAACCTACGTCATTAGGATAAGTATAAGTATAAAGGACATCGTCACTCAATCCCTTTTCGAATGCGCCACGCTCAAAATACGGTAATTCTTGGATTAGATAATGAGACGGTCTGTGAACTCAAACTGAAGAGGTGAGATGGCTACTTACCTTTTTAACCGTAACTGGAAGCATCTCCACACAGGGCTTATGCAAAGAAGCAGTCTCGGCAGGCTGAGCCGTTGAGGTGTAGGACACCGGATTTGCCTGCAGAAAATATCGACCTTATGCTACAACGCTTTCCATTAGTGATAAGTTGTATGCTCATATAAAATTACCGCTTCATGCGAAGGGACTATTGGAACGCGCTGACTGCTGGATGTGAGGAGAACAAGGTTTGGCTGAAAATAAATTACTTTCTCATTGAACTCTGATTGTGAAAAGCTTGGCTTCTTATCCGAGCTACAAAGTTCATAAGTATGAAAACCAATGATTTCTAGCTGTAAAATAGTAGCACCTTGAACAATAGCCGCGTCAAAGAATGTAGCAATAGAGACCAAGAAAAGAAGAGCGTTTCTGTCCCAGAGCAAATACCGTCTCCATATCAAGCTATAAAGAGAAACTATCCTTACGCGGGATATTGTCTGCGACCGACTTGTTTCCATTGCAATGGGTTCTGGACCAACGAAGGGTGGAGGTCCTTGTTGCATGATATGAGGCTGTAAAAGATCATCGATATCGAAACAAAACTTATCAGCGGCGAATGTACGGAAAACTGTCCTAATTTATGTGCTTCACACCGTTAAGCTATGGCCATACTGCTTCGAATCGTTTTTCCTAATAAACTGTTTCGCAACACTTGATTTAAGCCACCACTCGAAATTATGATAATTTGGTGCTTCATAAACATGCCTGAAGAGCTTCGGAACCCCTCGCTTTTCCAAACACAGGCAGGTTCCCTTACTCCACGCCCACAAAAGTCCATACCCCAGGAGTTAACAGCTTTCCCAAGACAGCTGTGAGCTCACAACTCAAGAGAGCGGTCAAGTTTGTACGCCATGGTGGATGCATCGGACTGCAAGACCGAGCTCTACAGAGGTTGGATAATATCGACTCCACAAAAAGTGCTCAAGCATCGTCGTGTAGACGAACAGCTCTGGAGTTGTTCCACCTAGTATATTTTCATTAGTGTTCGATGCCGTACTTTTTCAGAAGTGAAACTTGCAATAACTCTAAAGACTGCGAAAATTTCACCGCTATCGACAGCAATGACGTCTTTGGAAAAGATGATGGGGTCTGTAGAATATTGCGCTTTTCACCTACCGTCGACCATAAATTTCCTTGGAGAAAGAAGGGGAGGGGAACCAGAAACTCCATTGGAGCCTCGGTGCCAGGTCCTAGGCTAGCACAATGAGTCCTTCTCGTTTGAGCAGTAACCCAAAGATCCAACCGAATCATCAACACTGTGGTTCAGTGATTGAACGAAGAATTCCAATTGACACGTTGGTGACGTCCTAGTGTTCTTCTGACACTTCAGTGAACCCTTTCACGCTCGCCTCTTATTCAGCGCGTGCCAGCGAAACGCATTACGTCAACTGACCATCTGTCTAAGCAATAGCGTCTCTAACCGTCGAGCTTTAGCGAAAGTCGGAAGTGTTTGCCCCTTCTCTCATCTACTAGAACTCTGGCACTCCTACCCTCAACCTCTTCACAAAAAGGATGAACTGCAAGGACGGTGCGCAGCGCTATCCTTAAATGTGATCTGAGGCTCTTTGTATTTCTCGAATTACCCATTAGATTTTAGACCAGATGAAGTGTTAGAGAAAATGCCTGAATCCATAAAGCTTCTGCCGAAAAAAGCCTCGAAAACACAAAATGCTGAAAGTATCTGCAAAAGTCTTGGCTCTTATTTCTAGTTAGCACAAAGCCAGCGCTATCGAAAGACACGTCATTGGCACAGTAATCTTCCAACTGCGATGCTACACGTTGCTGAACGCAGTAAATTTGCCCCGACCAAATAGAGCGGCAACACATGCTCAGGATCAGAACGAGTAACATCGTTGCACGGTGCCATAAAAGAAAATGCAGATGTGAAGAAAACTTACGTAGTTTGGAAACTGCATCCCAAGCGGTGCACCGGGAGGTGGTGCACTAAAAGGTGATGGACCAGGTGGTGGGGCAAAAGTTGATGTGCCAAAAGGCGACGGACCAGGACCTGGACCAAACGTGGGTGGACAATTGCTCGGATCGAATGGGACCTAAATTAAAGGCCTTTAAAACGGAATCTATCTTGGACTGGTAGTAAGCGCTGCTTAACACGCAAGTAGACACACACGTCAAAAAGAGTCAGAAGGGACATATGGCACAAAATGCTCAGCATCGACCTGGCTGCTGCGAAGACTAGCGCAGTTTTAAGCCAATACTTGGACGTAATGTCGTGACACCTCAGGAAAGAGGCTCCAACTTGCGTGCGCAGCAGCACGCTCAGTTTCACGTTCACATTACACACACGAGAGCACCACGTATATATATATATATATATATATATATATATATATATATATATATATATATATATATATCCCAACTGGCTTCATTTCCATTTAATCGTAAGTGTATATGATGCTTTCAAGTGGCTGCAAAACGCTGAAGCAGCAGGTTTCTTGTACGAAAGCTAGGAACTACTGTAGAGATGATTTGAGCCGGTATTCGCGATCCAGAAGATACGTTTACCGCTAGAAAATTTGCTACGTTACGCCTGGATGGCGATAAGGATTAGTTTTTATCCTCACAGCTAAATCGGTAATAAATCTATGAAACAGTAACGATGACTTGGCTTGTCTATGTGTGGGGAAATCCGCCAACGCGCATAGTGTTTTTCCGATGTTGGGAACAAGAGCGCATTTCCCACCCTACATATCTGGGGGATGAAGATGATAGGACTTCGTTGGTATCGGGTGGCCGGCATAGCCGGCACCTCCTTCGATTGTGCTACGCGTATAAAAACAAAGCAACTGGTATACGCAATGGTAGCTTCAACATACATTATCGTAAAATTGGCAAGAAAAAGCATTCGTCAATATTTAATAGTCTTTTCTACCCCTGTGCTAGGTGGATGCAATTGCTTCCACCTCACATACTAGAAGCCGAAAATAGTTCCTCATTCAGAAGGAGGCTAGAGAAGCTTGACGTTGCCCAGTGGGTAGTTATTAGGTAACTAGTATAGATATTAAGCACATTCTGAAGCAATGGATCAATTTTATTAAAATTCACAGATTATACGTGTTGCCTGTTTGTAGTGTGGGTCTTATCGTTAGTTGTGACATTCCCATGCCATAGCCTCAGAAGAATTTTGAATAGATGCAGCGAATGTGTGTCCAGAGAGTTTTTCTGTTTCAAGGTTCCTGGTGGTGAATCAAATTTCAGAGACGGTAAGAACTTGACTTTTATGCCTTCTCACGGACAATCTCACACTACTTCGTTACAGTGTGCGAAGGTTAACGGCAGACATCATGACTAGTGCATCGTAATGAAATTCGTTTGCGCAGAACGCAAGGATACTTTCACATGCATTTTTATGCTAATAGATTGAGCTCGTTTGTTTCTTGTTGATTATGCTGTTTGTTGATATCACTATGTTTGCGGTTAATGCTTTAATAATGATGGTAATTGGGGTTTCAGTGCAAAGCACTTCGTTACATACACGCTTTTTCTAACCTTTTAATCATCGTTTTTGTTTTAATTTCATTTATGTAGACACATTCGTCGGAGTGATTTTTTGGCAAGTTCAGTTCCTATGGAGGCAATACCGAGAGGAAGCTTATTGTGGCTGGTTGCTCGCCTTGGTATGCTCGGAAATTAGACCGAACTCCAAGGTGCTTCGCTCTCGTAAAGTTGCTCGAAAGTGATTTCTTCACTCACTCGGAATCACACCATAGCTATACTGAACTTCAAGCTTCTCACTTCTGACGCTTATGATAAGCTGTTTTGCCTTAACATTTTCTTTAAGTATTTCGACATAATTCTACTTCAGTCGCTATATTTTTTAAAATTTGAGCTAGTACTTTGATCTGAAACTCCAAATGCTTGGGAAAGATTAGATCTCCTACCTTAGCCAAAAGATTAGATCTCCTACCAAAAATAAAAACGCAGTAACCACAAAACATTTCTTATGCGGCGTTAGTAACAACAACATTGTCATAGTGATGTCCCACGACCTAACTTTGTCAATGTTGTTGTTACTAACGCCGCATAAGAAATGTTTTGTGGTTACTGCGTTTTTATTTTTGGTTTGTTGTGTTCAAGCGCACTTTTGGTGCATATTAAATAAATAAATACATAAATTTGCATCCCGATTAAGTGAGAGACACTGAAGGAGTTCAAAGCACGGTATGATAGAAAATGAAGTGTTGTTCGCAAATTAAATTCTTACAAACTGAAACGTTGACTGACAAAAACTCACAGCTGTTGGTGAAACGCCGTACGGGAAAGCCTGAGGAGGATGTGCAATATTAGGTATCTGCAAGGAGTAATAATTAGAATAGTCATGCCATGATAAAGACTGTCATTCCAAAGCTTTCGGGCATCACAGGAGGCGATCTCAGTCGGCTACGTATGCAGGTAGTAATTTGACGCAGTCTTAAAATGTGTTGGATGCCAATCCCAGCACCTACAGTATGAAAACGTGCCGGCAACGATCCAGCGCTTGAAGCGCTTTAACAGGAATGCACAGCTCGGCTCAATAAACCAAGAGATGCAAGAAGTCCGGTGAGAGTATCAACGACATCATATTGGCCATATGAATGGAAGCTACCCTAAATTTTCCAATTCGGCACCCTATGTTCTCTGACTCCTTCGACGAGCAAAATTTTTTAGTCTGATCTAAGGAAGGAAAACACCATATGAGGAAATTTTGCAAATATTTCGCGCGAACGATCTCATAATCCCCATTGAAGTACGAAGGTGTTACGAAAGTACTGCCGAGGTAGATGATTTCAGGAAGAACAGTTCGTAGAAATAACCATCCGAGTGAAACCTCGAAGACGGGCGAATGTGAGGCGAATTATGATCGCTAGCGTGCGCGCTACCTCTGTGCCACCACCGCAGCTGGAGGGCCCTTCTTCTTAGGCCCTGATGACTCACCACTCTCGCGACCGGTGCGTCGTACAGCCAGACTGTGGTAAGGCTCCCGATTTCGGCAGGCCATAACTCACTCAGGAGTTTCATTTTGCAATTTTGACACCAATATTCGTAGTCAGCATTCCGAGCTCTTTCTAATGATCCTGGTCTCAACTTGAAGTTCCATGGGAGGTCGAAACCCTTCCCTAGTCAGCCAGACAGCCCTCGCCGCGGAGGCGATGCTGACCCTGCCAACCACGAGAGCCTGTAGGTTGACCAAATTTGGTGTGATTACAATCGATAGAAGGATAGGAGGCTTAGACGGCTTGCATTGGCAATCCAGAAACTCGGATTGATCTGAACCCTACCATCTCTTAACTAGAATTTGGAGCTCTATCGAATGAGTCAGAAATTATACTGTCTCAATAACCATTAATGCGACTTTTTAGGCGTTGTTTATTTTCGTTAAATATCAGTTGTTATTTATATCAGAATTAATTGCGAAGCATGCTTCCAGGCTGAGGAATATAATTAGATAGACGAGAGACCTTTTAAGAGCACCCCAAGTGCTCAACCTTTTTGAAAACATTATGATTCTTCAACTCGTAGAGCATGTTCACAGTCCGAAACTGCCCGACGAGTTCGATTTGATAGTCGGTAGATCTCCTAAGAACACCTAAGTACTCTAGTTTTGTTAAAACATTTTATGAGTGTTTTCTAACTCGTTAATTGGTGGTGACCTGTGACCTTTGCTATGCATGTAGGCGAGGTAAAACTACTGCTAGAAGCCACAAACGACTGGACGCGCAGTTGGAGGTATTGCGTGATGAAATTTATTCTCGGTGAACATTAGACTTGATGAACCACCTATCCAGTCTTGGTCTCGAAACATATGATGTGTGCATTAAAAAGTTCCAAAGAAAAATCAGTTACGAAATTCTAAAGAGATGCCATGTTGAAACTAACGCTTTAAACATCTGTTAAAAGATCCCTCGTCTATCTGTTATTGGCAAGCCTGTTATTGGCAATCTAATTGGAATCCTCATGCAATTTTAGCCTGGAAGCATACCTCGCATTTAATCCTGGTATACGTGAATAAAAACCGATGTTTAGCGAAAAATAAACAGTAGTATGGAAACATGCCGCGCAATTAATTCTGAAATAAATAAAAACTGGTATTTAACGAAAACAAACAAGCCTAAAAGTCGCCTCATGGGTTATTTGGACAGGATAATTTCTGGCTCATTGAATAGAGATCGAAATTCTAATATATGAGATGGTAGAGCTCACATCAGTAGCCTGGAAGCATGCCTCATAGTTCATTCTGATATAAACAAAGACAGACATTTAACGAAAGTTAAATTCTGATATAAACAAAGACAGATATTTAACGAAAGTTAAACATCGTCTGGAAAAAAATTGTTGTAAGGGTTATTGAGGCAAGGTTCTTTCCAGGCTCATTCGATAGAGATCGAAATTTTAATATAGAAGACCAGCGTCGGTCGCCGGCTCCGCCGGCGACCGACGCTGGTCTTCTATATTAAAATCGACTGATAGTGTATAAGCCACTTAATCACAAAGGTGGGATATGTATGTTCCTCACCGTTGTGTTTGTTGTTCTTTGTTGTTTCAACTTCTGCTATTACACGAATAAAAATCCAACAGCTTGGAAGGGTGTAGAAAGTAGAAAGTTTATGTGGGCGGGAGAAACTAATGGGCTCAATCCAACCAACTTAGAATGGGAGAATCTTACTTACAGCCTACAGAATCAGGCGCAAAACGGCTCGGGTGGACAGGGCTCATCGTGTTAAGTGGTTGTGAGCCCCTTCAAGAAGCACACGAGTAGGTATAAGTGGTACAACTAGCAGTGGGGATCAAATTGGCTGGGGCGGGAGGTCCACGATGTAGGAACGCCCAATCCGTCGTTTTGTGCTGTATGAAAATTCAAAATTATCAGCAGCACTGGTGGGTTCTAGCCCTACGGTGAACCAAGTTAGATCACTTCTGCTGTGAACGGGCATTTATGTGCCTTCCTACCAAAGGGCATACTCTAACGTGTAGAGCGAGGAGCACTAGAATAGGGCCGCAGATTCTCACCACAACACTGACATCAACTTAAGACTCTCGAAGAGAAACAAAGTGAAACGGTGGCAAAGGCAGTAATGAAGAGCGGCAGTATGGATTAACACAGCAGGAGCTGTTCTCAAAAAAGGGAAGGCAGAAGCTCGCACACATCAGAAGGTTATGCCCGAACACAGAGAAAGTAGCAAGAACAGGAATGAGCTGTGACCTCGGCCATGCACACAGGCGGCAGAGTTGTACCCTGCGGTAACACAACTGTAGCAGCACCTAATTGCAAGCACTAATTGACCGGTAGCAAGGACAGGAGCCTTCAAGGGGGTGAGTTCGAAGCAGTAGCCACCCAACACGTGCGCGGGCAGAGCCGCGGCGCCGGCCAGTTTCGCAACGCCTCACGTGTCCTCCTCGGCAGCGGCGATTGCTCACCTCCCTGCGCTTCCCTTCGGAGAGAGAAGTCGAGAACCTGCCTCAAACTTGGGTGATTAAACCATCGAGCCCGCGGAGTTTACGAAGTTTCCCACGGTCACGTTGAGACAAAAAAACCCTCCTCTATTATATATGGTGGGATGGTAGGGTTCAGATCAATCCCATTTTCTGGACTGCCAATGCAAGTCGTCTGAGCCTCCTATCCCTCTATCGATTATAATCACACACCAAATCTGGTCGACCTACAGGCTCCCGTGGTTGGCTGGGTCAGCGTCGCCTCCTCGGCGAGGGCTCTCTGACTGAGTGCGAAGCGGCGGGTGTTATGGCGTGAGTCGACGCTATTGGGCTCCGCAGGCACTGCCCCGCGTCTTTGCCCGCGCCGCTTTCAGGCAGAACGTCCCTCACCCGCCCATAGACCGTACTCCCGCACCGTACCATAATCGCTCCAGCCAATCATGCTCCCGACGAACACGCCCTTTCCGTGGTACGGCCAGGGCTCAGCCGCATTGGCAGGGCACAATCAACGCGGAAAGTCAGCTGTTAGGTTGGGGAGAACGTTAAAACTCGGCACGCGAGGAAGCTTCACCATACGGTCCATCTAAGCTACACTTGTAAAAATTGCTCACAACTCGGAGTTTCTTCTCTAGCCCAACCGCTGTAGCCGTTGCCCGAAGGGCACGGCTACAGCTACCTGGGCAGGCCAACTAACTCTGTTGAACTTTGACCCCCTACCTCTCGGATTCATCGATAATTCAGATAGTATGCCTAAGCATCTGATCATTACCATCTTCAAATCCAGTGCCACGCAGAGGAGGCGGGTTCGATCGATGCCGACACTGGCTGCTGCGATTAAGGTAGAGGCAACCACACGTTCGCTGCACCTCCGCCACCGTTACTGCATACTCCGCTGCTCACCTCCGCGACATGCACCAACTTTTTTAGAATAACGATGATCGGGCAGAAGTACCGAGTGCGGGTTTGCTTGCTGTACGTCTTCAAGCAAGGAAGAAATGCTGCAGAATCCCATCGCAACTTGTCTGAAGTATTTGGTAACGAGGGTCCATCATTACGTCAATGCCAGCGATGTTTCAACGTTTCCGAGACGATGATGAGAGCCTTGAAGACGATCAACGGCGTCCTAAAGTTGTGGATAGCCAGGGATCAAAGGGAGCTGTCGAGTCGGTTCAACACAGGCTACACGTGAGCTCGCACAGAGGTTCGGTTGTCACTATTCTGCCATTGCCGATCGTTTTGCATGCAATCGGAAAGTCAAATCGGTGCGGAAAATGGGTGCCACATCAACTCAGCGACAAAAACAAGGCAGCATGAGTCGCCATCGTTGGAATTCTCGTCCGCAAAACCAAGAACAGCGGTTTCTATGATCCATCGAGATGTCGGATGAGAAGTGGATCCACTACGACAATACCACACGAAAGCGGCAATGGTTGAGAGGTTCCGAAGACAACGACGATACTTGACATTCACGGAAAAAAGTCATGGTCTGTGCTTGGGGAATATGTAGTAGAGGTCTGATGCATTTTGAGGTGCTCGATTCAGGACAGACAGTTATGGCAGACCTTCACAAAGAACAACTGAGCCGCGTGAACCAAGCACTGCGTCAACAAGGAGTGAACACAGCAACTGTGAAATTCCTCCATGACTACGCTCGACAGGACCCCGCAACTATCACTCTGCAAAAAGTTAAGCCGTTGGCCTGGGAACTTCTGCTTCACCCGCCTTGTAGCCCAGACCTTGCGCCAACAGACTACCATCTTTTCCGTTCGATGAAGTACGCCTTGGCGGAGGAAAAATTCAAGAACCGTGACGAAGTCGAAATTTGGGTGTCCAACTTCTTCGAGTCACAGCCACCGAAATTCTTCAAGAAAAGCACCCATTCTTTTCGAGGACGTTAGCGACATGTCACTGACAATAATGGAGATTACCTCTTGTATTAAAGTATGGTCACCATTTTCTTGTAGCGAAATTCCTTTTTGAGCGAAAACGACATTTATGATCCGACAATCTAATAAAATCGTTCTAGTTCTAACTAAAGAAAAACCAACAAACGTAGCAACTGGTGGCGGAGCTGACATCATTGGCATTTGGCCGCAAGGAGGAGGTACTGCGAAGTTCGGAGCCTGAAATGGCTCCATCTCACCATCGAAGGACTAGGTCACAGCTACACATTTATACAACTGCCACATACGCGGCTGATGAGCTTACTAACAAGAAGAAATATTTGTGCAGAACAGTACCGTAGATGTTACATAAATACTCCCGCAGTGCGTTTTATGGCTAGACAAAAATGAGGATGATGATAGGCCACCGCTGACACCACTCTAAAACAGCTAATTCGTCGACCTCGCCGTTTGTTAGCGCTAAACGAATGGCCGCCAAGTCGGTGACCAACTATCAACTGCATCGATATTCTCCATGTTCCCCATGTTCCTTCTGTTGGTTGTAAGGGTCCGTATTTGCTGAGCGGACTATCATTTCGGCATGGTCATCTTCGGATCAGCGCGATCAACCGCTTCGGCGAAAAGACGTTCGTTTGGCACAGAAGAACATCAAACATCAGTCCATATTACTGACTGCTGCCCAAATTATGTATCGCTTGAAGTTGGAGTCAATATGTAATGCGAATATGTTAACCGCTGCACGGAAACCACAAATTATTTGCAGCCGTTGACCACTCAGTGCATTCGATAATATCGAATGGTAGAGGAAAGCTCCATTCAGCAGTCTGCCCAGACGTAATCATATAATGTTTTCCTCCTCGTCTAATGGATATCAGAAGGAAACTGCTGCGGGCGAGATCCTAATCCACAGCAGCAATTCTTTATTTTTAAATGGCTTGATTATGTCCTACTATACTATATATTAGGTTGGAGAAAAGTCTCTTCACACTTCGAAATTTTTTTACCGTTCTCCTTGTAAACACACTAGCGAATATTGATAGCTGATTTCGTAATCCTATCACACTTGTCTACCGTTCGCCCAGGACATAGGGCAAGACCCTTCTTGTATTTCGTTATCTATCCAATCTTCCGGACTCAATGCCAGATCTACCTCATAGCCATTTTCGGCACGTACTTCTTCATGAATTCATTAAAGGATCTACAGCACGTCAGGCAGCTGACCAAATTAACCATAAATATGGCTTGGGATCTATTACTCATCGCACCTGTTATGGGTGGTTCGGAAAGTTTTTAAAGGGAGATTATTCACTCGAGGACAAGGCACGGTCAGGAAGGCCAACTGAATTGGACGACACTGAACAACTCCATCTTCTTCGTGCCGATAGTAGGCAGACGACACGTCAACTGACAGAGAAGCTCCAAGTGTCTCATAGGATAGTGGGAATCCATCTGAAGAATCCTGGCATTGCATGGAAATTTGGAGCTCGGATTCCACAGACACTCAGAAATGTCAACGGCTCTCCATCGTTGCTTGTCTTCTGTCCAGATACGAAAGAATCTTTCTGCCGCGGATTGTGACAGGCGATGAGTTCTGGGTTCTGTATGCCAACTTCCGAAGAAAAAGACAATGCGTACAGAAAGGAGAGAGCCCTAAGCCTGATCTCAATCCCAATGTTCATGAAAGGAAGATTCTCTTGAGTGTTTGGTGGATATCAGAGGAGTGATTTATCGGCAAACTCTCAGAAGTGGAGAGACACTTACTGCTGCCACATACAGTGGCCAACTCCACAAAGTCGTCGCAACTCTTCAAGAAAACAGGCCGGAGAAGTCAAAGGTGATGATCCTGCATGACGATGCAAAACCACATGTTGCAAGACCCACAAGAGAAACAATAACGGAGCTGGTCTGGGAGGTAATGCCACATCCACCGTATGTTCCCGACCTCGCCCCTACCGACTACCATCTCTTCTGTGCTGTCAAGCAAGAAATTGGAGAGAATTTTTTTGAAACGGAGGAAGACCTCAAAAACTGGATTCAGCGATGGTTCGACTCTAGAACTGACGTCTTTTATGCGAGATGAATTAGAAAATTACCCAGTCTTTGGAAAAGTGTAGTGGAACAAAGTGGAGATTATCTCAATTGATTTGACTTTGTAGTTGTGAAGCAATAAATCTTTGAAAAAATGAAAAGACTTTTTTCCAACCTAATATAAGGGAGTAGTGTGTGTGTTTCCATCACAACTGAAGTGGGGGAAGGCCGTATTGGGATACTCGACGATTGATGGCGATCAACAGCGACATGAAATTTCAGCCGGGGTTGTCGAGGTCGCTGAACACGAATCTGAAGTTCGTTTTTGATGTATCGATCGCCATCAATCGATATTGATCTAATTATCGATTTTCTGTCAGTGTCACTCAAGAGGCTCGAAACTTCAACCCTGGGAGTAATCGAGGTTGCTTAACACGTATATGATGTCTATTTTTGAACTATCGATCGCCATCAATCGGTATTGGTCAAATAATCGTGTTTTTTTGTGGATGTAGTTCATTGTTTCGACTTTTTTCTAACTTGCCTCAATCGACATAGTTAAGATGTTCTTCTTGAGGAAACCATGGCATAGGTGGCAGCTACAATTGATGACGAGAAGCTATTACAACGGCGAAGCCGTTAAGAAGCCGTCAATGCGGCCGAGGGGTCGCACTGACGGCTTTATATAATAAAAGCCCAGGCTTATTAGGTAAACGGTTGACAAGGCTGATTGGACTGCATCACGGTCCAATGGGGTTTTGGTGGTTCTTTATTACTCCAATCGTTTTGTATATATATATTTATTTTTCAACCTAACTAACATAACACGCATTACCAAAGAAGAGAAAAGAGAGACTAAACTCGAGAGACAGATAGAGAGCGTGTTCTTTACTTATACTTGCTTGGGTTGAGAATTATCTTAACTCTTGTTATTTATTAACTTAAGTTCCTTTAGGTTTGTTGATTAGTTGACTTATGTGCGGGTCCGCCGACATAGTGGCGTCCGCAAGGGTCCAACCTCTGGATGAGAAGAACTTAGAGAGCAGCTCAGACGGGAAAGGTGCCGTCCGGTTCTCTCCGTTCTTCCTTCTCCCTCCATCCTCCGCCAGAGCCGGTTATAAAGGCAAGGAGGCGGAGCTTTAGCCGAGGCGTGGTTCAATATCATGAACCAGAGTTCATGACAAAGGCTGCAATTCTCAAAAACTTTCGTGCACTTATCATATTTTTAACACCTCTGTTCAGTCACAAACATTTCATGCATGCGTGCGTTTATTTTCCTTTACATGCGCAAAGCTCTACCTACACAGCTGATCAATTCACAGTGAAATCGTACTGAAGATGGAGGTCCTGAGAGCCTACCCCACAGCACGAGGTCCTTACAATTTTAGTTTTGCTATTCTTCATTCCTTGCCTATCCATTCTAGCTTTGAACAATAAAGAAGGACTTATGGTGAAAGATAAAAACCAACAAAGCCTGGGCTCCCCATAAAGGGTTGCTGAATCGCCGGTTGCGTAGCAGGTGCGGAAACGTCGACTGTTTTGGGCACCTGAACAGAACATGAGAGCCTCATATCAGAAACATCAAAGCAAAGCCGACTGCGGACTTCAACAACATAGCCAATCAGTACCTTGTGAAGGAACTTCACGGACTGGGACTTAAGGGCGATAAGGAATCTGGGCCGGTCGACGACAAGCTTCCCTCTGACGATATCCAGCAGTGTATCTTCAGGGTTGATAAGGTAGTACCTGAAGATAAGGGAAGCATCCTTCATTGAGCGATAATCGGAAATTTGAATACAAGAAACTGTCAAGAGCATCCGACACCTGTCAAAACTAGCCGTACATTCCAGAAATCTGCCCAATACTTCTTGATTCGGGGAACTAGAGGACTGGATGCGTGGAAGAAGCAGAATGAATAACAAGGCCATTTAGGCACATTTGAGCAGGTATAGCGAGAGCGAACACCCAACTAAACTGACTAAGAACAAATCCTTTGAAGAAGCTACTCACTCCGCTTCGGAATTGACGCCATCGACGTGAGGCACAGTAAAGAACACATTTACGCTGCTGTCACTCCGCTCTGCAGCCTTCTTGAATTCGCCAGTTATGGAATCCTCGATATCATCGAAACACACGATGTTGTCAATGTTCTAAAATGTCAATTCTGATAGCAAGCATCATCCAAGTGCTTAGTAGGAGTTATGTACCGAAAGTTCCTGAAATTCACCTGAAAGGATATTTCGAAACATGGCCACTTCTTCAAAGCAGTACCTTGCGCCCTATTTTACGGAAAGCGCACTGTTCAAAACTGCTGTACTGATATGATGACTGATAACCGATTTGTGACGATATTCTAGGCTAAACTGTATGCTAGCACTGTGCCAAACACGAGGTTGTAGGTGGACTTTATTTCGGCCTAACGTTTCGACTGAACCGTGGTCATCAAGGGCCTAAAAGTGGCGCAAGGTTTCTGATGTGCAATCTACGCGCCCAAACGCCCTAACGGCTCCAGCGGTCCCGACGTTAGTCTAACCAGGAGACTATCTCAACGGTAGGTCGGAATGGCCCAAGTGTTGTATATGGGCAAAATCGCCTCTCTCTGGGAAACAACAAAACGCAATTATCTCGACCACAATACAACTCCGCGCAGAGTCAGGGACGACGGAAATTGGGCCGTTGGGTTAGCGCTCTACCTGCAGGCGGAGGGCGAGCTCAAGTTGGCTGGAAACAGCGATCACAGGGATTACGCTGCCGCTCCACCCGCCGCCACCGCCGCTCGCTCGCCATAGCTGTTTCTAGTCAACTTGAGCTCGCCCTTTGCGTGCAGGCAGAGGGTTAACGCACCCAACGGTCCAGCTTCCGTCGTCCCTAACTCGTCGCAGAGTTGTACTGGGGTCGAGATATTTGCATTGGTACTAAACGGGTTGTGCCCGCTCCATTATGAGACCATAGTCGTGTAACACTCAAATAAACACGGTTTCTGACGTTAGATCAGTCACATCCCGGAGTTCCTCCTCTTGCCTAGTTCTGTGCTTTCCTCCGCATCAGCGGAGGTCGCTAGCAGTGCGCCTAGAAGAACACCTAGCAGGTATACCTATGCTCTCGCAAAAATTTCAAATATTCGAAGGTTTCGAATACCGAAAGTTTTCGAGCATTCGAAATCGAATATATTCGAAAAACGTGGCGAAAAACGCAATTTCTCGAATACTCGAATTTGAATGAAAAATCAGGATGACTGATAGACATGATAGACGACAGCCCGGAAGAAAAGTGGAAGCAGTATATAACGGATTTCTTCCTACTTAATACGAGGTTTTTATCGACAGGCCTCTCATCAACTCCTTTGTACATAGTAAAAATGTGGTGGAGAACTTACACATAGTCGGCTCATGGAAGGGTATAATTCCGTTGTTTACTGAAATACGATTTTTTTTTTCTAAAAGTTCTTGTGTGTTGTAAAGCGCTGCTGCTCATGAGGAACAAAAGAAAGGTTTACAAGACATTTGAAGGGGAAACAATCTGCTTGAGCCACTGCAAGCTTCTAGGTCACTTCAAAACGATCATTTTTGGAGTTGGTGGCTGACCGTCTGCTAAGAACATTCATGAAACTGCTTCCACATAACGGCAGCTAGTGACGGACTGACGACGTATATGTAGATCTGTAGCAAATCTGTCCTGCTCATTTAAAAACGTGAAATATCACATTGTCAATTTTGCAGGGGCATTACAGGTAGCTAGGAATAGGCTAGCTATGAGGGTCGGTCTCATTTTTTTCTGGTCATTCATCCAAGTAAGTGGTAGAAACAGATATTTCTTATTTGCGAAGAACTTGCGAATGTAACTATTCCCTCCAACATATTGATTATTGATTAAGCGGCAAACTTAACAAAAATCGATCGACAAATAACAGCCAGTCGATATACACCGCCTCCCTCGCAGCAGAAGATGCAGGCTGTCGCGTGCACCCCAAACAAAGGTTTGGGTCCCGCCCAGGCCAATCAAACTTGCGGGGTCACTGAACTGCTAGCATATTTTCTTTTGAAGGATAAAGCGGTGACTTATTCATTGGCTGGCCAGCGCAAGTCATTGTTTAAGCCAAATACGCAATCAAAGTGTCTCTACGGCATCCGTAGACGTAGAATGCGTGCCGAATCTCAAAAACGACTGACCGACGAAGAGGTTCACCTTATATTAGGTTGTCCGGAAAGTTCGCAGCGTTTTGTGTTACTATTTTTCATTCCTCTGTTGCTGAGCAAAGAATTCAACTTGCGTTGCGCATTAATGCTACTTTCTGCACAGAATTTTTCGCTCTATCTGACTAAAAAATCTATGTTTCAATGTTGTTTTCTATTTCTGATCTTGACGGGGTTATTGGAGTATGTTGAAGGAAAAATTCCGAACGATATTTTGTCTTGACTTCAAATTGAGACAATTCGCAGCCGAGACAGTTCGACAAATCAATCAACTGTGGGGTATAATAGCGTTGGAGAAAGCACTGTGCGCCAGTGGTTCAGTGAATTTCGGACCGGAGATTTCGGCCTCGAAGATGACCACCGTAGCGGTCGACCTAGAGCAATCCTGGAGGACGAGTTAAAGGAATGGTGGAAGCTGAACCATCCCAAACAGTTCGCGGAAGAGCTTGACGTCAGTAAATCTGCTGTTGCGGATGCTTTGAGACGCCTTGGGAAGGAGAAAAGCTCAAAAAGTGGGTGCCCCACGAGTTGAGTGAGCGGCAAAAACTGTCGCGTTTCGAGTTTTGTTCTTCTCTACTTTTACGCAACAGAACTGACCCGTTCTTGGATTTGCAATCATCACTTGTGATGAAAAAAGTGGATTCTGTATGATAGCAGGAAACGTTCCGGACAGTGGTTGAACGCGGACGAACTCCTAGGCATTTTCCAAAGGCGGATCTCCACCAAAGAAAGGTAATGGTCACCGTGTGGTGGTGGGCGGCTGGTGTGATTCATTATAACTTTTGAGCACCAAGCCAAGCGATCACAGCAGAGTCCTACCGTAGGGAAATCGACGAAATGCACCGAAAATCGCGTCAACTTCAGCCGGCACTGGTCTACAGAAGAGGCCCGATTCTTTTGCACGATAACGCCCGCCCACACGGTTCACAAATCACTATTTGAAAATTGCACGAATTGAGGGTTGAAGTTCTGCCTCACCCGCCATATTCTCCAGACCTCTCGCCAACCGACTACCACCTTTTCAAAACCTTTCAGATCTTTCTCGCTGGTGAAACCTTCACCAATCAGGACCAAGCCAAAACAGTCTTTGTCGAATCTCGACCACCTACATTTTTGCTAATGGAATAAGTCAACTGGTGGTCTGTTGGCAAAAGTGTGCTGGTTCGAACGACTGACTCCATAAGGCACTGATCTGCACAAGGAGACATCGGACGTGGCAGAAGACCGAAGCGCCCTTGTTAACTCTCACTCCCATCCTGCAGACATTTAATGACCTATGGTCTCAGACGCCTAACTGCAGCGTGAAGAACAAGTAGGGTGCGTTTAAAACACCGTTATAATCTAAATTTTCCAAGTTTTTTTTTTTTGCAGTTAAGCATTCCTACTCTCCTTCGGCCTTCAGAATACGCCGTTACACAAATTTTCGTTGGGCATTCAAATGACACTTTTCGAATGCTCGGATAATTTTGGTCTCCTGGAAAATCTTGAATACTTGAACGGTTTCGAATACCGAAAACTCTCGAACATTCGAAAGCAAATATATTCGAAAACACGATTTTTCTGAAAATTCGAATTCGAATAGATTCGAAAAACACGATTTTTTGAACATTCGAATTCGAATACATTCGAAAAACGCGATTTTTTTTTGAAAATTCGAATCCGAATATTCAAATTCGAATGGAAACCATTCGAATACCTATTCGAATAGGTCACTCGAGCCAAGTATACTAGCAAGTAAAAGGCGTGGTTCTTTAAGCAGTCCTCTTGATTGGCACAGATTGCACGCGCATGATGGTAACGACTAAGTCGTTAAATGCACAATTTTGGCCATTGAAGAGGAAGTGTATGCACGGAAATCAGTAGAGACATTCTGGATTGTTACCAAGAATCCAGCAAAGAACAACCGGAATGATTGCCTGCCCATCAAAAGTGAATTTTTTTCCCTTTGCTCCTCATTGCGAACACCAGAACGACCAGTAGTGGTGTGCACGTCATAGAATTACTCCTTATACGGTGACTGCAGTACGACTCAATCGCCTTGCTGGCCTATTGACGACAGGGTGATTACGCCCCAGCTGTGGTGGATTCATGAGCGATTTCCCATCCAGGTTCTGTGTGAGAGGTCTTAGACTGGCGTTGGAACCGCTAGAGCGGTTAAGGCGTTTGGTCGCGTAGATTGCACGTCAGAAGCCCTGCACCACTTTTAGGCCTCTGATGACCACGGTTCAGTCGAAACGTTAGGCCGAAATAAGGTCCACCTACAACCTCGTGTTTGGCACAGTACTAATATACAGTTGAAACTTACCATGCCAAGGTTTCAAGAAGAGAGAAGCTGAGGATTAATCTAGGCTAAGCCTTACAATCAGACAAATGCGCGAAGCAGTGGGGAAGTGAGACCAGATTAAGCAACACTCTGCTTTTGTCATGAGATTACTTGCGGCAGTCTCCTCTGCATTGAGATTTACTCGGAACATGTTTTCATCTACTTCTCACTTCCGCAGACTACATACAAAGAGGCGTTCGATAGCGGTGGAACGAATGTTGCACTTTACGCGCTCGTTGAACATATCTCCTCCTATAGGATCTCTTCCTGATCAGCAATTCCACTGTCCCTTACCACTGCCACTGGGAAGAGGGTGTGACAAGAAGGTCGTTTCGCCGAAGCTGCTCATCGCTGCGCTGTAGGGGTATTTGGGTGATTCGGAAGCGACGAAAAGAGTATATGTGTGGATGAAAGTTTCTTACCGTCTTTCCTCCTGTAACGATACCGTACTGTTCCCGGACTCTACCACCGTGGAAGCAGGAACAATACCTGCTGAGCTAAACGCGAATATTCTGGGAGTAGACACAGTTCATGCATGAGAACGTTTGCTAGGCCGTTTTCGGGATGTTCTACGATCTCATATGGCGTGTTACGGATGATTCATTGTTTTTACGCGGCTGATGGTTTCATTTACATACGTTAGCCCTGACGTTTTACACTTCTATTGTTTCCAAACTCGTTTATGCAAGGCTGGTGTTGTAATGAGCGTAGGCATTTATTCGGAATCAACTCTCGAGTGTCTTCAGCATGTTGTAACAGTGACAGCCGTTGTTTCATCCCACTGGCTGAAGGATATAAAAGCACCCCTACGAATGCTGCGGGGTTCGTCCTAGTCTGATCGCCGGCCGTGTGGTTTCCGCTCCGGCGCCTCCCCGCCCTTGAGGAGCTTCTGAGCCCCGATCCTCCCTTTCCTCCCCCCCCCCTGAGGCCTTATACCCGCGACTTCAATTCTGTTCACATATGTTCCCACTGTTAATAAAACCTTCGTGTTATCGCTGTGTTTTGTTATGTAAAGGCCTAAGAGGCCGTATGATCTATACGCAAATAAACCTGAGAGGGGCAGGTTTATTACAGTGTCTATGGCTTGCGTAGATAAAATAAAAATAAGTCCTGCAGCAAGCACGCAACCCTAGTAAGACAACATCTATTTAAATGTCCAAACCGAAATCAGTATTGGTACTTGGCGCGAAATCTACCCCTGCGAGCATGAGGAACTCCGAGATATCGTTCATTCTTCGTATCTGTGCTTACATTAGCAGCATCGCTAGAGCTCTTTCCCTTGCGTAGTTCAGTGCAGGTGACCTCCGTCGCGGCCAAAAAGTGCACATTTCATCCCGAAAGCAGTTTGAATGCGAAAAGGCAAAACTGTCAACAAGTACTGGTGTAGCACGCGCGTTATGCGCAGTTGAGGCCTAGCACTAATGGCTGCCCTAGTTGTGTCTTCCTAGAAACAAAATTTTAAGCACTACACTGTGTCAGGTAGAAGAGTGCAAAAGAAAGATCGCGATCGCTTACCGGCTTCAAGGCATCTCTTTCGTTTGTGTCGTGCACGACAAACGTCTCCTCCTAAAGGAAATAATTATCACGGTGTTGCGACAGCTGGAACGTAAGAGATAAACAGAAAGCTGCACAAAAGTCAATAGCACAGTAATACGCCGGGATGGTGGCGAATAGGCCTCACCTTGGGACCTTTTCGAGTGTCGAAATAGAACGTGAAGTCGACCGACCACAGTATCGCATCTGTGGCCAAGTCATATCGTGACGCTAAACGTTGGAAATCAAACGAAAACGGATTCACGGATTCACACATAAAGCCCACATAATGACTCGCGTAACTCACAAGGGAGGCCCATGAACTTCCCCCAAAGATTTTCAACGTGACCTATGTGGTCTTCTAGAGCATCGGACGAGGATCACATAACTGTGCTTCGTTTTTGCTACGGGCCACTGGGTGATCTGAAAATGGCAAAAATGGTATCACTTCAGGGCGGGTTGATAAGGCATAATGACACCTGGAATGACCCTATCGGGAACTAATTACAGTAGACATTCAAGTGGTTGCCGCAGACGGCGAACGAACCACTCGAATGTATACTGCAGCTTCGTCTAGGAAACGTAGGAAGTTACTATAATCAAACTTTAATTTGAGCTCCAAACCTTTTGTAAGTTCACAGCACGACAGGACCATTCCAGGTGTCACTTTTTCCTTATCAGCCCGCCCTGAAGCGGTACTATTTTTTGCCATTTTCGGACCACCCAGTGGCCCGTAGCAAAAACGAAGCAGAGTTCTGTGATCCCCGCCCGATGCTCTACAAGACCATATAGGTCATGTTGAGAATATTTGGGGGAAAGTTCATGGGCCTCCCTTGTCAGACGCTAATGCGTATGGAACACCAACGACAAATTAGAGTACATGTTACGTCAGACAAATGTAGACAGAAGGACATACATCCTATTGTCTGATCAGTGGAGAATGCGAGCGAGAAAAGTCTGCTTGAGGCCATGTCCACCAACAGTCGCTCCCGGTCATTTCTAAATTAACAAAGTAGGAGGATTCGCATAAATGATGAACGTTTAGAAATGAGTGAATGGCAAAGGAGGTAAATGGGCTTGGGCGTTATGCGACCGCACCGCCTCTTGCTTTTATTCTTAACGTGATGTTCAGCCGCATCCTGGGGCCAGATTCATCAACCGCTCATCGCCCTCTGGGCTTGGCGGTGCTAGTGAATGTCATATCAGGGGTTTGGCGGTTTTCACCGTTGGAGGCCGGTAAGCGATTGATGAATCTGGCCCCGGCAAGCACTGCTTACTCAACCACTGGAGGATGACGCGATAAGAAACGTTTACGAAAGGGATTAGAAACAAAAACACTTGACGAGTTATTAGCAAAGAATGCAGAACGCCCTCATGCCAATAATTCGAAGAAACTTCCTATACCTCGAGTATAGTGTTGAGTTAATGCGCTTCTAAATCGTCAAAGTGTTCAAAGTGAGCGGTATACTCTGTGAGAAGCGAGACCGCAAATCTGTTGCTTGGAATAGGAGCTTAAGCAGACGTTGGTATCAAATCCTAAAAACATACAAGGAAGATGGCCTCTCGAAGAGTCACAAAGAGAAGAATACGTGGTGCTGCAGTTAAAAGATAACATGTGATGTAGGTTGGTAACCGCACCACCTCGCGGGCGAGAATCGGGTTTGATTTCAACATCGCCATCACGCCACTTATTCTCAGGCAAAAGGCAATTACCAGGATAAAGGCAATTACCAGGATAAGAAAGAGCACTCTTTCAAAACTTGTTGCACAGAAGCGAACATAGGGAAGTATAGAAAAACTTGGAAATTGAGCTGTCCAATAAACAGTCGCAGCGGTAATACCGCTGTGATCCGCTCGGATTCAACTCCACTCACATACATCGAGTAACGAACGAAATAGACATATAACGGGGAGGTCTGTAGTTATGTTTTAGGCTTGAAACGCAGGCACAGATTGGCGCAGAACAGAAAAGATAGAAGGAAAATTAATAGAGCGACAGGAGAACTTGTTCTCCTGGAAAACCAAGAAAGGAGAGGCCTATCGGCCGCAGACTGCATGGCGGACGCACGAACGGATAAACATACGAACGAGTTGAAACCTTTGCACGGGTTCGATTCGTCTAGCTCAAACCAGCTCTGGTGTCCCTTCCCTTTTCTGGAAAGGAAAGAGTGACTCGCACTCTCAGAACTTGAAGTCAACATTAATACAGAAGATGACTGCGTTGGTAGCATCCATCCTCAAACGCGAATAAATACCGCGTCTGGCACGAGAGGAACGGCTGCCTCTCATAGGCAAGCTATTCAACAATGCAAGGTTGTTTTCCCCCACAAGGTGCACAAAGGCACCGATCCACTCATGCAGATGGTCTAATCGTTGACCAACTACAATCATATCACCAGTCTGTACTCTTCTACATAGAACATATAAACCTATACAAAGCGAGATAGGCACTACCGTGTGATGTTAATGATTAGTTATTAACATTTTTAACTCATCCAAGTTCGTTCTTTCCGCATAACTAGCGGAAGTCATGATGAGAAGTGGCATTCCTGCATGGAAGGGGTCTAGTCCTACGTCATGCTATAAATTCAGGAATACCTGTCTCATGTGCAATCTCTTATGGCTCACCCCAATTGGATAGGAATCATCTCCGCAACCCAAAAATACAAGTACTACTACGATGCGACAAAACTTGTCGATGTAGCCTGGCGTGTAGAAAAGTCACAAGCCTACCTTATCTCGGTGCGCAGATGCAGCACAGATGCCTTTTCGCCGGCCACGGAATCCTTCGAAACCTCTCCCTTGTTTTCGGTATCATTTGACGTCGGTTTGTCAAGAACGTAAGGATTTCCATTCCGAGCTTCGGCACACATCCGTAAGATGCAGACCAACTCCTCTTCGAGTGACAAGTCCTCAGCCGTAAACGACTGGAAAGGAGGAAACTTCTCGGGTGAGCAGCCTTCTGGCATCGGAAACGGTTTGTCCCAACTCCAGCTCGCATCTGATGCCAGAACTCCACGCTTCCCTGAAAACAACAGAGCACGATTATAAACCACAACGAACTGAGATTTGAAAAGCTCTCGGCTCCGACGGTACTCGAACACTCACGCCTATGCTGTCAAGGGCAGGGCTAGTCAAGTGACGCCACCGACCCCTTCCAATCTCCGATCGACATACTACTATCCTAGTATTTATTATATAATAGAGGAAGAATTTTTGCTCTGATAGATAGTCTGAAGGATTCAAACAAAATATACCATGACGCGACGAGTACTGCCTTATGGGTCCTTTTTTCTTTTTTGAGATTACCCTGTCGGGCGGAGTCGCTGATCGTCCAACCGTTGTTAGGCCGTTTTGATCATAAATGATTTTATCTGCTTCACTGATTTTAATTTACGTTTACTGTATTCATTGGTTGCGATGGAGAGCTCGCTCATGTGGATCGCTTTGCATGTGTTATATCACATGTCGGAAAAAATAAATAAATAAATAAATCCACTCCTCCAGGTGTCACGACTGGAGAACATAAGGTAAGCAGGGTTGCATTCTATGGTGCATGGTTTTTATTTCTACCATAGCTTGAATGAAAGTATCAGATGATCCTCCCGACTAGACTTGCACCCACTTTCCTTCTGTTTGGGACTTCTTACAAGGGAGGCCAATGAACGTCCCGTGGCAATTTTTAAGGTCACCTTTTGAGGGTTGTATGGTTTCAGGGATGGGCGGAAATTTTGAAAATTTTCCCAGAAAACAAAAAATCGCTTTCGTCAGAAAACAGAAAAGCCAAAAACGCCAGAAAATCAGAAAACAGAAAATTTCTAAATTATCACACGACTTAATTATTCTCCCAAAGGTCCATTTTTCCAGTAGCAAATGCTTTGTATGACCAGAAATGAAGTCGTAGACCAACATTTTAATTTGCAAGCGCTTGTAAAAATGTCTAGTACACTCCAGTGTACTGCAATCAGCAAGTTGTAAATCTTGACTGATATATCGTAGGAATCTCGACACTTGAAGTATACAACAACACTCACGAGCTTCGTTTCACCGCTAACGCCTCAATTAGATAACAGTCCCCCCAGTAAGAAACTGGCCTTTTATGTAGAGTACCGAACACGATGAAGGCTCAGTGATCACTGTTTGCATGTTTCAACTCATTGCTTGAGTTTGTAGACACACTCTCGCAACATAGTCTAAAGGTGTGCAGAGATTCGTTGAGTACTACAGGCTCCGCCAGAATCTGTACTCCTAGTTCGTTTCGTTCTTCGTACCTTTCTTTGTAAGTGGCCTAGTTTCCCCGTAGCTAAAAGTTCTCAGGCCAGCTTATCAATGCTCTTTACAGCACCTAGTTACTACTTACCAGGGAATGTCGTCGGCTTCCCATGGAACTTCGGATTGAGACCTATATCACGTGAAAGAGCTTGAGACGCTGATCACAGATATGTAGACCAAATTTGCTAAATGGATCCCCTAAGCGAGTTATGGCCGGCGGAAGCCGCGATGTCTTCTATGTGATAGGCGCGCTCAATCAGCGTTGGGCGCGGTATTGCGCGGTAATCAGCGGTTCAGCTATCAGCGGCGTCAGTAGCGGCGAGGGCGCAGTGGTAGAATGCTCGCTCCAAAGGATTGGGTTCATTGGTTCGGTTCCCGCCGCTGACGGGTTTTTTGCATTTTGTGATCTATCTTCGACGAGGACCTATAATCTCATTTTTAGCACATTTTTGAGCTAACGGCTAATGGCGACTTGCATTTACGTCTATTTGAAGACGGAAACGTGCTTCAGGTAAAATGTTTTATTCATGACGTGAAGCAGGTCAGAAATTCAAATCAAAACAAAATAAAAAGTAAAAATAAAATCAAAAATCAACAAAACTTAATAAACATAATAAGCAAAAAGTAAAAGTACTAGTTAAAAGTTCCGACTCCACCGGCACGAGTTCGGTCGAAAAAAATTTTTTCGCTGAAACTTCGTCAGGGGGTCGCCTGAGGTGCTGATCACGAATGTGACATCGGTTTTTCACGATTCGGTCGGAGAACACCCACATCTGTAACAAGGGTGGTCCACGCAGAGTCACCATTTTCGCTGAAACTTCGTCTAGGGGGGATATTTGGGGTGCTGATCACGAATCTAACATCCGTTTTTCACGATTCGGTCGGAGACCACCAATACCGTCGCTACAACCGTTCGGCCGAAGTCGTGTCTGTGGAGTCGGAACTTTTAACTAGTGCCCAGCGAAATCGTGAAAAACGGATATCACATTCGTGTTCAGCACCCCAGGCAACCCCCTGACGAAGTTTCAGCGAAAAAAATTTTTTCGACCGAAGTCGTGCCGGTGGAGTCGGAACTTTTAACTAGTACTTTTACTTTTGAGCGCGCCTAACACATGGAAGTTTATTATGTTTACTAAGTTTTGTTGATTTTTGATTTTATTTTTAATTTTTATTTTGTTTTGATTTGAATTTCTGACCTGCTTCACGTCATGAATAAAACATTTTACCTGAAGCACGTTTCCGTCTTCAAATAGACGTAAATGCAAGTCGCCATTAGCCGTTAGCTCAAAAATGTGCTAAAAATGAGATTATAGGTCCTCGTTGAAGATAGGTCACAAAATGCAAAAAAAGCCATCAGCGTCGGGAACCGAACCAATGGACCCAATCCTTTGGAGCGAGCACTCTACCACCGCGCCACCGCCGCTGCTGACGGAGCTGAAAGCCGAACCGCTGATTACCGCGCAATACTGCGCCCCACGCTGATTGAGCGCGCCTAACACATGGAAGACATAGCGGCTTCCGCCGGCCATAACTCGCTTTGGAGATCCATTTAGCAAATTTGGTCTACATATCTGTGATCAGCGTCTCCAGCTCTTTCACGTGATATAGGTCTCAATCCGAAGTTCCATGGGAAGCTGACGGCATTTCCTGGTTAGCCTACCAAAGATGTTGTGTACAGGCTTGATATTTCACAGAACAACACAAGATTGTGACTGAAGTGGCTGCCAGCACAACAGATCTTGGGTGAAGGTATTTTCTTAGACATCATATAATGAAGACCGAGCATACACCTTCTCCATCACACTATTATTCTCCTCATATCTACATGTCATATTACATCTCAGTGGAAGACCAGCAGAACCGCGCCTTCAGCACTATCGTCCACACATACCATTACGAAGCTCATCGAAGTGTCGCGAGAGTACAAGCTGCCGCTGGGCCTTACGTTCATCGGCCTGAAGAAGGCATTCAACTCCGTCGAAACTGAAGCAGTCGTCGAAGCCCTGCACACTCAGGGCGTTCCTACTCAGTATCCCTGGTTAGCCTACCAAAGATGTTGTGTACAGGCATGATATTTCGAGAATTGTACAGTGGATTCACGACAAAGGTCTTGCCATTCTACAACAACATCGTTTCCAACGTGAACGATGTTACTGTACTATACTACTACACAGTACTATAGCCCCGGTTCTCTTCAGCGCCACACTCGAAAAAACGTCATTTGCGAACTAGAATGGGAAGACATAGGAGTGAAAGACGACGGACGGCAGCTACACCATCTAACACCGAGCGCTAGCAAGGCGGAGCAGATGCCTGCTGGCTTCGACCGTGTGTGTGGGTACGTTGGACTGCAGCTGAATCTTACGAAGGCGATGTTCATGAGGAACGGACGAGTTTCTGATGCTTCATCCTCGCTCAACGGAACGGACATCTTCGAATGCTCCAGATACGCGCATCTGGGTCGCAAATTCAACATGGCCAACTAACTAGCGCCGGAGCTGGGCAGGAGGAAGCGAGCGGCTTGAGAAGCAGTCAAGATCTAACAGCTTCAAAGCTTCAACAGTTTCAAAGAGCGCTAATAGGTCGTGTAGATGCAGAGTGTCTGACACATCCTTAAAACAATGTGACTCGTATGGGCGTTTGTCCTTTTCTCCACTGATCCGCTGGTTTATTACAGATCTACATTGTGCTAGAAGGAATTTTGTTGAAAGCTCCACAAATAGAAATGAGCAAGGCAGTGTTCAGCATTTCAAAACGCGCTATGAGCAAATAGATAGTTTAGTCTAATTATAGCATTGAGAATTCTGAGAAGGCACCAACCTGGCATTGCAAGCGTACCTCGACTGCCAGTGGAAAAAACACAAAATTATTTTTTAAAATTGTCCTTATATTGAACTAAGTAATCACAAGCTTACCACATTTTGTTGTTCGTTATCCGGGGAAAAATTCCCGAATAACGAACAACAAAACGGATAGGCCAAACCCCACCGGAAACCGGATAACGGTTAATCCGCTCATCCCTGATCCGCACACCTCGTTTCTCATTTGAACCACCTCCGACGTCACAACGTGGTCTCCTTCGAAAATCCGAGCAGGATGGTTTTTCCCGAGGCCTTTGGTCCATGTATGGAAACAGACTATGAAGAGCCTCTAGCCTTTATACTCTACCCGTAAGGTGCCCAGTGGTGCTTCATGACTTTGTACCTGTGTATCCCTGGTGTTGGACATTTATACATAATCATGTTGAATACCACAACGTACTGCTGGAAAAATGCGCAAAAAACGTCTGAAAATGGTATACACGTCAGAATCCCCAAATCTCAACCAATCACTTGAAATGCAAAAATGCTTCGGTGCAGAGGAACCAAATCCCTGACCTCCCTCGCACGAGTCACCCCTCTACCCACGCTCCGAGCCACTAGCTGCTGATGCATCGCCGGCGTACGAGACCCCCAAACGCGTGTTGCGCCGTATCCTATTGTGACCCCCCACTCCATGGGTTTAACGACTTGGCAAAAAATAAACGCATTTTCATACTAATTGAGGGGTGAGGATTCTGCCTATATGACTCGCTACCCCCGTTCAGACATATGCTTCAGACCCTTCCCTTGTTAGAAAAGGTTGAGCCCACCAACTATAAATCCACACGTAATTGTTCCGCTAATATATTGACGCCACGCTGAAAAAAAAACAACATTTTAAATCCTATGAAGTTCAGAAAATCGTCATTCCGTTATAGCCAGGCATACTAAAGTGCTTGTAGAGACTATAGATACCAAACATTCATCAGCTAGCCTTCAGCGACCTCGACTAACCCCACGGCTGAAGTTTCGGACAGCTTAAATGACATCTACAAAACATCGATAATTTGATCAGTATCGATTAATGGCGTTTGAAAACAAACATCAGATTCGTGTTTGGCGACCTCAACTACCCCCAGTGCTAAAGTTTCAGAACTTTTAAACGATATCCACAAAACCGATAATTGATCAATATCGATCGATGGCGATTGCTGCTTCGGAAACGAACTTCAGACTCGTGTTCTGCAACTTCCACTGCTCCAAATGCTGAAGTTTCGAGCCTCTGTCGACTACCATTTATCGTTGAGTATCGCCACAATACGCAATGCCCCAACTCCAGTTGTGACGGAAACACACCGCTACTCTTTTATATCTACTAGGATCACATAAACGACAAAAAGAAATTTTATCACTTCAGCTTGCAAAACACTTCGTCGAGGTTGATTCAGGACGCATGAACTAATCAAAGTTCGAGAAAACAGGTGAGGTGGAGGGCGTCGCGTAGCAGTGTGGACTGCTCCCATCTACCAGTACTGTAACACAAAAGAAAGAGATCATCGCCTTCGCATAGACTGATCGAAGGAAGTGTTTTCTGCCTACTATCCATGAGATGAAGCCAACTGACACCAGTTGTAAGCTCAAGGAACCCCAGTACACGCATTCGTGTGTGAGAATGAGGAAACTGCACCTACTCTACCAGCGATGAGCAGATTAAACGTTATCTGTCATACGTTACCCGGTCTCCGGCGGATTTTGTCTATACGTTTTGCTGTTCGTTATCCGTCGACTTCTGAGGTCGATAGAGAGCAACAAGATGAAGCGCCCTCCAATTAGCTAGCTAAATATAGGAACAATTTTCTGGAAAATGTTTTGTTGTTTCCACTGATAGTAGACATATGTTTGCAATGTTAGATAGATATCCACCCTTAGGTTCCCAGTGGTATAATTGGATTAAACCATCAAATGGCTCATAGCGCGCTTTGAAATGCAAAAGTCTCATTTCGTTTTGTAGATTTACCATAGGAAATCCTTCTAGTGTTTAGCACGAACCGCAAACCCTAAAGATGAGAGGAGAAAAAGTATGAATCATGCTCTTTTTAGGGTTGCCGGGTATCCAACTTCTACGTGATCTTATATCTCTTTCAACTGTATTTGGCCTACGAAATGATTCCCACTAACTTGACTATAGAAATCCGGTATTTTACTTTTTCAAACTACCTGCTTTGCCTGATGGTGGACTGCGGAATGTTAATGAAGATCACCAGAAGCTGTCGTTAAGTTGTGGAACCAAGTGTTATACAGATTTTGCTAACAAGGGAACTGTCTGAACGGTACGCCGGAACGGCAAGAACGAGTACTATAGGGAGAATCCCCGTCCTCCAAATAGTAACAGTGTGAGTAGTGGTGCCGATCCGGCAAGTACCACCAGGGCATGGGCCCCAGAAATCAGATCAATAAACACGATTTTGAATTTCCGCCGCCAGGGGTGCCAAGAAGCGAGGACCTCGGGACCTGCGAATCACGCGGGAAGGGGCGCGAGAGAATCCCAATAGCACTTCTTTTTGGTTTTTTTTTTCTAGCGACAGGATCGACGTCACCCATCGCCATCGGTGACATCACCCACCGCCACCCCGTCACATCACTCACCGCCACCCATTGCCCGCTCGCTCGTGGTCCGTTCATTAGTTTTGGAGGGAATCTGCAATTGTGCTGACTGGTCGCCTAGGACTTCAGGGGTTCTTGCGAAACTAGGAAGCGAGCTGACTCTCTACTCGGCCGCACTCTACTCAGTGTTGTGATCGATCTATTCCTTAGTGTTGTTAGTCTGCAGTTTTTTAAGGGTGTATTTTGTAAGATAAATAGTTTGTTGATTGAAGTCTTGCCTGTCTAAAGAAAGAAGGTTGAAGCCTTTATACCTTTTGCACATTTCTCTATCACACAAATATAACTTGGGGGCCAATCGCCTTCCTTCTCTATTCAGTCAAGACTTCATCTCCCTAGGCTCTCTTTTGTTCTCGCATCTCGTTGTTTTCTCGTTTTATCCTCGCACGAAAGTGAGTGAGTGAACTACTGCTTTCGCTTCAGCAGCTCACCTGCCAGTGACCTTCGGGGAACAGCACTTTGACCAGCGCTGTGGTGGTTCCTATTTTCGAGCGGAGCATCTGGTAGAGGAAGATCCCTGAGAGGCTAGGCCGCCGAAAACAGGAACCTATCGATACGCTATCGATCGGCCGTTCGCATCGGTTGTTGAGTAAGGGTTGACAAGAGATTGTGATATCTTGTGATATCTAGGATGTCGGGCAAAGAGCTGACCAACCCGCCAGTCGATGTGCAGCTGGGAGCCGTTTCGCTAGAGGACTCGGAGAATGACGAAATCCAGGTCAGTGCCAAGGCGGTACAGCTAGTGAAAGACATTCAAGTAAGGGTTTTGGCCGAAGTGGCAAAGCACTTAAGGGTGTCGGACACTAGGAGAGTAGAAATCGAGAGTGTGGCTCAGACGGCTACAGAAGAAGCCGTCGCGGCCGTGAAGAACGTCTACTCTGGGATTAAGTGAATCAACGAGCGTCACGAATTGCAACAAGGTGTGCAATTTCAGGAGATGGTGCGACAGAGGAAACAAAAGCAGGACGAGCTGATCCAGCTGAGACAGCTGCTGGCGTTAAGGGATCAACAGCTCAGCGTCCTGAGACGAGCGCAGGAGGCAAGAAGCGGCCCGGCTCAACCGATGGAAGTTGAGGAAACCAGTAAACCAGGTACGGTTGAGGAGCTTCCTGGTGGGTTCTCACAGGAATGTGCTGGCGTTGCAAGCATGGTTTTGCAGGATGGTGGGAAAAGACATGCGGCCTCGAAGGTGTCAATTGCGAGGACTTCCCGCTCATCGCCGTGCAGAACAAGTCGGAGGCAAAAAGGTATGCAAGTGTCCGCGAGAGAGTGAGAGTGAGGATGAAAGTGTCAACTCAGGACTAGGAAGTAGGCGATCTGATTTTACAAGAAGTTCAGTCTCGTCGCAGTCCCAATCAGAAATGCTAAAGTACTTGAAGTACGTAGTATTACCGGAAGTGAAACCTTATTCGGGGAAGGATAAAGACTATCCTTTCAAGGCGTTTCGCGAGGCTTTCGAATTAAAATATACTAGAGAAAACTGGACGGATGCAGAACTTTGCGCGCTTTTCAAGGCAAAGTTGACCGGAAAAGCAAAAGCCCAGTTTGAGACACTTCCAAAACACAAGACAAAATCTTATAGAGAGATGGTTAAAGAGATGATGTACTTGTGTAGAGAGGAAGCTAGGAACGCGTCAATAGTAACGATAGGCGAGCTTCAAAGACTAAGGAAGCGCAAGAATCAGTCGGTCGCTGATTTTTGTGTAGAGTTAGAGAGGTTGACAAAGATGGCATACCCGGAACTGAGAGGCAGTTCTCTTAATTCAATGAGGGCGCATCTCCTGTATGAACAGTTAGCTGACTGGGAAGAATCGTACCATTTGCTAGCCACCATAGAAGGTGATCCTAGAAAGGCGTACGATAATCTTAAGGAAGCTGCAATGAGAGTGGAAAGAAGGCGTATGACCATTCGGAACATACGGGAGCACAGGGAAACAATCGAGAAAAATGAGTTCCCACGGAGACCTCAAAAGGAAAGGCCACCTAGCCCAAGAGGTGATCCACATGGCACGGGGTTGCAGACCAAGCCAGAAAGACACAGTGAAGCCAGAGAACAGCTAATTACAAAGAGTTCAGAAGAACAGTCCCGGTCGCCTAGAAGAGGAAAAGGTTGCTACAAATGCGGTGAAGAAGGACATGTAGCTAAACGGTGTGCGCAATCTAGCCGTAAGCCGCGTAATGTAGCATCTGATAAAGCCAAGAACGGGGTATTGTCCCTTTCGGCGAGGATCAAACCCACGCGTTGCGCGATGACAATGACTGAGAATCGGAGTACAAAGGAGCAAGCTGTTGGTCCTAAAACAGTTGGAGAAGTACTGGTATTTGGTAGGAAATGTACAGCCCTATTTATTGGATACGGGATCTGAAATTTCGATAATGCCAGTAAATGTTCTTCAGCGAGCGTTAGATGACGGTTATCGATCATTTAGAGAGGCCGCTAGATCATTCTCAAAAGGTATACGATGCCTCAGGGAACAGAATGCAGTTCATAGCCGCTGTAGAGGTACCAGTGGTGGAATCCGGAAGCAAAGACGGGAAAGTGAATGCATTCATGTACGTGGCACAGAACGCTGCAGATACGATCATTTTAGGGACTAACGTGCTGTCATCGCTAGGATATAAGCTAATGCGTGAGGGTGCAGACAAGTGACGAAAAAGGGTATGAGGTTGTACGAAGGCAATACATACCACCAGGAGCCACGAAACAAGTCACTTTGAGAGCTAAAGGAAGCCTGCAAGAAAGTGAGTCTCATAGTGAGGAAGTGGCGAGGATTTCCGTTCACAACGCATCCACAGAACAAGTGATTGTTCAAAAAGGGGAACAAATAGAGGAGTGGGAAAAATGCGCTGAGGAACAGATACCTATCGATATGAGAGACATCCCTACGGACATGTTGACGATAAAGCGCAGGGGCCTTGAGCCGTCGGAGCGTTTGAACGTTCTGAGGGATATGTTAGGAGAGAATCGACGGGATAAGCGTGTGAGAGACGATATCTGGGGGTTTCTCGAGAGGAACAACGACGTTTTTGCCGTGGAAGATGAAGAGCTTACTCAAACTACTTTGGTCAAGCATGAGATTGAGACCGATGATAGTGCTCCCATGGGTCAGAAAACCCGACCAGTTCCTCTAGGAGTCAGAGCCGAGTTTAAGCAAATATTCCGAAACCTACTGGATAGAGGGATTATAGAGAAATCCAACTAAGAGTGGGCTTCGTCCGTTGTGTTGGTAAGAAAGAAAGATGGTATATTGAGGTTGTGCGTCGACTATAGACAATTAAATAAACACACCAAACTAGATGCGTACCCTCTACCCCTCATAGATGCAATGCTGCAAAGCCTCATAGGTAGAAGTGTTCTCGACGTTAGACATGGCTGCAGGTTATTGGCAGATTCCACTGTCTGAGGACGAGAAACAAAACGGCTTTCACGCCATCCGAGGGTTTGTACCAGTTTAAGGTGCTTCTTTTTGGGCTGGCCACGTCACCTCCCCAATTCTAGCGTATGATGGACGCAGTACTTGGAGAATTAAAAGACAAAGAAGTATTTGTGTACATAGATGATATATTAGTGGCCACTGAAACGGAGGAAAAGCACCTGGAGTTTCTACAACGGATCTTCAATGCATTCCGCGAGGCCAACTTAAAGTTCAAGCCGCAGAAGTGCATCTTAATGGATGATCGTGTAGCTTATGTAGAATATCAGATCGATGTGAATGGCGTTCATGTCGACCCCGCCAAGGTGTCTAAGATTGAGCAGTACCCAAAACCGTCTTCTTTGCCGGAGTTACGGACATTCTTGGGTATGTGCGGCTACTATAGGAAGTTCGTCCTAAATTTTTCCGAGATAGCGCACCCATTATTCAATCTTACGAGTGCAAAGGCACAGTGGAAGTGGGAGGAGCCACAAGAGAAAGCGTTCGAAACGCTGAAGAAGGCTTTAACTAAGACTCCCGTATTGGCGCAACCCGACATAGAGGCAGCTAATAGTGGTTCTAAGCCATATGTCATCTTTACAGATGCGTCTCAGATTGGAATAGGTGCTGTACTCAGTCAAGAAGGAAAGGATGAGCTGTTGCACCCAATCTATTTCGCTTCAAAAAGGTTATCTAAGGCTGAGGCTAGATACTATATTACAGATAAGGAAGCGTTAGCGGTAGTATTCGCTTTGCGAAAGTTCAAGTTCTTCGTGTACGGAACTGAAGTAATAATACGTACAAATCACCAACCACTGACTTCGCTATTCAAAAGGTCGAACATTTCTGCACGTGTACTGCGTTGGTCCCTTGAGATTCAACAGTACAGAGTGAAAGTCGAATATGTTAAAGGAAAATCTAATGCAGTGGCTGATGCACTATCCAGAGGCATCGCAGTCCCTCTAAACGAACCAACGTCATTTTGTGCGGAAGATGAGTTGATAGTGTGCAAATTAAGTACAGAGGTTGAAAGCGAGTGGCTGGTTGAACTTCGGGAAGATGAATTGTACAGTCCCATCATCAAGAATCTTGAAGCGAATAAGTTGGTGAGAAGGTCAGATTACCCCGAGTAGACTGTCGTTTAATGGTGGCTGATTTCACCTTTTTTTAATGGGTATCTGAAAATTTTACGACCAAATGGTAGCATGGCAAAGGTAGTCCTAAAGAGTCTTAGGAAAAAGGTCTTTGAGGAGGCCCATGCTGGCTCGATGGCTGGACACTTCGCGCCAAAGAAGGTAGTGAGAGTGCTGTCCAGGGAGGTATTTTGGGAAGGTATGGCCTAAGACATTACGAAGTGGAGCCGAGAGTGCCGGAACTGTCTGTTGGTAAATTCCCACAAGACGATAATACCGCCGCTGCAACCATTCGTTGCCATAAGGCCCTTTGACATTATTGGTACCGATCTTCTGGAAATGAGTATGAGCTGTTGTGGATACCCAACTAGGGATTACATTTATGAATGTATATTGTAGTATAATGTAGGCCAAATAGGAATGAATGACATGACTTATCATACTTAGGTGAGCACTCTAGGATAAGTATCATTCAGTAACATCCACAGGCATAACTTAGGGGTACCGCAAGTGGGTAATAGAGATTGCGCTCAAGTAGTTCACTCTAGGCGCGGTGTCAGGTCAAAGTCGAGGGAGTGCTCTCCTCTATCTTCAACGCCTACACTGGTGTACCACAAGGCGGAGTGCTTTCTCCCTTACTCGTCCTAATCTATACTTATGATATTCCAGAAGCAGTGTCCAGGTTTGGAGTAACGTGTAAGATGTATGCAGCCGATCTAAAATTATACAAAGTAATCAAAGAGGACCAAGACACTAACTGTGTTCAGTCTGCGATTGACTATGTGGCCAATTGGGCTGATGAGTGGAAACTACCACTTGCACCCGAGAAGTCCCACTGCTTTGTAATTGGCGCCAAAAACAATGACAGGATTCCAAAGTACAAACTACAGAATGCTGCCCTTAAACTGGTAGACGAGGTTCGTGACCTTGGCTTTTTGATTGGCAAGAATCTAACTGTTGATACACATTACAAATCCTTGATCAAAACGGCAAACTTTCGTACCTATAATCTTTTTAAAGTTTTGAAAAGTAACAATCCTGATCTTCTTTTGCGTGCCTACAAGACATATGTTCGACCCATAGTTGAGTTCGGAACTACTGTGTTTAATCCTGTTAAGAAGAAAGACATTGATATTCTGGAAAGTGTCCAAAACACGGATCTCCCTCGATAGAGAGCCTTCGGGCTCTCTTGTTAAGAGGGATCTCGGGCCGCTTGTCGCAGGGCCACGTGGCGCGTCCCCGGGTGGTGGATAGGGGAATTAAACGCGAACCAAATGCGACCGTGTACTGCCCAGAGACGCAGGTGGGATGCAGGGGATGGACTCCTTGCTCCTGCTGTGTCGGATCGACGTGTTCCTTGTGCGTGGGAGCGGCATGTTCGTGCACAGTGTGCGCGGATGTGTCCGTGACTGTGCGGATTGTAACTGTGTCGGCTCGGCCAAAAGCTTGCACTCGGTAGACTGGGAGTACATCGTAAGGCGATTCGAGGCCGCTCAAAAGTCTCGCCCCGTCCCTTCGGGCAGTCTGGCTGGCTGCTCGGAGTACCCCGCCCGCACGACAGAGCCCGACTAGCTACCCGTGTGTATTCAAGTCAAAAACAGCAGCACTAAAGGGCCTCATTCCCCTGACCCCGAAAGAGCCCCCATTTCTGCAGCGATGGGAAGGACGAGTACGGAGAGGCTGCTAAAATCTCAGGGCCTAACCAGGCTGCGCAAATTGAGAAGGACTAGGATGACGATCTGTACTTACAACGCCCGCACGCTTGCATCGGAAGCATCCGTCGAGGACCTGATGATGCAAGAAAGGAAGATCAAGTACGACGTCATCGGACTGACCGAGACGAGAAGACACCACCCCCTACACGCCGCCTACGACTCCGGAGAAGAACTGTTCCTCGGAACATGCGACAGCAGGGGAGTAGGCGGCGTTGGTGTCCTCGTCAACACGCACTTGGCCATGAACATCGATTCGTACGAGTCTCTGACAAGCCGAATCGGACGTCTGCGACTGAAGCGATGTGGCTCCGTGCCAGCCTTGACTGTGTTCGTCGCGTATGCCCCAACATCCGACTACGACGACGAAGACGTCGAGGCCTTCTACGTGGAGCTGGAGAAGTTCTATAAGGAAGATCACACCTTCTACAAGGTGATCGTCGGCGACTTCAACGCCAAGATCGGACCGCGAAGGTCGCCGGAAGAACTTCACATCGGAACCCACGGTTTGGAGTGGGACGAGCAAGGTGAAAGGCTGTCTGAGTTTATCATGTCGACCAACACCATCCATGGAAACTCGCAGTTCCAGAAGCCTCCCTCCCTACGATGGACCTGGGAATCCCCCGGTGGCCAGTTCCACAACGAGATCGACCACATCATCTTCAATCGCAAGTATTGCCTGACCGATGTTTCCGTTGTCCCCAAGTTCTACACGGGATCGGACCACCGCCTCCTTCGCGCGAGGTTCCGCTTTTCGCGTCAAGGAGAGAAGGCCGTGAAGTTCAAGAAGAGGAGTCCCAGAACGACCATAAACTGGGACCTCTACACCTCTCTTGTCGGCCTTTGGGAAGATGCCGTCATGGACAACGTCGACGAGGAATACGATCGTTTCGTGCACCATCTCCACGATAGTGCTAAGGAAGCCGAGAGCTTGAAGACCACCAAGAGACGCCTGTCTCCGGAAACTCTCGAGCTGATACGCCAGCGTCGAGTAGCACGAGCGTCAGGCAACTACCAACTGACGTCCGAGCTTGCAAAGCTATGCAGAGCGGCGATAAAGGAAGATCTCAAGGAGAGAAGGGCGGAAGTGTTGGCTGAAGCAGCAGAGGCAGGGCTGAGCATCCGCAATGCCCGCCGGAACTTCGCCAACTCTAAGACCAAGATGACCGCTCTCCGACGTCCTGACGGAACCATCACCTCTTCCAGAAGGACCATGGAGAAAGTCATCCACGACTTCTACTCCGATCTCTTCGATAGCCACGTCCACCTGCCCCCATGCCATCTTCCGCAGGATGGATACGTCGTCCCCTCTGTTCTCCCCTCCGAGATCCGACACGCCATCTCGTCGGTGAAGAAACGTACAGCACCCGGTCCTGACAGGATCAGAGCTGAACACCTGAAGAACCTCCCGCCAGCGCTCATCAACACCTTGGCGCGGCTCTTCACACGCTACCTGTCCGAATGCAAGGTTCCATCTCAGTGGAAGACCAGCAAGACCGTTTTGCTGTACAAGAAGGGAGACGTGCACGACATTGGCAACTATCGCCCGATCTGCCTGTTGTCCGTAGTCTACAAGCTGTTCACTCGAGTCATCCTGAATAGGATTAGTAGAACGCTGGACGAAGGACAGCCATGCGAACAAGCAGGATTTCGGAGAGGATTCAGCACGATCGACCACATACACACCATTACGAAGCTCATCGAAGTGTCGCGAGAGTACAAGCTGCCGCTGTGCCTTACGTTCATCGACCTGAAGAAGGCATTCGACTCCGTCGAGACTGAAGCGGTCATGGAAGCCCTGCTCACCCAGGGCGTTCCTACTCAGTACATCAGAGTCCTCCGAGAGCTGTACAGTGGATTCACGACCAAGATCTCACCATTCTACAACGACGTCGTCATTGACGTGAAGAGAGGGGTTCGACAAGGGGATACCATATCCCCGAAGCTCTTCAGCGCCACCCTCGAAAACGTCATGCGCGAACTAGAATGGGAAGACATGGGAGTGAAGGTCGACGGTCGGCAACTACACCATCTTCGCTTCGCTGACGACATCGTGCTCATAACACCGAGCATCAGTCAAGCGGAACGAATGCTGGCCGACTTCGGTCGTGTATGTGGAAGCGTTGGACTGCAGTTGAATCTTACGAAGACGATGTTCATGAAGAACGGATGGGTTTCTGATGCCCCATTCTCGCTCAACGGAACGAACATCTCCGAATGCTCCAGCTATGTGTATCTGGGTCGCGAAGTCAACATGGCCAACAACCTAGCACCAGAGCTGAGCAGGAGGAAAGGAGCGGCTTGGGGAGCTTTCAAGAGCGTCGAAAAAGTCGTGAAGAAAACGAAGAACGTCCGACTCCGTGCCCACCTATTCGACTCCACTGTTCTTCCTGCCCTAACATACGCCTCAGAGACCTGGGTTATACGAAAGCAGGATGAACACGCGATCAGCGTCGCGCAGCGTGGAATCGAGAGGACGATGCTCGGAGTGACACGACTCACGCAAGTGAGAGAAGGCCTCCGGAGTTCCGAGCTTCGCCGACGTTCGAAGATCAGAGACGCTGTCGCATGGGCCAAGTCGTCGAAAATTAGGTGGGCCGGCCACGTAATGCGATTCGCAGACACCCGCTGGACGAGAGTCGTCACAGATTGGATTCCGCGGGATGTCAAAAGAACACCAGGACGCCCACCAACGCGTTTGTCGGACTTCTTCGTGAAAGCCCTGAACGACCGATATGACGCTCTTCGTGTCCCTCGAGCGAGGAGGATCCATTGGACCACTTTGGCACGCGACAGGGACGAATGGAGACGCTGCTGGCGCCCGCTCGAGCAAGTCGATGATCAACGGGACGACAGGTGATACAGGTGATACAGGTCCAAAACAATTTTACCCGTAAAGTAGTGATGAGATCCTTCGGCATAGACTATTCCTCAATACCGAATGGCAGAGAAAGAAACAGGATGTTGGGATTAAAATCCCTTGAAAGTAGAAGGAAAACTGTCGACCTCAAAGACGCATCCGTTGGTGAACCACCAAATTGGTGCATCAGCCGTGGATTCAAACCCACGCAAAAGTTTCTGCGTTAGCTCTCCCCAGTGAGAGACAGAAACTAAAGTTACTCCAGTAAGCGTTCCTCGGGGAACCAGGAGAACTTTAAGAAAGCCTTCCTACCGTGTTCTCTCAGGAGAGCCCTGGAAGCATCGAAACTTCTTTCCACCGCTAGGGAAAGCTTTCAAAAGTTTTCCATTAAGCGTTCATCAGGGGACCAGGAAAACTCGAAGACTTCCTACCGTGTTCTCTCAGGAGAGCCCTGGAAGCACCTGAAGCTTCTTTCCACCACCAGGGAAAGACGCTTTCAAAAGTTTTCCATTAAGCGTTCCTCAGGGGACCAGAAAAACTCAAAGACTTCCTACCGTGTTCTCTCAGGAGAGCCCTGGAAGCACCTGAAACTTCTTTCCACCACCAGGGAAAGACGCTTTCAAAAGTTTTCCATTAAGCGTTCCTCAGGGGACCAGGAAAACTCAAAGACTTCCTACCGTGTTCTCTCAGGAGAGCCCTGGAAGCACCTGAAACTTCTTTCCACCGCTAGGGAAAGAAGCTTTCAAAAGTTTTGCATTAAGCGTTCCTCAGGGGACCAGGAAAACTCAAAGACTTCCTACCGTGTTCGCTTAGGAGAGCCCTGGAAGCACCTGAAGCTTCTTTCCACCACCAGGGAAAGACGCTTTCAAAAGTTTTCCATTAAGCGTTCCTCAGGGGACCAGGAAAACTCAAAGACTTCCTACCGTGTTCTCTCAGGAGAGCCCTGGAAGCAACTGAAACTTCTTTCCATTTTAGGAAAAGAAGAATTCAAAAAAGCACTCTATTAAGCGTTCCTCGGGGAACCAAGAGTTCTTTCAAAGCCTTCCTTTACCAGGAAGCAAAAAGTTTCTTTCCAATTCATTGGAAAGAGATCAAATCAGCAGTTCCTTCTGGTTAAACCTCAACAGAGGGGCCAATAGAAATCGCTGAAAAAGCTCGCTCATTGTGCAAATTCTCATCTGAGGAAGCCAGAAGAGCAGCGAAAAGTCCCGCGTGGCAGGAAGAGACTTCTACTTCGGATCTAACGAAGTAAAATTCAAAGTTTACTGATAAACTTTGGTAAAACGCGCCGGAAGCAACAAAGATGGCAGAAATTCAGGTTTACAAGACAAAAATGACGAATGCTTGCGGACTTATTAAGGCAAGCGAGGCAGAAGTACACCGTCTGGACCAGCAATTCGCGTTCCCGGAAGAAAGGAAGGATAGTGAGGAGTACATCAGATAAAAGACAGCACAGCTAAACCACCTGATGAGAACGGTAATGAGCAACAAGCAGTACCACGACAACTGCTTAAAGGAAGCAATTGAGACAATAAACTCACGACCTACCAAAAAAGAGCGTGAAAATCTCATGACGGATTTGGACGACTACCTACAAGCAGAGTCATACGAGCTTGACATCACGGTCATGCGTTGGCAGAACAAAGTGGATTTCAAAAAGGATGAACTGTCTCAACAAGCCATGTTTGGTGCCGATCTTCTGGAAATGAGTATGAGCCTCAGTGGAATAAAATATATAGTGGTTATCGTTGACCATTTTTCAAAGCGGCTCAGTGCATACGCCAGTAAGGATAAAACGGCCAAATCAGTTGCGCACATTCTGTTCCAAAGATGAGTGTGCGAAGGGGCCGATGGCCAAAACAGATCCATACCGATAAAGGCACTGAATTTGTGAATTCTGTTGTCGATGAGCTTGCACAAGCAGCTGGAATCAAACATACGACAACAATGGGCTATAACTCACGTGAAAATGGTGTGACAGAAAGAGCGATAGGTACGTTGCAAAGAATGTTGAAGAAGCGCGTGGAATATGCAGATTGTTGGGACGAACTCCTACCAAATGTGGTGTATGCGTACAACATGACACCACATGAAGCCACCGGAGAAAGTCCATTTTTTCTGCTTCACGGCTTCGATCCCGTAGTACCTTCGAATGTAGTGCCCATGGAAGAGGTCAAATGCTATAATGTGGACTTCGACGATTACAGAACTGTTCTTTTGCACGGTCTTCACATCATGAGGAAAAAGGCAGCCGAACACACCCGAATGTATCGTGAACACATGAAAAAAGTGTATGATGGAACACATAAGGTTCCGAAAGCCTTGTTACCGGTAGTAGGTGATAAGGTGTTTATGAAGTTGCCAGCTGAAAAGGCGAAGGGCAAGCATCCTAAGCTCACAATTGAATGGGATGGTCCTTATCGTGTAATCGAAAGAGGTGACACTTCCGCGGTAATAACGAAGATAGGTACTAATTACGAGCCTTTCAAGGTGCAGGTGGATTTGTTGAGAAAGTGTCCTGCTGGAATTTCCTTTGAGGCAGTAAAACCAAAGACAAGACGAAAGGCTTTGAGGAAGAGTGATCAGGTACTTGTGGGTAGAGTGTAAGTAAGCAGTCCTCTTTCCAGGAGCGAAAAGGAGTTTGACGTCATGGACAACATGCACTTTCTCTATGCACAGTTCAGATGTCAAGAACAGCCTTTTCCCATCATGCCAGGACACCCAGGAATTCCCGCAGACGTAGCATCAAGATGCCAATGTGGATCGACATTAACCGTCTCGGACCTCATAGGCAACGTGCCACAGCCGGTCAGAGGAAACGCAAAGTGGAAATCGTGCTCGAAGCAGCACGAGTGTTAGCGATCTGGAATGGGATTGGAACACTAACAGATAAAGTGAAATGGATTTGTGACCCATTTCATCGACGAGTGACGCCGCGCAGTATCGGACTCGCTTACGCATTCTTCAGAACGAGGTGTCTACATGTATCGATATGGTCGTCAATGGTACGTCACGATGCCGTTATGAGATACAACCATATCCAAGGATGGTCCTACGATATGACGGAGATCTTCGAAAGCGGCTGGAGAGGATGACAGATTGGAATGTGGTGAAAGCTCAAATTGGAAACGAGCACCACAAGGCGCTGCTTGTGGTTCCGGAAACTCTACGCAGGCTAAAGCACCTCCAAAGGTCACTGAAGAATGTGGACGTGTTCTACTACAGAAAGTTTATCTGGGCAAGAATGAACTATTCCGAGACGAGCTAGGCCGTGTGGTCTTCGTGACGCCATCGCTGGAGCCGAAACAGACTGGATGCTGGCTACCGTTTGTGGCCGCGATGGACAAGTGGCTCGGAATGGTTGTCGCCTGTATTTGGTCGCAGGACCTATTGGAAGAGAACTATCGTCATGGTTCAGAGTGGCCGAACGTGCTCGATCGCACGTGAGCCTTTACTTGGAACATCGGCCAGAACATGTGCAGCAAGTCGTGGATAAACCACCAGCCCACACAGGAGTTATCCCAGCGGACTCTCCTTGCCTGGAGGTTGGGATGATCGACGACGAGAAGGCATGGATTCCGGAGGCCGTAGTAAGGAAGTTCTACTCTAAGATGGCTGAGGTGCTCAGCAGTTGGTTTTCGTTGGAAGCTCTGCCACCACCCAGGATCGAAAACATTCGGCTTCACAAGGCAGGTAATCCGCCTAGAGGCTCGGAGGGTTGCTCGAAAGTTGTGGAGGGAGGCATCAACAAAAACCGACTGAAACGGCAGCAGAAACGCATCAATCGTAGTAAAGCGAAAGCTTCAGCGAAAGGACTTGAGCAACTCAGTATTTGAACAAGATTAAAGGAGTAGAGTGTGATCGAGTGGAGCGATCATTTTTTTAGGAGGGGGCATGTGAGTAGTGGTGCCGATCCGGCAAGTACCACCAGGGCATGGACCCCAGAAATCAGATCAATAAACACGATTTTGAATTCCCGCCGCCATGGGTGCCAAGAAGCGAGGACTCGGGAGCTGCGAATCACGCGGGAAGGGGCGCGAGAGAATCCCAATAGCACTTCTTTTTGGTTTTTTTCTAGCGACAGGATCGACGTCACCCATCGCCATCGGTGACATCTCCCACCGCCACCCCGTCACATCACTCACCGCCACCCATTGCCCGCACGCTCGTGGCCCGTTCATTGGTTTTGGAGGGAATCTGCAACTGTGCTGACTGGTCGCCTAGGACTTCAGGGGTTCTTGCGAAACTAGGAAGCGAGCTGACTCTCTCCTCGGTCGCACTCTACTCAGTGTTGTGATCGATCTATTCCTTAGTGTTGTTAGTCTGCAGTTTTTTAAGGGTGTATTTTGTAAGATAAACAGTTTGTTGATTGAAGTCTTGCCTGTCCAAAGAAAGAAGGTTGAAACCTTTTACCTTTTGCACATTTCTCTATCACACAAAAATAAATACAGAACATGTTTTGTTTTTGCCAATCCTTGAGGAAAACGAGTACGAGGGTGTAACGGTTAAGCGTCCGCAGAGCGAGCTCTTCACGACAGCGCAAGATCCCGGTGTCGTGGACTGGGTGGAGCAGTGGTAGAGGGCACGCCTCATGTTCGTGAGGTGTAGGGTTCGGTTCTCATGTTACGTCGTGTTTTTGCACTTTTACCATAGCATCGGATTCCCATAGAGATTTCCATATCTGAACTTGTTTTTGGAGTTTGCTACGGTAAGATGTTTTTATACTTATTATTTGTCGACATCTCATAATTCACCACGTCATGTCAGCAATGTCCGAAATATGCCAAATGCGATTTTGTATGAAACTTTTACTCTAATAAATTGTTCTTATTGTCAATGTAAGAAATTTCGACATAGGATCAACATGAAACAGCGGCAGAATGCCAGAAAAATGCTTCAAATGCAATTTATTAGTGTCGGTGAGGTGAGTGCCAACAGTGTACTCACAGTGTAGGAGGGGACCACATGATCTTCAACTTGACCTACCACCTCGATCAATATTTTCACCTCTGTTATGCTTGCAAAGTCGCGCGGTCAGAAAAAGCTGCTGCCGCTAACACTGCCTCTACAATGTCTGCTAACCCTTGAGTGGTCATTCACCTATTGACACTGAAGTGCGGATCTCCACTGGATGCGGTCCCTTCGAGAGACAAAATGAAGCTGGCGGAAAGGATGGCAAGTATCCTACAGGATTTCGAACTGCGACAGCTGGAAATCGACGAAGTGGAGAAGTTGGCTATTTGACGACACATCTTGGTTGCTTCGAAAACCCGAGTGGAATGGCATTCCCGGAAGACCTCAGCCCAGCTTTCATACGTTGCCCACTGTCGTGACTTGCGTCCGACAGGTCTTCACACGTTGCCGCCGTCGCTGCGCCGCGCCTATCAATCGACCTGGTCAAACCTGGTCAAACGCGTCGATCGACACGTCGCCACCGCGGAAGCTTCTAGAAGCCGGCAGAGACGCAGAGGGTGCGTGCCTCTGTCGTCTCTGACCGGCTTGGTCGCCAGTCCTGCATACACCGCTCCCGCTGAGCGGTGGTCGTCCCCGGCCGCTCCCGCTGAGCGGCCGGGCGTCGTCGTCGTCGCCCGTCGCCTCGGAGGGCAAACACTACTCGTCGGTCGGATCCTGGCTTGGTCATCATCGAGATCCACCTCCCTGGTCGCTACGATCGTCAACTGTCATCCTCGTCGCTAGCCGCCAGTCGTCGTCAAGGAGCAATGGATTCGTCGCCGTCGTCGTTTCCACAGGTAACGCGGGGCCCCTGCCTGGCCTCGTCGGTCCCGACTTGGCGCAGGCCACGGGACCTGGGTCAGGCAAGCCCCGCGGGTCGCGGTCCTGATCCCCTCAGTAGGTTTGGGTGCAGCTTGGCCCGTGACTCGTAGGATAGGTCGCCTCCATATTTTGTTATGTTTTGTCGGTCACCATTCCTAGCTAATATAAACTTATAATTCAAAGATTTATTATCCAAACTCGCAAGGTGGTTTGCCAGGTTATCTGGGTCAAGTCAATGGTCAAATCAGCGTCGCAATTGGAGGGATCGCCGGGGGTCGGGGGACGCTTCGACCAACGGGGATTCCTCCGGAGGAAGTCAACATACGAAGAGACGCTATCATGTGGGATTACAAGGTCGCATCAAAGGGCACGCGGCAATCAAGATCCGCTAAAGGCCTCTCGGGTAAGAATAGCCGCGTGGCAGCTTGAGCCCACTGGTCGCGAGCCGCGGATCGGATATGCCACAGCTCGGGCCGTAGAGGGGACCTCGGCCTCCACCGATGTACGGGCGGAGGTCCCCCCTGCGGCACGACATGGTGCATCGGTCCGAGGTTCAGTGTGGGGAAACTCACACTGGGCCCTAGTGATCGGACCTTTCCGTTGGCTCGCAGGCATTAAGCCTTGTCGCCGCGTCCGGTGTAGGGGTCGCACAAACTGGACTAGTTCAGGTGCCGCTGACGGCACATGCGTGCGCTATAACTGGGGTAATGCCCTCCTCTCCTCTAGTAGCCGTGGTTCTTACCTGTGCACCTCGAGTGGCACGAGCCAGCACAGGGACAGCCGTTATACGTCGATCCACAAGTGCTACGGTGCGCACATAGAGGGAGCAGATAGTCGGACTGACCGACTGGGAAACCCCTCTTGGACCTTGTCGCCGTCGCAAAGAAGCATGCAAACGGGACCCGTCAGGAGACCCCAGGTTCAACAGTGCGTAGCAGCTCCCCTAAGGCAGGTCTACAGGGCTACGTACTGTCTGGCAAGTTAACCCATTGGCAGTACACACTGTTGTCGCCTTAGGTCCCGCCCGCAACTTCACTTGGTCCAAGGCCTTAGTCGTCATGCGTTGCTCGTAGAGCACACGCTGTTCAACAGTTTCGTGCCTCACCTACACACCCTGTTTCACCTAGGCCTACGCGTGTCGCAGTAACATCATTCACTTGTATACCCACATTTCTGTCACAATAGCTCTCGCGTATGGCCGTGTAGTCGCTATATTGACCGTGCTTGCATGGAGGAGGCTCCTGGCCAGAGCCCTCCTTCCAGTCAGCACACGCTTAGGTCATCCTATTTTAGACTCGGGTCACGGCAGTACCGCCTCCTGCCAATAATCTTTTCAAAGTCGAACAACGACCATGGCTACGGTTTCGTCGTACAAGGCTAACCTAACCGAGACGCTCACGGCCTTGGAGACGCTCAGAGATCCTCCAGACCATCTCGAGGAGGACTGTCCGCGCGACGCGACCCCATGCCGGTTTTGCACGCAGACCAGTCACCACCCGGCATTCTGCCCCGTAGAGCATGCGGTCATTCGGGATGTCCCCATAGAGCGCTGGCATAAGCGGCTGCGTCGCGTTCGTCGTAACGCAGCATATATGCGTTGGGTGCTGATCCGAGAGTCGTTCGAAAGAAGTCGCTGTAATCCTTTCGATGAAGGATAAGGTGAGGAATGTTTCTAAATATTTCCTTTCTTATTTCAAAAAATTTTCTATCTACAACAATTAATTCTATTTTAGTAATTTAATAATTTTCTCAAAATTTTACTTTTACATATACATTCTTTTTCCACTATTTTTTCATCTTCAATATTTTTTCTTCTCTCCTTTTCCCTTCTCCAAATTCGCCACATTTTTATTATCAAACACACATATATTTATACAATTTTCTCTTATTTCCAATAATACATCCAACTTTCGTATAAGATGTTTCTCAGTCCCCAACGAAGTTCTTCAGATCGCAGTCGTGGTCGCTCGCATCATCGTGCCGTCGTATCATGGTCGCCGTCTCGTCGTGCTGTCGTGTCATGGTCGCCGTCGTTGCGGATGTCATGGTCGCCGTTGCTAAGAACATCATGGTCGTCGCCCCACATGTACATGTATATACTTCATCGTCATCAACATGAACGTCGTCCCCAGGATCTCCCTTCGTCACCTCGCCATCGTCATGGACCTCAACCCCAGCCTTACCCTCACTTCACTTATGCCGTCATCACTTACAATCTTTTGTTGTTGTTATGTTTTTACTGTTTGCTGTTCTACTCCAGGTCGCATAGACATCCCTTTTTCTTTACTTTAACTCGTAGGATGCTACTCGGCCCGTGCCCTCTCGTCATGCCTACCCACCCCCAGGCTGCATCTGTCGCACCCGTAGTGGCGCACGCAACGTGGCATCGCCCGCCACGCCGCTACCTCTTGAGTCTGGTCGCCCTAGGCTGCGGTGCTGACATGTATGTAATGTTTCTAGGTAAGCTTCAGGGCCGTGATTACCTGTGGATCCTTCTTGGGCCCCCCAGTGTCGTGACTTGCGTCCGACAGGTCTTCACACGTCGCCGCCGTCGCTGCGCCGCGCCTATCGATCGACCTGGTCAAACCTGGTCAAACGCGTCGATCGACACGTCGCCACCGCGGAAGCTTCTAGAAGCCGGCAGAGACGCAGAGGATGCGTGCCTCTGTCGTCTCTGACCGGCTTGGTCGCCAGTCCTGCCACCACCGCTCCCGCTGAGCGGTGGTCGTCCCCGGCCGCTCCCGCTGAGCGGCCGGGCGTCGTCGTCGTCGTCGCCCGTCGCCTCGGAGGGCAAGCACTACTCGTCGGTCGGATCCTGGCTTGGTCATCATCGAGATCCACCTCCCTGGTCGCTACGATCGTCAACTGTCATCCTCGTAGCTAGTCGCCAGTCGTCGTCAAGGAGCAATGGATTCGTCGCCGTCGTCGTTTCCACAGGTAACGCGGTGCCCCTGCCTGGCCTCGTCGGTCCCGACTTGGAGCAGGCCACGGGACCTGGGTCAGGCAAGCCCCGCGGGTCGCGGTCCTGATCCCCTCAGTAGGTTTGGGTGCAACTTGGCCCGTGACTCGTAGGATAGGTCGACTCCATATTTTGTTATGTTTTGTCGGTCATCATTCTTAGCTAATATAAACTTATAATTCAAAGATTTATTATCCAAACTCGTAAGGTGGTTTGCCAGGTTATCTGGGTCAAGTCAATGGTCAAATCAGCGTCGCAATTGGAGGGATCGCCGGGGGTCGGGGGACGCTTCGACCAACGGGGATTCCTCCGGAGGAAGTCAACATACGAAGAGACGCTATCATGTGGGATTACAAGGTCGCATCAAAGGGCACGCGGCAATCAAGATCCGCTAAGGGCCTCTCGGGTAAGAATAGCCGCGTGGCAGCTTGAGCCTACTGGTCGCGAGCCGCGGATCGGATATGCCACAGCTCGGGCCGTAGAGGGGACCTCGGCCTCCACCGATGTACGGGCGGAGGTCCCCCCTGCGGCACGACACCCACTGTGATCGTTCTTACTGTTTCATGCACTTTGTGCCTGTGTATCATTAGTTCTGAAGTTATTTCACAAACATTTCATATAACATCATATCTGGTATATATCAGACATTGCTGGTGAATTACGAGATGTCGACAAATAGTAAGTGATAAAGACATCCTACCGTAGCATACTCCAAAAACAAGTTCAGATATGGAGATTTCTATGGAAATCCGATACTATGGCAAAAGTGCGAACACGCGCCGTAGCATGGGAACCGAACCCTTGATCTCACGAACATGAGTCGTGTCCTCTACCACTGCGTCACCCGGTCCACGACGCCGGGATCTTGCGCTGCCACAAAAGTCGGCTCTTTTAACGGCTGCCCTTCCAGGTTTAGGAAATTCCGTAGCACCTACCTACTGCTAGTGTAAATATTGACTCCAGTGCAGATGAAAAACACCAAGTTAACATCACCTTATTTGAAATTTGAGATGGATAGTGTTAGAACTCCTGACGTTGTTTTAAACAGAACAACTTAAAATCTGGCTTAATATCTTTTATTTGATCGTTATCCAAGTTTCAAAATTTATTTATCCGTTCATCCCCGTCTTCATCGTTTCGAAACGTAAAGAAAAATTTTGAAGTGAAGAAGTAAGACATATCTGCTGGAAAACCCCATCCGTAAAGTGTCACAATGCTCATCACTGTTTGCCACTTATTTTTTGCAGCCATTGAATATTACAGTGATGCACAGGAAATTCTGCCAAGGCGGGGTTCAGGCATGCTCCCCAGGGGGGCATAAGCTAACCAGAGCTCTGCATCTGCCGCTCAAGCCTGCGCCACACAACGAGCAAGTGTAGTTTGGAGGAGTACGCGCAATGAAGGGCCAGGGCGAGGCGACGCTTGCCGACTCCTGAAAAGATCAGAGAGCATTACTGAACAGAGTACTAATGGCAATGCTGTGCTTATCCCAGCACACGCACTGCGTTTGTAGAGCTATTCTGGAATCCGGTCGTTTCCGCGTGCGCGGAGCCGAGCAAGGAGCGGCCATAGGACGTTTTTGCGACGGCCGCGCGAATCGCACCACAGAGGCGAGGAAAGCCCCAGGATTCCGCACATGCCCATCACTGCACGACGTTGAACGCGGCAAGGGCTTGATGCCGCGCCCAAAGATATCAGCCCCGTAAAAACAAGCATAAGGGCATTCGCTCTCCCCTGCACCCTCCTCACGACTGGTGCGATGCGATCTGGTAAAGCACCTAGACGCACGGCGTCTACGTATCTACCTCAGTTGCACCGATCGTCCCCGATGGGCGTGTAAAGTCGTCCAAACCCGCTCGCCTTGACAGAACCCTCAGTATGTGACAAAATATTTTATAATAACGTACTAACGCGTGGAAAACGTACGACCGATCAGCAAATCCAGAAAATGGATAGAAATAAGCAGGGCTTAAGGGAGTTGACGACAAGACGACAATGGATATGGTGGGAAACAGAGAGAAGCTATAAGATGAGATGAGTTTCCCATCGTAACAACAAAAAATCAGAAGAAAATCACGTGATCTCCACTCGGCTCACTCGCGACAAAGAGTGTGCCGAGTGGAGATCGCGTTGTGATTCTGCTGAAGTGAGAAGGCTTGCAAAATCCTATGCTAGCTCCTCACGACCGCACTCGAAGACACTTGTCGGTCGCTCTTCGCCAGTACAGCCGACAGCAATGCTGGCTGCCAATTCACCAGCAGGCTTTTAATGTTTGCAGGAGTTGTTCGGGAGCTCCTCCTTAACAGACGCCTTTCACAGTTCTCAGTGGTTGAGAACAGTAGCATTCGATGAAAAACTTTACGCGTAGAAAAAGATGGTACATCACGCTGCAACAGCATATCAGATCTTATCGCACCGCGTAGTCAGCCTTGAAGATCTGAAAATCTGTAAATTGAGTGGTGCCTATTAAACCACCATTTCCTTATTAAAAACACAGATGTCCTCGAAGAAGAAGACACTACCAGCTCCTTAAATATAACAAAATGTAATATAATATACGTATAATTAACCGGAACGCAGTCATCATGACGAATATGACAGAAATGAATCGATCTTGGTGGGAGGATAAAGAAGAGTTTGCAACAGCCTTGACTGTTGGCTTTACCCTGAGCGAAGACATTCTATGAAGGGGTCAAGAATAATTAATCACAGCACACAACGATGAACTATACAGCAAAAAACATGTTTAATCCTTGAATCATTAGCAGTGCTTCACTTGCTAACTTTAGAGGATGCCAAACCAACGATATCGTCCACTTCCCTTGTTATCACTTCTAAAGGAAACCCATGCTCGAACATTGAAAATGTCTAGATGGAAAATGAACAATTTATTGAATGGAGAAATGACATTACTGAGGAAGTTATGCACAAAAATATACATACGAATCTCCTATAGAGAGAACGGAGAGAGATTTAAAAGGGTGGAAAAAATGGCAAGGAGCAGAGAAAGATGTACTGAGCGTGTTTATGTCGGCAATAAGTTTGCACGCGCTCGTTGACAAATCACCGGAAAAGGCAAGGAAGGAACTCCGGTACGTGGTTGACCTGATATACCCGTGTAAAGAAGCTTTGCAGAAGTGATGCGAACAATCCTGCTTAGTGCCGAAATGGGGCACAACAGATGGCTCAATGGTAGGACAACCCCCCACCCGAGTCGCCCGGGTTCGACTTCAAATGATGCACTGTTGTAGCGACCGCAGAACGCAGAGAGAGAGAGAGAGAGAGAGAGAGAGAGAGAGAGAGAGAGAGAGAGAGAGAGAAGAGTCGCTGGGTTACTATTAATCGACAGATCTATTGCGGACGATCAGATGAGCTGTCCTCACTAGCTTCTTCAAGAACAGGGTCCGCAGCAGTCAATTCTCCACAACGCGACACTGTTGCAGACAGTTCGAGAAATGTATCGCATGGATCATCGTCGACAAGGATACGCAGTTACAAAAGAAGCAGGCGCAATACATCGCTTAATTAGAGATCCTAAAATCGACGCTTCAAACCACCACAAGGGGCAAACGACATTTGAAGACACATGAGTTTGGTAACAGCATTCGCTAGCTTGCGAATGTCACCAATACTTTGACCACCATTTCCGCGACAGTTCCTATTATTTCAAACAGTGTAAGGAAGGCAAGCATAAAATGCTCAGGAAATCTAATAAAAACGCTGAAGTAACAGTCGCGACACCAACAAAATGGAAAGCGTCGAGAAATGTAGAGAAAAACTAGAAAAAGTAAGTAAATAAGTAAGTAAAAAGAGACTCACTCAAGTCAGTAGAAATAATTTTGAATTCAAGCGTGCAGTTTCGAATGTGCTGTGGATCCATGAATATGCCCATATTCAAGACCTGGGAAAAACACCGATTATACGGAATATATACAAATACACAATTCAGATGTGATTCGTACACTCGCCAACGCCATTTGTATTCAATAGGGCAACAATATCTCCAGCACATGTAATCCCCAGAACCGACTTTTCTAAACATTCAATTGGATTGCAAAAAAAGTACTGTCAGTTCTCGCGTGTTCTTGATATGAAGGAAGTGTTTCTAAGCACACAAAGACAATTATAAACGGCGGATATCATGACCGGCTCACCGTAATCGCAGTGCGGGTCGTGGGCCCTCCTAGCTTAGAGATCGCGCGTCCGCGTCCACGCTGCGACGTCCGATCGATGTCTTGTGCGCCGCGATGGCACCGTGTGCAAGTGGGTCGTGGTGCAGTAGATAGAGGGTTTACTTCATGCGAGGTATGTCGGGGTTCGGTTCCCGAGCGCCGCGGCGTTCTTGCACTTCAGCTAGTATCTGAGATCTGGGAGGTGACGTTGCGCGTCTTTTGTGCATTGTTTCAGCCGTATGTGCTTCGCCGCTCGAAGAGCGCAGAATCCAGATGTGGACTCCCACTGAGCGACGAAAGCAGTTTCCATACGAGCAGTATTATGGCACACACCCTGGAGTCCCTTCCCTAGCCTGGCTCAGCAGAACCCAGCCGCGAACTCCCACTGAGCGAAGAAAGCAGTATCCATACGAGCAGCTTGTATGGCACACACCATGGGGTCCCTTCCCTAGCCTTGTTCTGCGATTGCACAATGGACGTCTCACCCGACGCCTAAGGTTACGGTGAGCCGGTCCTGAAATCCGCCGTTTATAGTCCTGTAGCACACAAGCGATTTCTACAACTTGTTGAATTCAAGACTATGCTTTCAATTCGCCTAAAAACCCACACACTTCTGCGGCAACGCCCCGGCCCTATCCTTAGCAATAGGGCGGGGACGCTGAGCTCGCACTAATACGATTTCCGCGAACACACTACCGAATGGTTACCGTACCCTTTAGGCGTCAGAAAAGCAACTTCGTACACGGGGCCGACTTACCGTAATCCAAAATTGCGAAGCGGTGTGTTGTGCATTCACGACACGCCGTGTTTAACAGTGAATGCTAAGGAAAAACACTTTAGAACAGCTGTTACGGAACCAGGACACAGTGAATGCGAAGGAAGTGCACTTTGGAACTGCTCTTACGAACCGGGGTTGTGAAACAGGATTATAAACGGCGGATATCAGGGGCCGTATGCTCGTGCTCCCCCGTTGGGGGAGAATCAATCAATATCAGCATATCTCATCACACCCCGATCCCCCATCGGGGGAGACTCGGGGTAGACGAGCATACGGCCCCAGGACCGGCTCACCGTAACCTTAGCCGTCGGGTGAGACGTCCAATGTGCAATCGCAGAACAAGGCTAGGGAAGGGACTCCATGGTGTGCCATACAGGCTGCTCGTATGGGGAGTGCTTTCTTCGCTCAGGGGGAGTTCGCGGCTGGGTTCTGCGCTCTTCGAGCAGGCTAGGGACGGACTCCAGGGTGTGTGCCATACAAGCTGCTCGTATAGAAACTGCTTTTGTCGCTCAGGGGGAGTCCGCGGCTGGGTTCTGCGCTCTTCGAGCGGCTAAGCGCATACGGCTGAAACAATGCGCAAAAAACGCGCAACTTCGTGTAGACGTCGAAACCTCGCAGATCTCAGATACTCAGCTGAAGTGCAAGAACGCCGCGACGCACGGGAACCGAACCCCCGACATCTCTCGCTTGAAGCAAATCCTCTACCACGATCCACTTGCCCACGGTGCCATCGCGGGCGCACAAGACATCGATCGGACGTCGCAGCGTGGACGCCGACGCGCGATCTCTGAGCTAGGAGGGCGCAGACAGCAAAAGTCTCGGCGCGAGCCGCACTGCGGTTACGGTGAGCCGGTCCTGATATCCGCCGTTTACAATTGTCTGGCTGTGAAATTCAGTTCCTTACTGAGTGTTTGTGTCACGCAGTCAGTTTTGTTCATGTAGCCCTCCTAGAATCCACATTTTCTTAAGGAATCGCATCCACTTCGACGTTGTTGCTCTATCAGATTGGTCCAAGCCTTCCGGATTTAAGCCGTTACATTCAAATTGAAGCATCTCCTCTCGGACCTAATCTTAATGAAATCTATCGGAATCCGCATGCTCTTGCTGGTAAAGTCTACATCGCCCGTGCCTAGGAGTTCAGTAGGCGCGCCGAACACGTCGCCCAGCGTGTCTGGAATTCAGAAGACGTGCCGAGCAAACTCCTAGGTACGCTGGGCGATGTGTTCGGCACGTCTACTGAACTTCTATGCACGCTGGGCGACGTGTTCGGCTATGAAGCACTGGTAGGGATGCGTGTAATTGCACGAACGCGCTTTTCTGACGCCTAAAAGATACGGTAACCATTCGGTAGTGTGTTCGCCGAAATCGTATTAGTCGAGCCCGCAGCCGCGAACTCCGCCGAGAGCCGCGGGGGGGGGGGGGGGTCGGCTATAATGATTCGCATCATCACTGCCGCCGCCGCTGATTTCGCGCCGATTCGGCGCCGGCAGACTGTCTGCGCTCTAGCCTTTCGTGGCGGGGATCTAGAGGGACTCATCGGCGGGCGGCGTAATTCATCGCTTTCGCCGCCTGTCGCAAAAGTGTGCGTATGCCTCAAGTGGTTATCTTACCAAAAACGCCGACATGACGCGGTTCCCAAAACTGCGAGCAAATATGAAAACAAGTCCTCCGTGTATCTGACAAGACCACTCTTGTTAATGGATGGGACCCGTGAAAAAACCTATCTTCTTGAAGAAAAAAAACTATACCGAGTATTTAAACTAAACAAAAAACTTCAATTGGTAATAAGAAGAACAACTAAGCAATGTTACTACTGAACAAAAAATGAATTCACATATATTCTATGCCAACTGACAACGCAGCATTATAGGTGAAATGGAGGTTGAAATTGTTCCAAGCTGTTTTCGGTCAAAATTCAACGAGAGAGAGAGAGAAAACGACTCAACAGTGTCCACGATTTCTACTTCAGGGCAAAGTGGATGCATGTTTCGAAGATATCCGCATTAGATCAAAAATATACGGTGCAGAATCGCATTGTGCAGTCGCTTCAACCTACAACACTTATTGTTAGCACTGGCCAATTTCCTTCCCACGATTAGTAAGACCGTATGTTCTCATTGAGGAGGCGACCGGAAGCTCAAGTTCCAAAAAGCTGCGAACTTTTTGCGCTGAATGAAAACTATAGCTGTGCCCGAATGACCTATTCAAATAGGTATTCCAATGATTTTCATTCGATTTTGAATATTCGAAATCGAATACTCAAAAATCGCGTTTTTCGAATGTATTCGAACTCGAATATTTGAAATTTTTAGGCATCCGAAAGCATTCGAATATTCGAAGAAATTTCGAGAGCACGACTAAAACTAAAATCCGAAATACCGCGACGTTAGTGTGTGTAAGATCTGCAACGGAACGTCCACTATTTGCTTCAGAAAAGGTACTGTTCAGCGTTTTGTAGCACAGTAGGGGTCTACATGAAACAAGAACATTATTATGTACGATGATGCGGAAAACCAAATGAGATGCTTGCAATCTCTCGTGGCTATTAGGCTCTACCTGCACCTAAGCTAAATATGTTGGCGACATATGAATCACATTAGTGGAGAATATTAGTGGAAATTACCCTCTGCCATTGCAAACTATCAATGAATATTGGCTTCTCCTCCGCAGATAATAATGAGAAGATTCGCCAGTCTCGACCTGCCATCTGTTCACGTGTGAACACCACCGTTTTTGTTGCCTTGCCACTGCTCTAAAATATGCAATTTTATAAAAACAGCAAAAAAAATCATAGTTCAAGAAATTAAAAAAAACACCTTAACCTAAAATTTGTCAGAAAAGGCTTGAGAATTGGAAGAACGACCTTCAATAGGAGCAATTAATACCATGGAGACACACAGCGCGTATCTTAGGCGCTGATGCAATCTGGGACTGATAGCTGAAGCTCCTACATTAACAAAGCCATGTCACGACACTCACAGTACTACATATATAGAGGACTTGTCACTGACACTATGTCGGCACTCCTATTCCTACGCTGCGAGGCTCAAGCGGGCGCCAGCATCGTCTCCATTTGTCCCTGTCGTGTGCCAGAGTGCTCCAATGGATCCTCCTCGCTCGAGGGACACGAAGAGCGTCTTTCAGGGCTTTCACAGAGAAATCCGAAGAAGCCCACGCGTTGGTGGGCGACCTGGTGTTCTCTTCACATCCCAACGAATCCAGACGGTAACGGCTCTCGTTCAGCGAATGTGTGGCCCGCCCATCTGATTTTCGATGACTTGGCCCATGCGACAGCGTCTCTGATCTTCGAGCATCGACGAAACTCGAAACTTCGGAGGCCTTCTCTCACTTGCGTGAGTCTGGGAGTCCGAGCATCGTCCTCTCGATTCCACGCTGCGCGACGCTGGTCGCGTGTTCATCCCCCTTTCATAAGTCCCAGGTCTCTGAGGTCAAGAAGAATAGTGGAGTCGAATAGGCGGACACGGAGTCGAACGTTCTTCTTCATCTTCCTCACGATTTCTTCGACGCTTTTGAAAGCTCTCCAAGCCGCACGTATTCTCTGCCCAACTTCAGCACCAGACCTTTGACCATGCTGACTTCGGATCCAGATACACATAGCTGGAGCATTCGGAGATGCTCGTTCCGTTGAGCTAGAATGGGACATCAGAAACTCGTCCGTTTCTCATGAAAATCGTCTTCGTAAGATTCAGCTGCAGTCCAATGTTCATACATACACGATAGAAATCGGCCAACTTTCGCTCCGCCTGGCTGATGTTCGGTGTTATAAGCGATGTCATCAGCGAAGCGAAGATGGTGCAGTTGCCGGACGTCGACCTTTACTCCCAATACGGAAGCAGACAAAATACGGATCTGTAATCGAAAATAGGAGATAAGACTGTATTTACATTAGTGTTTGATAAACTTACAACCGGAGAAAAACCCTTCTGAGTTATTCACCGTAGTTTCGGAGTGAAATTCAGGGAAATCGTTACGGAACCGAGTCGCCAATCCCTCTACTAATCAGTCGCTGCAGCTCGTGATATTTGCTTGCATGCTTCTCCGGCGCAAATAGGGTCGGGGGGGGGGGGGGCTTCTGATGGGCGGAAAATCCCATAGAGCGTCGTAGCGTCATTAATGTCCTTCATCCCTGGCTCCAACCTATAAAGCCTGTAGTAAGGGCGTTCCTTGGATAACAAAAGCCATGTTTGAATCGCGCGGCCTTGGGCGTTGCATCCCGGACAACTCGGACGGGTTTTTTTCGGTTGTAAGTGTATCGGCGAGTATTTACATTCTCTGCATGTAGCCATTCGCTGCACCCTACGGTATGCTATGGTGACCCCTCTCCTAACTACCATAGCGCTTAAACTATTTTTAAAGCAGAAATCTCGATTGGCTGAGGCTGCCCCACAACTTAGTTCCAAGCTTACAAGAGCAGCTGAAAATTAAATAGCCTACTCCAAATAACAGTGGATTTCGTCTTTTGCGCTCCGAAGCAACGTTCGGAACCTTTTGTAGCTAACGCTTTTCTTCTGTGCTGGCGTCACCCACAATGATGTAGCTACAAGGAGCACACCAGCAGAATCTTCTTCGAATTCGAATCAAAAATGCTATAATCGTTTATCAATGAAGAATGCCCTTTTCGTTTCCGTCTGAGGTCCAGAAACAGCAAAGGAACATAAAATACGGATCTATTTAAGAACGTCGGAAAATGGCTTCAGCAGAAGTGTCCTACCGTTTTTAATCCACACATAAAACCCTTACCTTTCTCTTGATGGAATCTAAGAATCATAGGTCCACTTGGTGTTACCTCGCGAGATGGAAGGTCTTATATGTGTGTAAGCATTGTATTGTATTCCCACCCTTGATCAAGTCAGGGAACAGTTCAGCTCGACGAGGTTCTGGTTCGCAGCAACCGCGTCGCAGCCGCTAGCCGGTCCCGCGGCGATCGCCTGCTTACTGTTCGAAAACTCGTCCAACCGGCCCCGGAAAACTCGTCACTATTGTGTCGCGTTAGGCGCCTTTTATACTCCCGCCGCGGCGCGGCGCGTCAATTTGGGGAGCGGCGCGGCCAGTTGCGCCGCGCCCCGAATTTGACGCGCCGCTGCGCGATTGCAGTTAGAAAGGGGAGCGTCAGCGACGCGCGGCCACGAGCTTCTGCGCACTATGGCCCGTGCTCCGGAAACGGTCCATGAATCATTGAGGGAGCAAAACAGAAAGGATTCGTCTGGCTGATCAGCGCAATGCATATTGTCAATGTTTGTCGTAGGATTCCTATGGGGAGCCCGAATCCTCTCTTAAGCCTGGAGTCGAAGTCGTTCACTCAACCTACGTTGAAACTGGTGAGTGTGGTGTTGAGTCGAATCCCCTGCAATGCAGACGGCTTTAAACCACTCTTTATTTTGCGATATGTGCGGGTCCAAAAGTAAAACTGCTGGAAGGTACTCATCGTGGAGAATCACTCAAAATGCTTTCTCATATGGCCATTCTGGGGTCACTGTGCACTAAGCATATCTTTGGCGTGGCATATGAAGCTTCGTGAATGTCTACAGATCTCCTACTAGGTTACAGAAAGTACGGGCTAATGTCGTGGTCACCAATTTCGCCCAAACTCCCTAATCATGCAAACCTAGTAATCGTCTGTAACTTCAAAAAACGATGTCAGACTCTGATCAGCACCCTAAATACCCCCTCCTCCTTCCCAATAGCAGAAGTTTGGTCGAAACGGTGAAATCTCCCACACTACACCGAGTCTGCCGCGACTGATCGCGCCGCGCCGCGCCCTTCCCCTCAGCGGCGCGATTCGCCGAATACCGTAACCCAAAATTCCGTCAAGTGTGGTGTTTTGCGGCGGTGGAGTATAGAAGCGATGCGGCGCCGCCTCGCGGCGCGAAAAATCGATAGCCATGCCGAACATCACGTCGCGCCGCGGGGCGGCGCAAGTATAAAAGGCGCCTTAGACGCGAGTGTAAAACGCACGTCCCGTTCAGGGATGAGCGGATTAATCGTTATCCGTTATCCGTTATCCGGTTTCCGGAGGGTTTTGGCCTATCCGTTTTGTTGTTCGTTATCCGGCGATTGTGGGCCGGATAACGAACAACAAATTAGCTGATACCCAGGTTTGGACGTGGTATTGGACAGCTGTGTAGAAGCTTCACATTCATAGGGATCGCGAGCGAGGACATTTAAATCTAGAAGGGTGAGGGACTTCAGGCACAGGTGACGTAGTAGGAAAGACGTCTAACTTCCGTCCTTCCAGGGTCGTTCATTTATACCATAAATCTATGAAACCTACTATAGGTTGATTTGTTCATGGACTTGTCACCACAAGCCGTGTGCAGACCAAGAACGCGTACAAGCTGTCTTGATAATATCACTGGCGGTCACAAGTGGAGGGCCTGGCATATCCCAAGATGATTTGCTTAGCGCCGAATTAAACTCCCTCTTCCACGATTACAGGGTGTAGGTAGCATGCGAAAAAGGTATTTTAGTTTTTACTGATAGACTGTTGTAACGCATTAAACACAATGGCTAGCCTGTAGAAAGCTGGTATTTCATCCATCGCATTCCACGTTCTCCTTAGATCTTGGGGTACTCTCGAACAGCAGTATCGGCCCGCGTGAAGCTGCGAAACCAATATTGTGATGCAGACTTTATTCGGCTGAGGCGGCCTATCATAGAAAAGTCAAGAGGCGTTGGAGGAGCCATTAATCCAAGGATCATTCTGTTTGGCTACAGCCTTAATTCAAAAAGAAAACCTGACGATTGATCAGTAAAACAACCCAACAATGGAAACTTACAAAATATGAAGCGGCAAGTTGCTGTTCAATGAAGGAAATGTGAGCGAATAAGGGGTGAATGAGTCTCGTATTCTCTCCCTCCAAGGGCGACTTATGAATGCTTCTATACTGTTAGTTGGGCTGTTTTACACATCCTTTGTCTCGTTCTTCCCATTCGTTTTAATGGCAAACATTTGAACATTTGTGAACTTTGCTATGGAAATGTGCTTGGATGAACAAATTCTCAATCTCTCCTTATCTTTTCCAGACTTTGATTAAGGTGATCATAGCGAAACAGAGTAGAGCTTGCAAAACAGTTTTAGTTTCACAGCTTGGTGGTCTTGTTTGCGGAACCTGGAGAAATTGCCGCTTCTTCATTGCCATCCAAAGCGATGTTCAGTTCGCAAATCGAACTGAGCATCGGTTTGGATGGCAATGAAGAAGCGTTTCTTTTTACTGAAGTTTTGTGAGAATCCCATAGGGCCTTGTTAAAGTGACTGCACTGTGTTTCAAAAAACCCCATTAAAGTCGATAGAAAAGAATTATAGCTTGACAGCAGTCGCGCTTCATGTCTACTGTTGAAACTAGAGCATATTAAGCGCAGTTTTATTTTTGTTGTTTGTTCGTTATCCGTTTTTCCGTTATCCGGCGATTTTTGGGCAAAATTATCCGTTATCCGTTATCCGTGTTTCAAAATTTTGTTATCCGCTCATCCCTGGTCCCGTTATAAGGTTCCGTTTATACTTCGTCGCTGGGCGATGCGACGGCCACGCAATGAGATCAAAGTGACGCACAATAAATATGGCCACTATACGTGGCGTCGCGTCGCGCCGCGACGAAGTATAAACGGAGCCTAAGACGGACCCTCTCCTCATTGGAATTTCACTGATGTGCCTCCTAGAATACAGGTAAAATAAAGCCTGATGCAGCATTAAATAATCGAAACTCACGAATCTTCCCAGCTTTGCAGGTCTGGTTACCAAGACGGTGCTCTGTGACGCTTCAAGAGAACGCTTTAGAGAACCCTGCGCCGCCATGGCGCTAGTTCGACGATGAACACTCTGAAATCACATTAATTCGCAAGGCCCTTTATCTACACGACAGTCAAATACAGTGCACTTCCACCGTAACACGGAAGAGTGATGACGACCTATTCAATAGCACCGCGCATTGATTTGAACAGAGTGGGCTATCGCGTTCCCGCAGCGATCGTCAAAGTACTGCGGACAAGGCCGTCCAATTCTTGGCGGACAACTTATCGCTACCCTTGACTATTTAGTCGAGAGTAAGTTTTATGCCAATTAGCAGAAAATTCGCACTGGTTACAGGATTTGTGCGCTCCAAACCATTACGATCGTTATCTGTTGTAGACCTATACGGTCTGCCTCAACCAAAGTCTAGAAAAGAAGTACAATCACCAAGGAGGCTGCCGTCGCGTCTAAGGACACGGGTCAACCAGACGAGCGGAAAGGGTTGCGGGGCTACTCGCCCCCGCGACCGCGGTTGCGAGCGCGGCAGGAGAGATTCCAGACGAAAGAGCGCACGCGGGCGCGAATGTCTCCATACTTGGTCCACGTGTGAATTAGACATGGGATCCGAATCATGCATTTTCGGATATCCGGCCGGATTTATCCGGTTTCGGATTATCCGAAATCCGGCTCGGTCGAAAATTGCCCTCATCTGAATCATCCGAAGAACCGGGGTTTCTAAAATTGCCCTCATCTGAATCATCCGAAGATCCGGGGTTTTCAAAATCGCCCTCATCTGAATCATCCGAAGATCCGGGGTTTTGAAAAACGCAATGATTCGGATAAAATCGGATAAAAATCGGATAATAGGAGGTTAGCGCGCCTTGCTGGTAAACTCTGCGCCATTGATAACCTGACTTTTTCGGGCAGATTTGCAATCATTTGGCGGGAATTCTCTCACAAGGAAAGGGTCTGAAACGTATTCAGAAACGGGGGAGCGAGTCATATAGGTGGAATCCACACCCCTCAATTAGTATAGAAATGTGCTTATATTTTGCCAAGTCGGTAAACCCAAGGAGTAGGGGGTTCTTGAAGTCACAATGGAACGGCACATCACGAATTTGGGTTCTTGTACGACCGCAATGCCTCTGCCGGCAAGCAGCTCGGAGCGCAATGGGTGTTGACGATGCTTCATGGGAGAAGGTCGTGGGTTCGATCCTCATGCGCTGCTGCATTCCTGCTTTTTAAATGATTGGTTGAGATTTGAGGGATTCTGACGTCTATACCATTTTCAGATGTTTTCTGCGCATTTTCCAGCTGCATGCTGTGGTACTCAACATGATGATGCATAAATATTCAACACCAGTGATACACAGGTACAACGTGCATAAAACAGCACTAGACACAATGGGCAGGGTATAAATACTGTTGGCTCCTCTCAGTCTGTTTTTATACATCGGCCAATGACCTCGGGTAAAACCATCCTACTCGGATTTTCAAAGGAGACCATGATGTGAAGTCACATGTGGTTAAAACGAGAAAGTCTGTGGATCCCGGAAATTGCCCTAAACGGAATCAATACACTCTTTCTCTCATCTTTGCTTGTCACCTGGAAATTAGAGGTCTGCTGGAGTTTCTCTAAAACCTAACATCAACAATGCCGCCGATGCTCGAGTGGTGAGTGGTGATCCAACCGCTCACGCTGAAGTGTGGTCCAACTTTAGATAAGGAGCCTTCATGGGAATGGCACCAACTTGACCGAACGGAAGCTAGCATACTCAAGGACTTCGAAGCACATCAACTTGAAGTTAACGAAGACGAACGGCTGGAAGGTGGAAAACCAGAAGAACCTTGGGATTCGCAAAATGAACTGATAGACGTGGAAAGGCTGGCAAGCAGTGGGCATATGATAATTTTTGGATGGAAGTCTTGTTTCAGAGGAAAGGGAACGTCTTCAATTGAATTTCGTCTATGGAGCCGATCTCATTTGTCCATATATGGAAGCAAACTGTGAGGAGCCAGTAGCCTTTATGCGCTGCCGTATTGTGACCAGTGCTTATGTTCCATACACTTTGTGTCTGTGTATCACTGATGTTAAACGTTATACATCGTTATGTTGAACAGCCTTCCAATTGAGTTTTGGTTTAAAAAGCGGTCAGTAATAAACAAGTGGCAACAAAGTTGCTCTCACGGCATACATCTGGAAACACTGCACAGCAAACATCTAAAATGGTGCAGATGTCAGAATCCCTCAAATCAACCAATCAGCTGAAATGCAAAGATGCAGCAGCGCAGAAAAGTCGAACCCTCTACCTCCCTCTCATGGAGCAATGTCGCTATCCACTACGCTACTAGCCGCTACCCTCCGGCGGCATCGCGGGCGTACAAGACTCCCGAACTCGTGAGGCGCCGATTCCACTGTAACTTCAAGGATCCTCTACTCCTCGGGCTTATCGATTTGGCAAAAAAAGAAACACATTTTAATACTAATTGAGGAGTGGCGATTATTCCTATATATATGGTGGGATGACTCGCTCTCTCCGTTCAGAATACGCTTCAGACCCTTCCCTTTTCAGAGCACGAAAAATTTCTTGCGGACGTTTTTTAATCGTTTCATTATTGTCCTTGTCAAGACTTCGCTGTGCGTTACCAACTCACTATTGAGTTGGAATTGGCTCTTTGGGGTCTTAAAGCTGTTTTTTGTTTGTTCTCGAAGCGCAAAATAGCTCTGCGGAGGGCTCCCCTCGTAAGGCAGCCAAATACGACATCTTTTACGTGGCGCTGGTGTGTTCCACTCCATTGGAGAACTAAGCTAGGCCAGATATAATGTAACTGGGCATTCATGTGCCTTGCTTCCACGGCATATAAACACTTAGTTCAAGGTGAGGCGCTCTAAGCTGCTTTGCGTGCTCGTGACTTCAATTGGTCAATGAAATAGACGCGAAGCTACTGATGTGTTCCGTTTTTAAGAGGTTGCGTGCCTCTATTATATCACTTATCCGGTTGTATCCGAATCGGATATCCGAAATCCGGCTCGGCCGAAAATGGCGTTATCTGAATCATCCGAACATCCGGGGTTTTTGAAATTGCCCTCATCTGAATCATCCGAAGATCCGGGGTTTTCGAAATTGCCCTCATCTGAATCATCCGAAGATCCGGGGTTTGAAAAAATGGCCTATCCGAATCATCCGATTATCCGGAAAATTGGTGTCGGATCCAATGTCTAGTGTGAATCATGAGCTCACGGCCGCGATGAGGGAGTCTCCAAGTCGATGATGGCTTACGAAATCTACAGGGACTGGTACCGACCACATCACGCAAAGGCCATTGACACGCTTAGGAGGTCACATTGAAATATTTGCGAGCAACCATAGGAGGGGAAGATTTTTAAGGAGGAGTGAAGGAGCACGACTCAAATGCTCCAAGCAGATTACTTCGCGAACTACACTCCAAAGCTGTCTAAGGATGGACGAAAGCTTTTTCTCCACCTCTCTGGGACTTCGAGGTCTAACCAGACACCTGAATGTCCTCATAATATTCTTAATAGAGGTCTGCCAACGCTCCTAGGATTTTTCCTACCGTCTTTACGACAGTGGAGGGGCAAGAGTCGACACATACACAGTCAGTGTAGATAATCTAGGACAGCTGGCCGAAAAGCTAAAGAGCTTAAATGGAGTGAAGAATATTGGTCATATGTGCCTCTTTCCTTTCAATGAGCTCATGAACATCTCATCCCCAACACTAAGGTCTTCCGTATGACAGAAATGTCCCGGTTTATGAGCGTATGACGGCGCTCTGATGCACTAGGAGTATTATGGCTCCTTTGTGCTTACCTCTGTGAGTATGATGGCTACACAAGAAGTTTATTACAGGACCGTAGTGGTCAGTGGTAGAATATGTTGATGTATATCACCAATCCTACAGACACAGGCGTGGCCTCTTTCTATCAGGCGAGGTCACGCCAAACAAACACTTATGACAGACTTCTCGTCATGGAGTGTCAGATAAGCACCCATGGAGAAGAGATAAGTACCTCTGGACTAGGATGAAGAGAGGGGACCGACAGTTCTGGCGGAATGCCAGAACAACAGAGGGAGTGTCTGTACAATGCGCAAAGCACTGTTCCTCTACCAACGCTTTTTCAAAATTCAGCCGCATTAGGGTGTTTTTGCCCGATGGGTCGCAGTGTACTTCGAATGTATGATTTCTACACGTAGAAATTGTCATCATAGGTTTTTTTGTCGTACATTTTAGCAGAAATTGAGCCCCGTGTGGGCAGTTATAACATCCTGTGATATCAGATGCTTCTATATCGCACTTTTGGTTGAAAACCAATTCTGCGGAGTTCCTCACTAACTTTGATTCAATTTTTAGTGTAACTTCCTCTTCATTTGATATGGCGAGAATATTTTGCCCGCTTTGCAGTATTTTTTCGTGTGGTGTTTCAAGGGGAAGCATATAATCATTGCTCTCACCGAGCGTTAGCCAGTTCTGTGGGCATTGGCACTGGTGTATTGAGGTTCCGCAGTCACACCTTATACGATTTTTGCAACGCGAAAAATGGTTTTTTGCAAGATCTACAGTATCGCATTCCACCGCTGCTTTAAATCCTTCCGGAAGTAGGTAGGACACGTTTTCTGACATAGCGAATGTGTTGTCAATGATTCTGCTCAAGGGTTTTTGAATAGAAATGACCGTTAAATTGATGCGGTCCATTTCTTGTGTTACATATGGGTTCATTACCATAGTTTGGTTGGTAGTTTTTCCAAACGTGGTTATTGCCACATCCAGGGTAATGGATGAAGTCCAGTGTTGGCACCGTGTAACAGCGAACACTCGTCTGGAGATGGGGATGTGTGCAACTCTGTAAAATGAACATGCCGGCAGGGACAGGAAACATCCACAAAGTATTCCACCGCATCCGCTAACACATCCGGAATAGCCGGGATATCTCGCAGCTCTTTTAAGCTCAGGAACAGTTTCGTTTGACTGAATTGTCTGGCATTTTTCCACCGTACAAGACCCTGCTTGGGCGCAGCGCTTCACATGGTAGATTTTTACCTTTGATTGTCTTGTATAACTGGTTACCGTTTTTACACATTGGTACTGAACGGAAGTTTTTGAGATTTTGATGGATCCGACCATGGTTTTCTCATGAATCATTTGTATGCAAATTTGGGTTTGTAACCTATTGAATAGTAGTTCTCGAGAGTATTCATAGTGACAGTTGTTCTCGTCACAAGTCAGCTCGGTTGAGTGTCTGGTGTAGCCATGCTGGCAAGCATTTCCGGTTATAGTTACTGTACATAGTATAGCAATAAGGGCTATTGTATTAATCCCTGGCAAGGGCGTAAGTTTAAAGGAGCAAGAGTTTTCGTTTGCTGTAGTGTTGCTTTTAATTAAGGTACAGTTTTTTGTGAAGTTACGTAGTTTCTTGGCTATTAATACTGCAATCGACAGTACTGCCATTATTATTATTAGTACTACGTAAGCAATCAAGGCCACTGTTGAGATAGCTCCTGCTGGCCAACAGTGCGGGTTTCCCAGCAATGTTTTAGACATGACTGCGTGATGGTCGCAAAATCTCGGCCTCTTGCAAGTATATACTTGTTGGGTTTCGTTTTCTGATAAGTCACGCAGTTTTACTTCAACATTACTGTTGATAGGCGAGATCGGTAGTTTATAAGAACGATTTTGGTTGCGTTCTTTAAACGTTTGGCATTCAGAATCGAAACATAATTCAAAATGGTTACTTGGTGGATGAAAAAACCAGACCATTCAAGCAGCTTACGTTGGGTGCGACTTCTTTTGCAGCCGCAGGCGCAATTAGTGATAGTACTGCCAGAAATAAGAATGAGGATACTGGGAATTTCGATGTTTGTGGATGTTCTAGGCTTCTCTCGAAATCCCTGATAACCTCGTATGCTCGAGTTTTAGATGCGCGAGGCAGAATCTGCCTTTCAGTTCTCATCGGAAGGTTTTCCTGGGTATTCAAGATTTGGTCAGCATTTTCTAGTGTTCTCCTATCATCTTTCAGATTAGGATCCGGTGTACTTATGTCCGTAGCTATTTGGTCTTCATTGCTTGCTTGATCATTTTGTGATTCAGAATTGGGCTCCGCTGGATTCTCAGGTATACTGCGAATTTCAAGAGGAAATATCTTGTTAAGCGGTCGTTGTATGATTTTGCCGTTTGACATGAGAATTTTTGCCGAGCGGACCAATCCGTCGGCAGATTCTACAACTTGTGTTATTCTTCCGTAGGGCCAGTTGCCTCTCGGTATCAGATCTTGTTCAATTATTACTATTTCGTCAACCACCGGGCATATCCTGGTGAGGTGCCTTCGTTGCTTTAGGAGTATTCTCTGAGTTTCCCTGAGGGATATCAAATATAATGATTTCCAGCTGTCCCAGAACTTGTTTGCAATGTGCTCTGAGTGTCTCATTGCTTCTATCGCTTGTTTTTCAGTCTGGATAACTTCAAGGTCGAATATAGGATCGCGTCAGTCGACGTTATCCTCAGAGTAGGGCAAGGAGAATTTGATATTTCCCTGTAGGAAGTCTATAGGTCGCAGTGGGGTATTTTCCATGTCCGAAGAATTCGACATAGTGAGTGGTCTTGTATTGAGAATGGCTTCAATTCGAGTAAGTACCGTGAACATTTCGGTAAACCCAAGTTTCTTCCGTCCTATTGACTTGTTGAAAGCCTTTTTGACTGATCCTACCAGCCTTTCCCATGCGCCACCCATCCATGGTGCCGCTGGTGGATTGAAAATCCATTTAATTCTCTCATTTGCACTGTAGGACATTACCGATTCACCTGAAGTGGTGTTTTTCTCGAACATTTTGGCAATTATTTGTTCACCGTGCTTGAAGTTTGATCCGCAGTCAGTCCTCATAATGCGCGGCACTCCTCTCCTAGAGACGAATCGCACGAAGCTGTTGAGGAAAGCACCAGTTGACATATTTTCGACAAGTTCGAGGTGCAGTGCGCGCGTTGTTAGACATGTATATAGGCATACATACATTTTGTCCTGTTCTTTTGAGTTGAACGGTCCCATGAAGTCGCAACCGACATTTTCAAAGGGTTTTGATCTTGTCACTCTATCAACAGGGAGTGGAGGCATATGAGGGGCGCCTAAGGGCAATCCTTGATATCTTTTGCATGTCGCACAGTTCTTCAAGAATTTTTTGAATGCACTCGAAGCTCGAGGGATCCAAAAACGCTGTCGAGCAACTGCTATTACATGATCCTTTCCACAGTGGGCATTCTTTTTGTGGATTTGTAGCACTATAAGGCGGATTAGCTCTGAATTTTGTGGTATATATATTGGTGATCTGGCATCTAATGGAATCTCGGCGTTTTGTAATCGAGATTCATGTCTTATTATACCGTTTTTATCGCAAACCAGAGTTTTATTGCGAAATCGCTTTCGTAAGTCGTCTAGTTTTGAGACTTTTTGCTCTTGTAAAAAAATTACTTCTTCAGCAAGTTCTATATCGCGTGCTGATGTTTCTTGTGCTTCCTCAAAGCATGATAGCTTACATAATGCTATGTTTGTTGACCGATTTTGATTCGTTGCGAGTGTCCACTTTTTCAGTGTTTTGCATAGTATGGCTGTCACACGATAGACCTTGTCAAGACTTGAAAATCTCGTTAGGTCAATAATCGATTCAGGGGGATTAGTAATTTCGACTGTCATTTGGATTGGAAGTATTATTAAATCATCTTCCCCATCGTCACTTTTCTCGAGTGATTCGACTTTTCTCAGCGGCCAAGTGTCTGCACTGTTTTGAAGCCAGCGTGGTCCTTGAATCCAATCGTGATTGTTTATCTCATTGGAATTTAATCCCCTAGTTCCCGCATCTGCAGGATTGTAGGTGGTGGTGACGTGAAGAAAGTTCACGGCAATGCCTTCAGATTCAAGTCGGTCCTTGGTTTTCTGAATTTTACTACGCTGATTTTCTACGAAAATTGGTAGTTTTTTGTTACTTTGTAGCCAGTAGAGTGCGATTTCGCTGTCGGACACTATTGTGACGGTTTTGATCTCTTTGTAGCATTCAACTATGTTGCTGCTAAGGCGTGCTGCCATGAGGATTCCAACCATTTCAAGGCGTGGGATCGTTTGGCGGCACTTTTTGGGAGTGAGTTTGGTCTTTCCGCTGAGCAAAGAGGAAATTTTTTGCGTTGTCATGCATTGCATGTATGCACACGTGGACATGGCGACTCCGCTTGCATCTGCGAAGACCCAAAGACGGGTGCCGTTGTTTTCACTGTGTTGGAAAATAGGTCGCCGAATGGAAATAACGGCGTTGTCTACCTGTTTGCACAATTGGTTCCATTTATTTCGAATTTCTTGGTTTAGAGGAGTTTTCCAGTCGATACCGGTGTCAAAGACTTCCCTCATTAAAGATTTGAGGTTCACTAGTAGTGGTCCGGCGAGTCCTATTGGATCGTAGACTGAATTAATGTAGCTAACAATATCCTTTTTTGTAAGGGTAGCCACTTGGGGCAGTTTGGTTTTGACCACGAAGGTGTCCTGATGAATGTTATACTCTACTCCGAGTATTTTGATGTAGGACGATTCCAATCTGTCCTTTTTGGGTATTTTTGCATTAACTGCTGCTGAATTTGAGACGTACTCGCGTAAATTCATGCCAATTTTTGAAAATAAGCGTTTTGACTCGTGGTATTTCGAGATTGCTTCATCTTCATTTTCTGCCAACATCATTATGTTGTCGACGTATAAGTTGCTGGCGATCTCTTTCGCCAGTGGTGTATTGATTTTATTCAGGTAGGATACTAAAGTCATATTTAGTATGCTAGGACATGCTGTTACGCCGAACGGCAGTCTTTTAAACCTATATTCGACCAAATTGTCTCTGGTTGGAGGAAGATTTATGTTTTTCACCCATAAGAATCTGCACAAATCTTTATGGGAATCGATTAGGCGTATTTGCGTAAAAGCTGCCTCTATATCGCATAACAGAAGGATCTTCTCTGTTCGAGATGTAACGATGATATCATGGATTTTGTTTATAAACGACTCTCCTTTATGAATCACGTCGTTTAAAGACAGTTGATTCTTCTTTTTTGAAGAAGCGTCGAAGACTATGCGTAGAGGCACTGTTTTGGCTGGTTTCCAGACCCCTGAGTGAGGCATATAGTAGGTACTAACCGCCTCTGGATGTGTCTTTGAAAACGTTTCTATCATGTCTTCATTACTGTACTTTTGTATTATCTCAAAGTACCATTTGCATTGCTCAGGGTTTAGACGCAGTGCTTTTTGAAGTGATTCTAGGCGTCGAATCGCCACAGAATAATTGTTTTCTAATCGTGACACATTTTCTTTCAGTGGAAAAGGTGCTGTTATGAAGTTATTTTTGAAACAGACAGTCTTGGAGTAGTGTTCCAGGTAGTCGAATGCTTTGCTATCATTTTGGCACTCTTTTTCTACGATTCCGAGTCCGTCTAGTTCGAACATTTTGCGAAGCATTTCTTGTTCGTTGTTCTCATGAACTGCCGTCATGCTGTAGATGACGGTAGTTCCTTCGGTTTGATGTCTTGTCAAACCTTTTCCGTATATGGATGGACCAAATACGGTAGTAGCGATATGAAGTCCCGTTGGTGTTGTTAGATTGTGATCAGGACTGCAAACTAGATCATGGTAGTAATCTAGTCCGACTAGAACATGCGGGATTTGATGCTCACCACGAAGCTTTGAATTTGCTAGGTGAATTTTGTTTTCTTTCAGAAAGGTGATGTCAGCCTTATTGAGGTTAACACTCGGAAACCCATTTGTTATTACGGGTTTTGTTTGGATCTTTAGTTCCAGTTCTTCTCCGAATACTGTGCTAACCTTTGTCAGTACTATGTGGCTTTGGAAATGTTCAATGTGTCCGCCGATGCCTGACATCGTGCAAATTTCCGTCGTCTCCTTGGGAAGACCGAAGCGGTTCGCTAAATTCTCTTCGATGACTGTTTTCTGGGCGCCAGAGTCGAAGAAGAATAGCACTTTTTCGAACTCGTTTCTATTATGATTCCAGAGGTTGCCTTCAGCAGTCATCAGTACGAGCTGCTGGGAAGCAGTTTGGCGTTGCTCGCAAATTTCCGATGGGGTATTTTCACTCTTTGTGTGTAAGTTGTTATTTGCAACGTTTCTGTTACCACTGTTGAAACCGTTAGGGTTGCGGCGATCTCTATTTTGATTGAGATTAGGCCTAGCAGCTTGATTGCTTGTCCTGGCGTTTCTTTGACCAGGGTTCCATGTGGTGTTTTGACTCCTTGAAGTGGTAGTTTCTTTTCTGTAGCATAAGGTTACATGATGCTTTTGTCCACACTGTGGACAATCTGGTTTCTGACAATCGAAACTATTGTGGCTTGGTGAAAAACACTTCCAACAGCGTTTTTCATCTCTTAACATTTTTCGGCGGGTGCTTAGGTCGGGTACTGTGCGACACGCAACAGATACATGATTGCTCCTGTGGCAAAACGCGCACTTATCATTGCTATGAGGTCGCGGATAAGTGGTCTTATCTGTTGCGCCGGTGTTGACCCTCTCGTGTATCGAGTGCCCTATTCTGTTCTCGACGTATCTCTTTGCCGCTATCTCGTTCTTGAGTGCGTTCAAAAGATCATCTATATTTTGATTAGATTGTGTGCGGCACAAGATCAAAACCCCTTTGACGATTTCCCTTGGAAATTTTGCTAGGATAGTTTCTGACCACATAGGATCAGATGTTTTTCGGACATCGTATCCAGCGGAGATCATTTGATTAACCAAAATTTGTATTTGGTCATATGTTGAAGTACAACTGTCAGCAGAATTAGTTGCTGGTTTCATAGTGACAAGTTTTTGAACGATTTGTGGTCGATTTGCATCGCTATCGTTGTATTTTTCACAAAGCGTTTTGATAATCCAGGTATAATTTTCTGGTATTAGTCGGATCCCTTTTATGGAATCTTGTGCTCTGCCCTTAAGACTTTCTTTTAGTAGCAAAATTTTTTCCATTACATCGAGCTCTGAGCTTTTATGAACTAGAGTCTCAAATACAGCCCAGTATTCTGGGAAATCTTCGGCATTTCCACTGAATGTAGGCAGCGAAGCTTGAGGCGGCTTGATAGACCTGAACGGTTTGGGTACCACTTGAATGGATTGCTCGTTATTGTCTGGAGCATCCAAGTTTGGCGAAGGCGTGGCTTCTCCAGTGGTTTGGGCGTTGTTTTGATCTGCGACGGCTTGATCATTTGTTACAGAGTTTTCCAAGCCTTTTTCTAAGCTTTTGGATTCAATTCTCTGCGCTCTTTGGGTGATATATCCCAATTTGACGTCCATTCGGTCACGCACACACTTTACTTCGTCCAAGCGCGCACTCAGTTTAAGGGTGAGTTCCTCCGATTCTGCCGTAGTTGCGTGTAGTTTGGATTCGTGCTCAATCTGTTCTATTTCCTGCATTATGTCCTTTCTTTCTGTTTTATTTTTACAGTTGTTGTAGTGTTCTCTGATTTCTACAAATAGTTTTTGCAGTTTCTCTTGACCAATTTTAAGGTGCTTTATGCTACTTTCCAAGAGAACTATGGTGGACCTACACTTTTCGTAGGATTCCTCATCTATAACGGGAAAATCTACCTGAGGTGTGTACTCGCTGTAACGAGTAACTAAATTTTTGAGAGTTGTTGCACTCTGAACAATGGGCGTCTTGTAAAAATGAAGAGCCATTTTGTTTGATTGGAAAATTTTTCTTTCGTTCGAAAAATTAATTAAAATCTCGTCCCGTATTATGTACCGGAGGTTTGGTCGCTATGAGTAGCGAGAAATCAAGCTATAGCTTGACTGCGGTTTGTGAACTGTTAACCGACTTAGAATTGCTCTTGTCTGAGCTAGTCTCTATTCCTGGCCTCAAGGTTGCGACGCCTTGACACGGGAAAAATAGGCTTGTTAGGCCGTTGCACCAAAATGTGTGGGCGCGAGACTTTTGGGTAGTATACCCGTGGGACAAAACAGTGGTTCAGTGGTAATGTTATTATGGACACAGGAGGAAGAGAACATGATGAAGGAGTGAGGCTTACCCTGTAGGACAGCACTATGCAGCGATTGGGGCAAGGCGGAATAGCCATTGAGTACATGTTGACCCCCCCCCCCCCTCTAGTCAATCTGCACCTATAGCCATGTGCCATATGTTTCCCATGATCCAGGCATATCCATAAACGCTTCGAAAGAACCCGCTGGATATCTGAAAACGCCCAGGACTCAATTTCTGGCGTTAAGCACAGAAAACAAGGGCCTGATGTCTGATACAAAAGCTACCATCACGTACAGGCCTTCTCTATTAAAGACAAATATGATAGACCAGCCCCTATCCCTGGTTAAGATGCTCGTAGCAGTGTCCGTATGGTAATACGGGATACCGTCGAAGCAGAATGCCTGGCGCATCGTTGGGATCATCACCGTAGTTCAAGTGCATATTTTGCAAATCCAAGGACTCATGGATTTCTGTTAAAAGGCTAGTCAGTGCTTCACCATTCCTGGGCGCGTCTGGCACCAATTAACTCACTCCGGAGATGGTTTACTGCCACTAAGTGAAACGGATTCTCATGGACCCACGGGGATGCGCAAGTGCACGGAGAGATGGAGGCTCCGGCTGCGAGTGAGAGATCGGTTGGCAGCGAGAGACGCCAGACGTCGTGCGAAACTCCGTTCGCGCGCCGACTGTGCGTCACGGGGGCGAGTAGCCCGGAGACCGAGCGGAAAGGTGAGAGCGCAGAGAAACAGACACACCGGCTGCGATCCGACGGCGGCCGAGTGATCTAAAGGCTCGTGCACAGTTCGGCAGCGCAGTGAACCACCCATGTTGTAGCATAGGCGGTTCACTGCGCTGTGCCACAGCGCGGAGCCACCGCGCGGTGTGGGGCCGTGCACACTCACCGCGCAGTGGCACCGCGCGGTGTCACTGCGCTGAGGGAATTGGAGCTCCCATTTTCACCGCGCTGTGCCGTGGTGTGGCGTGTGGCTCGCGGGATTGCGTACCATGCGCGCCTCTGCTGGCAAGCTTCCAGCTACGCAGCGCTACCGCACCGCGCCGACGTGGGGTATGTGACAAAAAATGAACCTCTCAGCGCGGTGCCACAGCGCAGTGAAACTGTGCACGAGCCTTAACTCAGCGCGCGGGTGGGAGTACCCCGTTGCCGGAGAACTGGTCCGCTTGGCATAGTGCCGAGGCGGCGCGCGGTTTTTCGTAGTGTCGTCTCGTGCACTCCACGCCTCCCTGTTCGCCACACCCCGGAGTCCCTTCCCTAGCCCAATCTGGAGACTCACTCTGCTGGTCTGACTCTCGCCGCTCGCGCGTGACGGAATTTTTCGGGGACCAGTTCACATGTAATCGTGTGGAAACTGCTCACATCGCGCAGGGGTGTTCGGAGCTGGCTTCTGCAGAAGCAGGCAAGGGAAGGGACTCCAGGGTGTGGTGCAGCCAAGCTGCTCGTGTGGAAACTGCTCACATCGCGCAGGGGGGTTCGGAGCTGGCTTCTGCGCTCTTCGAGTATCACTTCATGGGCATCAACCGCTCAACAAACTCCCAATCGATCTTCACCTCCTCAAAGCTGGTGGTTGTTGCACCTGAAGGAACGAGATGGGCGACAGATATGCGAAAACAGATAAAACTGACTTGGACGCAAATCGTCTCAATATTCTTAAGAGTGCACACACCGCTATAATCAACTTTGGGGAACGATAATCGCTAGAAAAACTAATTTAAGCATGCTGTTTGTCCCTTCAGACAAGGAGATTGTATAGTGCTACCTCTCGTAGGTTAGGTTAGGGTGTTGTGTTCCTATAATCACTTATGTCCAATCTCCGTAATTATCAACCTGACAACACTATCCAACCGGATCACTAACCACTCAGTACTGCGATAGCTATGTATTCTCTGGCTTACGGATAACGCCAACTTTGAACGCTAGGAACTGAACAATCTAGCGATATCTTCAATTGACTTTGTCCTGTCCTCGGTTGGTCCCCAAACGAATGACGTGTTAGAGCACGTTAGAGGTCTCTAACACGTCATTCGTTTGGGGACCAAGCGAGCTCTGGTACTAGGACAACTTCCCCTCAGTTTTTTGTTTGTGTACGTTTAACGAGGAGTTTGGGTGGCACGACAGAAATCAATTAGTGGAGGTACACAGGACTGGCAAAACTGGATTTGTAAAAAGAAATTGGTGGAGACGTTTGGGTCCTGCTTACATAATGGCATCGTTTTCATGGAAGCACATTCCAGTGGAAGACAGGAAGCAACAAACTTAAGTGGATCATCCTCATGGTATTCTATTATTCGTCTTCCTTGGGCAGAACATTTTCGTTTATGAACAGATGACAATCCTTAAGACCGATCTCTGACCCTTAAGCTTTCTTTTTTCTAGGAGCCTTAGGTCTGTTTCTTTTTACAGACGGTAGTGATGGAATATACTCATTTGCATACAGCTAGGAGCAATGAACCTTAGGATAAAACTTCCGAAAAAGGCCCTCTCTTTGAGGTAAAAACCAATATGTGTTCACACAGCACTGCAGTAACTGATTTCCGAAGCGTTCTGAAGCCAGGTTTTGAGAAGTAACGGGCTTGAAATCCCATTGGTCTACACAAGAAAAGCGATATAACCTATTCCAAGCCGCTGAGTACTTTGCGTGTGACCTTGTGTAACCAATCAAACACACCAATGTGACGTTCTGGCAAGTACACGGCGCGTCCCAAACTCGCGACACAGCAGGCATCGGATCTCACCTTTGAGCCGGAACCCTGGTTGCGAGTACTAATACCATTGTCCTTGTCGTGATATTCTTTATCGCCGCCAACGACGATGGCAGGGGCGGGGCCTATTCCCAACCCACGCTAGGGCACTCTCTTTCTGGATACCAAGGAATAAACACGTTCCTCTTCTCCACTGAACCGCACATTCTTTTAAAAAAGTCGAAAAGATAAGGCAAGACTATCCCATCGCATCAACGTTTCTAATGAGAGAGGTCGCCTAACCGACATCCTTCGTATGCGAAATAATGGTTTATGAAGCGCAGTCCTCGAGCTGCCCTATCGCGCCTGCGGTAGAGAAGCTCGGGGTGGTTGCGGGGCTACTCGCCCCCGCGACCGCGGTTGCGAGCGCGGCAGGAGAGATTCCAGACGAAAGAGTGCACGCGGGCGCGAATGTCTCCATACTTGGTCCACGTGTGAATCATGAGCTCACGGCCGCGATGAGGGAGTCTCCAAGTCGGTGACTGCTTACGAAATCTATAGGGACTGGTACCGACCACATCACGCAAAGGCCATTGACACGCTTAGGAGGTCACATTGAAATATTTGCGAGCAACCATAGGAGGGGAAGATTTTTAAGGAGGAGTGAAGGAGCACGACTCAAATGCTCCAAGCAGATTACTTCTCGAACTACACTCCAAAGCTGTCTAAGGATGGACGAAAGCTTTTTCTCCACCTCTCTGGGACTTCGAGGTCTAACCAGACACCTGAATGTCCTCATAATATTCTTAATAGAGGTCTGCCAACGCTCCTAGGATTTTTCCTACCGTCTTTACGACAGTGGAGGGGCAAGAGTCGTAGAGTCGACACATCCACAGTCAGTGTAGATAATCTAGGACAGCTGGCCGAAAAGCTAAAGAGCTTAAATGGAGTGAAGAATATTTGTCATATGTGCCTCTTTCCTCTCAATGAGCTCATGAACATCTCATCCCCAACAATAAGGTCTTCCGTATGATGAAGGAGTGAGGCTTACCCTGTAGGCAGCCATTGAGTACATGTTGACCCCCCCCCTCTAGTCAATTTGCATCACTCGCGTCTAAAGCGACATGGTAGTGACGAGTTTTCCGGGGCGGGTTGGACGAGTTTTCGCACAGTATGCAGGCGATCGTCGCGGGACCGACTGGCGGCTGCCACGCGGTCGCAGCCAACCGAGGCCTCGTCGGGCTGAGCTGTTCCGTGACTCGATCAAGGTTGGGAACACAATACAAGGTTTACACACATATAAGACCTTCCATCTCGGGAGGTAACACCAAGTATACCTATGGTCCTCAGGCTCCACCAAGAGAAGGATAATAGTTTTAAGTGCGGATTAAAAGCGGTAGGAACTTCTGCTAAAACCATTTTCGGACGTTCTTAAGTTCCTTTGTTTATGTTCCTTTGTTGTTTTTGGACTTGCAGACGGAAACGAAAAAAACCTTCATCAATAAACAATTATAGCATGTTTTATTCCAATCCGAAGAAGATTTAATGCAGTGCTCCTAGCAGCTACAACGTTGTGGGTGATGCCAGCGCAGAAGGAAAGCGTTAGCCGCAGAAGGTTTCAAACGTTGCTTCGGAGCGCAAAAGACCAAATCCACTGTTATTTAGATAAGCTATTTAATTTTTAGCTGGTCTTGTAAGCTTGGGACCAAGTTGTGGGGCAGCCTCAGGCAATCGAGATTTCTGCTTTAAAATAGAGAACTATTGGTATCTGGTAGTTAGGGGAAGGGTCACCACAGCATACCGTGGGGTGCGGGAGTGGCGCTATGGTAGTTAGGAGAGGGTCACCATAGCGTACCGTGGGGTGCGGGAGTGGAGTAGCTACATACAGCCAATGTAAATGCAGTCTTATCTCTTATTTTCGATTACAGGTCCGTATTTTATCTGCTTCCGTATTGGGCGAGGGAAGGAGCTCCAGGATGTAGGCAATTTTAGCACGGGTGCGTCACTCCAGCCACATCCTGGAGTCCCTTCCCCTACTTAAATCAAGAGCATAGAACATAGCTATAGCATTGTTTGTTTGTTTTACTCATTATAGGTTTGCCATCATTTCTTTTTGTTCGTGTTAGTGACACTTTTCTAAGGTGACCCCCCCCCCCCCCCACAACTACCATAGCGGTATAGTTCGTTATAGCAGACTAAGAAAATCGTTCAACATCTACTGCAGAACACCGCTTAAATGGAATTTCCACCATCAATGAACAATGTGGACAGGTGTATGGATCAGTCCTTCAAAACAAATATAACATGTGAGAAATAGTCAATTCTCTAGTGGAAGCGAAAACAGAAGCTCGTGCCCATCCCAACAGTGCAAACGTTTGCAAACATTTTTAGGGAATTGAGGGTTTTCTATTCCTTCCAGCTCCATGATTGTAGTTACTGCTCATTCCTAGCATTCGTCTCCTTTTCAATTCAATTTCCATAGATTCCTGCTGAGTACAGAAGCTTTCGCTCGCTCGTTGGCCTCTTGATGATTGATTGGAGTACTTGGGTCCCGCAACGATCGTCTGCATACTGTGCGAAAACTCGTCCAACTCGCCCCGGAAAACTCGTCACTACCATGTCGCTTTAGACGCGAGTATTTGCATCTATAGCCATGTGCCATATGTTTCCCATGATCCAGGCATATCCATGAACGCTTCGAAAGAACCCGCTGGATATCTGAAAACGCCCAGGACTCAATTTCTGGCGTTAAGCACAGAAAACAAGGGCCTGATGTCTGATACAAAAGCTACCATCACGTACAGGCCTTCTCTATTAAAGACAAATATGATAGACCAGCCCTATCCCTGGTTAAGATGCTCGTAGCAGTGTCCGTATGGTAATACGGGATACCGTCGAAGCAGAATGCCTGGCGCATCGTTGGGATCATCACCGTAGTTCAAGTGCATATTTTGCAAATCCAAGGACTCATGGATTTCTGTTAAAAGGCTAGTCAGTGCTTCACCATTCCTGGGCGCGTCTGGCACCAATTAACTCACTCCGGAGATGGTTTGCTGCCACTAAGTGAAACGGATTCTCATGGACCCACGAGGATTCCGCTCCGTGGTGTAGAAAATGCGCAAGTGCACGGAGAGATGGAGGCTCCGGCTGCGAGTGAGAGATTCGGTTGGACGCGAGAGACGCCAGACGTCGTGCGAAACTCCGTTCGCGCGCCGACTGTGCGTCACGGGGGCGAGTAGCCCGGAGACCGCTCGGGGTGCTCCGTTGTCTGGACTCTAGCGCAATGGTGGAGAGATTCAGCGAGGCAGGAGAGCGGGATCTCTAATAGAGAGGGCGCCGACGGCACGACGAAACCGCCGAAACATGAGTCATGGTTGACCCGTACCCTGTAAAATAAGATCAGTGTCAACCGTCCACTGCCTACGTTCTTGTCTTAGACGATTTCTGCTAGCAATCTGCGGATGAAGAATTTCCAAAATCTTTTCAGGTGGCGCCATTAACATGGCTGAATTCGTAGCTGTAGTGAACGCAGGATTGTCCATCTTAGGCTATGTTGCTTGCACCAGCCTTATTGAGGAATATATTCCTATATTTATTCATCGAAAGATGTATGGAAACGATCAGTGCAAGGTACTGTTTTGGCCTTCGGTATACTACAGCAAAAACTCCGTCTTGTATTTCTACTTCAAATGCAACATGTCAAGAAGCTTATACATTTAGTTGTATTACCGAACGGTTGAACTGTAGTTAACACTTGTTCCACCGAACTTTTCCACACCCTATACCAGATGTTGATCAATTCTAAAGGTGCCTCATAGTTGAAGTCGGATATTACTTGCGTCGTTGTCCACCATAGGAGTCCTTTCGCGTTGTGACGAAAGAAAAAGTCACAGGTGTGAGCATTAGTTCCGAAAGGGATAGCGGATATCGTTTCTCTAAATAAAATAGCAGTCCAACTAAGAATGCGTGCTCCAGTCTGCACTTCATCTAAACGTTATATGACCCCAATTTTTTTTTCCTGCTTTCCCGAACATCCTCCTCGACGTGATGATGGGTGGGAGTTACGAGACAAGAAAAGGCCGGAAAGGGGATCTTAGGTCAGCGATGTCCCCCAGCATGCGCTGGTCATCTGAGCCGACAATCTCCGACACACTCTTGCGACGTCGCACCGCGTCGTCCCGGTCGCAGAAATTCAAAAGATCACTTTTGACTCCATAGGAATGTTCAGTCCTATAATTAGCAAGGGTTTTCTGTTAACGCCAACTGCTTATGCTTCTCCATATGCAAAATGCGATCCATAGTTGCTGAACAAGGTGACGGAACTCAGAATAATTTGGGAGGATCTGCTGAACGTCACGTACTGATTTCAGAAGAGCAATGCGCCGGTCCCTGAACCGATGGGAGTTATATGTGCTGCTGTGTATCTCATCGTGATGTTCCTCTTCATTCCGTTTCCGTTCATTGAATGGATAGGCACTGAGTGAGCTTCACAAAATCAGAGTTACCTTTTTGCTGTGCGGGTGTTTGGATTAGTGTCTTCACCTACTAGACCTGTATTTTCGCCATGACCAGTTCCGACAATCACCTTAACAGGAACACCTTTACAACGTCTGTTTCAATTCCTAGAGACAACTTGTTGCATTTCAAGGACCGCTTTCCCATACACGAAGTTTCTTGCATTCCTATCTGGGTTGATTTCTGTCTGCACTGCTATTCTGCTTGGATTCGCTGACGATGTGCTGGATCTCAGATGGCGTCACAAACTGGCTTTCCCCACTCTTTCGTCTCTGCCAATTCTGATGGTTTATTATGTGTCAGGTCAGTTCGCACCGCTTCCTAATCCTTGGCAAAAACTACCTACTTGATCAGGTCCTCCCGAGGTGTTGCACTAGTATAACTTGCACTAGTATGTTAAAAAACGAGGAATTTTCTCCTGTTTGAACACAGCCTGTTTATTTATTCATTCTTTTATTTATTCAAATTCTAGAATTACGGTAACAAAGATAATAAAGAAAAAGTACGGCATTATTGAATCCCTCTTGGGATTCTACTTGTACGGGGTGTGGGGGCGTTTTGAATGCGTATTTGACCACACAACGACTTACGGTGGTCAGCTGATGAACGATTCAGTGTTTTGTCCTTCCCAGAGAAGTCTGGTACCAATTAATCTACCCGGAGGGATGGAGGACTTGGTTTGCCTGCGGAGGAAATTCGAACCAAGACAAACCTGGTATCGGGTTCACGCGACAGCCGGCACATTTATTTATTTACTTATTTATTTTTTTACATACTGCGCTACATGCTACAGTAACATCCTATTATATAAAGTATATATAAATAAACCATAAGCGATAAAACACTGCATCATCACCAAAACACCTACGACATCATGCATACTCCGCAAATTTCAGCACAAGAGGCCCCTTCTACAGGATTGAACAGAGTTCCTCTAGATCTCCCTGTTTACCAACCGACGGTTTAATTTTTTAGAGGTGTATACGGTACGAAAGTCTGACTTGGAGGGAAATTTGGCAACCGACACCCTAGGCTTCAGCTTACCCCTCACAGCCCTTTTGAGTATCCCCTCGAGTAAATACGTTGGAGTTATGAACAGTTTTTTCAGACACGACAGTTGCGTATTAGCATTCGAAATCACCTATTCATATGGTATTTATGACGGTCTCCTTTTTGGCGGCCGCCAAACATCTGGTTGGGAGCTTCACTTCAAGACCCTAGAATAAAGCACCTTGGCCGCCTTCATTTATTCTTTAGGCTTTTTATTTCATCACAGTAAAAATTTGATCTTAAATACATACAAGACCATGCCAATATTTTTATCTACGACACGTAGACAAACACAGTGGTAGCGAAAGACGCGCACTCTCGTTGCAAGAAGTCTATGCACGGTACGAAGGTACGAAGTGTGTGGCATCTCTTCTGAATGCCATTCATGCTGCACAACACCTGTCTTCTGAATCCTCAGCACATGTCCCATCCGTACCCTAACGCGTTGCCAGATTGATATATCATAAATTGGACGATCTGCTGCCAAGGGAATAAACTCGCTCACAATCGCCCATGCTTGAGTTCAAAGAAGCAGCCGGCTGATATGCGCTGTCGTGTCCAATACGTCTTTTGGTTTTGGTTCCCCTGGTTTGTGATGGACAACGTGACACACAAGTTAGCTGGATTATATATAGTAGAATAACGAGAAATTCAGCAATTCATCACGGATTACACACTAGAAAATCGTAGCAATTCAGTTCAGACTCTACTAGCGCTTCATTGTACGAAAGAGACTTTTCTCTAGAGGAAGTAAACAGCTCCCATTTTTGGTATGTCTATCACATCTAACTCCCATGTATTGGCCGCAAGCGATTACAAAGACTTTCCAAGTAATAGAAATAAAAGTATGAAGGGGAAGTTCACATCGTAATTGATGTAGGAGTGAGTCCCAATAATCTAGTTATCAGAAATTCGGATACCCATCCAAGGTTGAAAACTGAGTTCGAGTGACGAAAACCTAGATGAAAATCAGGCTGTGCGCGCGCTGTGTCGGAATGCGTTTCGTGCACAACGCTGGTTTGAGTAGCAGCACTGTGTTATTGCGGAATAACACAGTGCCTGGTTTGTTGTGAGCTTTGAGAAAATCTTTTAAAATGAAGCTTTTAAAGTTCCATTGAGCTTTCGATATGAATCCATTTCTTTAGGTGGCTCAACGACTGTCGTTATTCCATCCGCCGTGCATGCCCTTCTGTCTTCATTGGCGCCGTCCTATATAATCTCTTCTGTTCCCACTTCCATTGATATACAGATGCTATACTACGTGTTCATGTGCATGGTGGTAGTCTTCTGCACAAATGCTATCAACATCCTTGCTGGTGGGCAACTTTGTTCCGATTCTTTGATCAGATCACACTGTACACCTAGCCAGCCATCTTATTTGGGAATAGATGGCAAACACCTCACTTAGCAGCAGCCATATCTATCGTTTAGGAATCAATGGGCTTGAAAGTGGGCAAGCAATCGTAATAGCGTTCAGCGTGGTAGTTTTCAACATTGTACAGGTAGTTGTGTGTTTTCAGGTGTTCGTCGTTGGTATTAGGGAAAATATCCTCGAATTTTAGATATATCGCCTGGATGAGTGCTGGTACCACATGCTTTCACTCTACTTCCTTGTTCCCTTTCTCACCTGCACGTTTGCACTTTATCGATCTAACAAAGTGAGTTCGTTGAACAAATACAAATGCCAAACACTGGAGCCTTCTTGATTTGGATCACCGACTATTCTTCTTCTTTAGTATCCCGCTCGAGTGTTTGTCGGTGACACATTTTGCTACTGGGCTGGGATGACTCTTGCAGTGGTCTCAATACTGGGACACTTCAGCAAGACCATGGTTTTGTTTCTTCTTCCGCAGGCAAGTTGAACACATACTACGCTTTCCCGGTATACTACGCTTTCCGTTTACATCGTGCGGTTTTAAGGTGTTCAATTTCCTCTATTCTATACCACAGCTGTTCAAGCTAGTGCCTTGCCCAAGACATCGCCTTCCACGGTACGACAGTGCAACGGACAAAGTAGGTTTAATACTCCTATGCTGCGCATAACAGCACGTGCGAGGCGAAACAGGCATTCCTCAACAAATCGCTAAGAATCTACTATTAACACTATACGCGGCTCGTGCCCAAGGACGAGCTGTCAATTAATATGCTTTATACGTTGTCAAGTTTTTAAAGAGCTTCGAAGCAACCGCATTATTGTCTCGCTTCCTCTATCCGGATAAGCAACAACAGGGCTAGCCACATCGGTTTCTATACGGCTAGTAATGGTGCCAGCATGCTTGAACAATAGCTAAAGGATCCAGCATGGTGCTGAAATTAGCGTAATACTCAGGACAAACTCCATTATTTGGGTTATTTTTCCCACAGTTCATCGCTGAGAAGGAATGTGTTCTAGGTCTCTAATCCTCTGTGGCCCATAGGAGGGTAGCGCAAACCTAGCTAGTTATGCTTACTCACCAAGTTGGACGTGCGGGCCACCCTAGGCTTGTCGGCTTCGTCGATGTCGGTATAGCGGGCTACGATAGTAATTTCACCACGATAATATCGATCGATATTGATTGCCTGGTCGAAGCTCGCACAGCTATGAAGCGTTTCTTTCGGCTACCATTATCACTCAACACTCACGGCGATCTGGCAATGAGAGAAAACCGTTAGCAGCGCGCAAAAGATCGATAACATCGATCGATATTGACACCTTCCTTGCTGCGAAGCTTTCCCGGTGATCTAAAAAATGAGCTTACATCGAACTGCATCGAACGATTGCGACGGAGTAAGCAAGTGCTGGGAAGGGAATGACTGCGGCCGAAAACGCTGCCGAGTCCAAATCAGGTTCTCGTGAGGCAATAACGCGGAAGGAAGTCCAGACAACGATATCGTTGCGTGGAAGACGTGGAAGCTGGACGGAGAAGGGAGGCAAAAAAGTATGAATGACAGCGATGCTACTGCCTAACTTAACGTCGAGGCAGGATGTGCTTGCAACAGAGGCAGTAGTTAACCTGACGTCGAATCAGTCTCTAAGCATTAGCAGGGAGCTGAAGCAAGAATACTTGCTAGCTAAAACGTCTAGTGGAGGAGAAGTTGCCAGCAGGGGAACAGAAACAAACAGTAGGGGTGTGTAGACGTCATCCACCAGAGATCACGAGCCGTGCCGCGGCGCAGACCTCTTCCGCAACACTTCACGTGTTCTCTGAACGCGGCAGCGGCTGCTCTTCATAGCCATAGTGGAAACATGCGAGACCTCATCATTTAGGTATTCTTTGGTGACCACCCAGCAGTGCAAGCGTTCTGGCACTTAACACGGTCATGCGCCATGGTTACAGTTGATGGCGCTGGTTAGACGCACAGTCAGGTGTAGCGTCAACTGTTGACACGCCTGTCTTCCTCCTCTATGTATGGGGTCTGCGGAGAAAATGCCCGAATCTCACGGTGTGCGTTGCATGCGAAGAAATGCCCACAACCGTTAGAGAAAGGGCTTGGGTCAACGTATAGTACACCAGAACGTATAGTACCATAGTTGTACTATACAGAAAATCGTATGGTACACCAGAATATTGTTTGCTTACTTACTCCCTGTTAGCAGACGTCAGGTTTGGGGCAGCCTCGAAGTGAGCGCCGCCGTGGATGCCATGGAGTGGCGAGATTCACGGACAATGTTCTGCCATGCCAAGCGATACCGAGACATTTCTTTCGCACGCTGTAAACAAAAGCCTCGTTTGCTCAAGTCGTCTTGTACTTGAATTATCCACGTCCTCTTCGGAGCAACTCGCTGGACTTCTCATCTGCTCGGTCTGGTCCTCCACAACAATTTGTTGCGTCTCACGCTGAGCTGCCATTCCGTTCACTGGCTCAAATCACTTGGGCCTGCGTTTCTGATTTCGTATTCAATGGTGGGTTGGTTGTAGCAAGATGTTCATATATTTTCATGAGACTTTGTTCTGTTGTACTATAAAACCGAGGCTTCTGAACTCCGCTACTTGTTCCATCTGGATGTTGCCGAGATAGAGGATGCAAGGTGAGCCGTAGGTTGTGAGCGCCTTTGTCTTTTCAGCGTTTATAGTCAGTCCGTAAGAAGGAGCTATAGCGGCAATCTCTTGAAGAGTATCATTTGCCTTTGCATCACTCTGTAAAGATACCACTGTCGTCAGCAACCATGAAATCCGTAACGAATCGATCTCCAAATTGACTCGTTGTTGTCCACTAAACACTTTCTGCATAACTACATCAACCACACTATTAAACAGCAGCGGCGACAGTATGCACCCTTGTCTTACACCAAATCTTATTGTTAGCACATTTGAAGTTTCTTCTTGTACACGGACAAAGCTAGAGCGGTGGGTAGGTCTCCTGCAGCAGTCGTAAGATTTTCGGTGCTATTTGTTCCGATTCCAATACTTTCCAAAGAGCTGGCCAGTAGACACTATCGAAAGCTGCGCGAAAGTCTATTATTACGATGATCATTCGTTTACCACATCGTATGCGCTCCTCCACTATCTGTTTAAGAGCGAACACCTGATCACAACAGATCCTTCCCGGATGAAAGCCGGCTTGTTCTCCTCTGGTAGTGTATTGACGTTGCTTTTGCAAGCTTTCTTGAAGTACTCTTGTGAACACCTTTCCCGTGATGGAAAGCAGGGTCGCTTCGCGACGGTTTTTGCAGTTACAGCCGACGCCTTTTTTTCAGAACTGGTATGACGGTGGCCTGTTTCCATGCCGTGGGAATTTTCTCAGCTCCCTAAATTAACTGCAGCAAAGAATGTAAATGGTTGATCAGTACGTCTCCACCAACCTTCAGCATTTCAGCCGTCACGTCATCAATTCCGGCAGCTTTGTTGTTTCATAACAGCCTTATTGCCTCAGTAAACTCTTCTATGGTGGGCACGGTATCCGATGCGACTGGCACTGGTATAAGGACCAATGGTGGTGCAGCATAAGGGCCTCTTGGTGTAGCGTGATTGTACATTCTCCGAAAGAATTCTTTCCACCGTTGGAGGCGCTATTCAGGTGACTTTGTGGAGCTTCCATCAGCCTACCTATTATCATTTGTCGGCTATTTCTGGCCTGTAAAGCACTTCAGCGTAAAGTAGAGAGTTCGACATTTGTTTCTGTGAGCGACATCCTCTGCTTGTTCTGCAACAGGAGTCCAATAAGCTCCACGTTCGAATTTAAGCGGCATCGAGTTGCGCGAATGAGCTGAGCGTGTCGTTCATGGTTCACAAGTTTTGCACGTTTTCGTTGGTCGATGACATCGAGGCACGCTTCTGAAATCCAGGGCCGTGTGCGATGCTCAATAATTGGGAAAACCTCCTCTGCGCTTGCGCAGACGGCGCTTGTTGACTGTCTTTGTTTTTCGTCAACATCGCACTTCTCTGCAAGTGAAGCAAAGCGACTCGCTAGCTTTAGTTTGGAATTGTAGGCGGGATGTTGGCTCCGGTAGGATCGACCAGCTCCGCCTTATGGCGCGCGTAGAGCTTCCTTTTCCCTTCTGCAGTCTGAACCTTTTTCAGGTACACACGAGATGGTGACCGGATCCGAAGTCAGCACCACGTTTTGCTCGCACGTCACTGATAGATGTTCTAAATCGCCTGTTTATGAGGACGTAGTCCAGATGTGCAAATTCACTACCATTTGGTGCACGTCTTGTTAGCTGATGTTTCTGTTGATAGTGGAATGTGCTAATCCCGATCAGCGACCCCAGGAGCCCGACCCTTTGTCGTTTACTTCGCCTATGCCCATGTCGTCCAAGCACTTCCCAGCCATCGCAATTCCTGCGAGCGAGAGCGTTAAAATCTCCAGCAATATCACATCTGTTTTGGGAACCAAATCAATAGCCGTCTGCGAGTTGGTGTAGAAGTCGTCTTGGCACTAGTTAAAAGTTCCGACTCCACCGACAAGACTTCGGTCGAAAAAAATTTTTTCGCTAAAACTTTGTCTAGGGGGTTATTTGGGATGCTGATCACGAATCTGACATCCGTTTTTCACGATTCGGCCGGAGACCACCCATACCGTTAACATGGGTGGTCCAGGCAGGGTCACCGATTTCGCCCAAACTTCGGCGAGGGAGGTTATTTGGGGTGCTGATCACGAATCTGAGATCCGTTTTCAAAATTACGGCCGATTACGGTAGGTTACGGTAGGTACGGGTGACTAAGGCTGCCAAGGTCATGATCGCCGATTTCGCCCAAACTTCGGCTAGGGGGGTTATTTGAGGTGCTGATCACGAATATGACATCCGTTTTTCGTTTTACGCTGGAGTTTGGGCGCAATCGGTGACCATTACCTTACTCACCGGTACCTACCGTAACCTACCGTACTCCAGCGTAAAACGAAAAACGGATGTCATATTCGTGATCAGCACCCCAAATAACCCCCCTAGCCGAAGTTTGGGCGAAATCGGTGACCCTGCCTGGACCACCCATGTTAACGGTATGGGTGGTCTCCGGCCGAATCGTGAAAAACGGATGTCAGATTCGTGATCAGCACCCCAAATAACGCCCCTAGACAAAGTTTCAGCAAAAAAAAATTTCGACCGAAGTCTTGTCGGTGGAGTCGGAACTTTTAACTAGTGCCGTCGTCTTTGCGTGATCTGTGTTGGAGCACGCACTGAGAAGATGTTGTTCAGACAGTGTCAGCAAGCGTCAATACTGCTAATCGACTAGAGATTGGATAAAACATAACTAGTCAGTCAAATGTCTTTTCGTCGCAAATCGCAAATCCGACGCCTTCCGTATGCTTGTCTCCATCTAAGTAAGCCCTCTTTTTTTTGCGCCGCCGTGAGGCGCGGCATGATGGTCGGGATAGATAACGACCGAGCGGTGCGAAAAATCGATTTCAATGGCTATCGTGGTGAGCGCCGCGTGGCGGTGCAAGTACAAACTAGGGCTAAAACGACGTAACCTGAACGTTGCCGTGGGGGACTCTTCGTTCGTCCGGACCCAGTGAGCCGTAGCTCGGATATCACAGCTATGCTCATTTTTTATCTGACGAGCTCAGGTGCGATAATCTCTTTCTTTCTGTTCCACTTAATAAGCCGTTCGAACTTTCCACGACGCACACACCGGAATATACCATCATGCGGTGAACACCATTAAGAATGAATGCAACTCGGAATAAGTTCGAATCTGTTGAGAAAACGGTTTAATAGAAGAGTTTTAACGGGATGAATCGCTAATCTAACTATGCGGTTAAGTTCCGCAACATTTCAGTTGGCCTCAATGCTAGGATAGTTGGGTCTTACTTGCCCAAGAATACGGTGGTTCAATGGACTAGGACGACGAGTAGGACTGTTTATAAACTGGTCGTGATGAGGTGATGAGAAGCGAGAGTAAAGTACGTTCGCCCTCCACCGTGTGGATAGATCGAGGCGAAGGGAACGGACCACGGGCCGGATTCATCAACGACTTACGTAACTTTAACGGAGAATTGTAAGCTTATCAAGCGATATGGTGAGCGATAAGCCGCGTTAAAAGCTCAGATAACGCAGCTTATCGCTCACCATATTGCTTGGTAAGTTTACAATTCTCTGTTAAAGTTACGTAAGTCGTTGATGAATTTGGCCCCACATCGTCGCAAACGACGATATGCATTGAAGAAATTCTGTACGAAAAATACTTCATATTTCAAACCACTAGGAAAGAAAGATTTGTGGCAAAGTACTGCATCGTAGGTCCTGATGGCGAGTAAAACCCTTGAATTGGCGTCATCTCAAGGTTTGCCGTAAAACGTTATATGTAGCAACCAATCACGTATCACCATACTTAAATCTTAGGCGGTATGTGGAAATATCTGAAGAAAAAAGAAACAAAGTAAGGCTCTCAAACGAGCTCCAGAGAGGCATGGTATGCTTTGAGAACCTTCAGTGAAGAAGCAAGCATTTACAAAACCAGTGGTGTTCTGGAGAAAAAATACTTGAAAAGCAAGGAAGTGTTGAGTTGTCTTTTGTCTTTCGGTGGTTCCAGCATGAAAGAAGATTCACAGTAATCTTGACTTCGTTTGTCAAATTCAGCTGTTTCTCAAATGTTATGGAAGCATAAGTATCTAAGTAACTGGTAGTCTGAATAGTGTCTGCTTTCAGGTCACTATGAGCACAGCGGAATTTAAAGAGACTGATCTGAACGTTCTTGGGAGGATGGCACTGAAAGTATTCTCGTGCAGTGGGTTGCTGTGGAGCAGAACTTTCGAGAAGGACGGCGTTCGGTGGGTTCTCCGGATCGAGGATAAGATGGTGGCAAAACAACCCGAAATAGCTCCTTGTACATGCGCGCATCAGATCGCTTTACTATGTTTTCGTAGTCGGATGTGTGTGTCTGAGGAAAGGTTTGAGCCTTGAGAACAGGCCAGGGACCTTCTGTCGCAACCATGCCTAGTACGCTGTGATGATGCCCTGGCACTGGAGCCACAGCTCAGATGTGAACCTATTGTGTTCTGACCGGCAGTATGCCTTGCAGATTTACGCTGTGTGCTCCTGCTCCAAATGCGTCTTTCTTTTTTTACTACCATGATGCTCAATTGCTTTATTGAATATCAACTCTATCTCGCGATGTCCGTGTTTGCTTCAGCGGACGCCAACATCGTCTCGATTTGCTGAAGACTGCTTAGATGGGAACAACGAAGTCCTGCTTGCATCGAGCGTCGCTGCTCAGTGCATTATGATATTTCGATTACTGTACAGGGAATTCACGGCCAAAACCACCCTGAGCGTATGAAACAAATGTAGAGTAACGGTAATTGAATGGTACACCATGTCGAGGCAGAGAGCCGAAAGTGGTCAAAAGTCGTGACACTGCAAGTCGTTGGCGGTTGCCATATAGTGAGATGAAAATAAGTGTAGTGGAAGCATACGTTTAAATACCTATGTAAACTTTTGGTTGCAGGTGGAGGGAAATCAACAATTTAACCATACTGAATCTGGTTTTGAAATTCGCAGGACCGCTGCACGAAAAGACGCTCACGGACGTGCTCCTTTCCATTCAAGTACTTTGCTCCATTCTTGCTTTTGTAGTAAGGTTTTATCTCGCTTCCTGGTTGTATGACGTTGTGAACTGACTTGGCTCTTACAGGTAGCTTTGTTACCAGTAAATCTAGTGTCCTTTTTTCTTAGTTCTTCGGCAGGTAGCTATTTCGGCCTTTCACTTTTATTATATCTTACATGTATATGGATATGTAGGATCACGGTAGCACAACTACAAGCAAAATTCTTGCAATTGCTGTCACATTTCGGTCTTTTTAGCAACCTCAATCGCCATTAAAGACTTCTCCGTGACACTACGCCAGAGTAAGTCTTGTTTTGTGAAACCTAGGCTTCTGCTGGTATCGTTATCCGCATTTAAATAGAAATTCCCTCCCACCAATCATTCCACCTTATAAACTAGCTCGCTTAAATGTTTTGCGTCATCATCTTGCTTTGAGATCTAGTCAATTTGTTCCTGTTATTGTTGAACGTTTCCAGATGTCAATACTGGGTGTTGCTATGCTTGTTGCTTTATCGAAGATAAAGAGAATCCAATAAGTATCTTGCATGAAGATGACTGTTTCTAGCGTCTTCACTAATCAGATTGTCCTGCTTGATAGTGGAGTCCACGTCAAGGATGGGCGGAAATTTTTAAAATTTACCCAGAAAACGGAAAATCGAAATTGTCAGAAAACAGAAAAGCAAAAACGCCAGAAAATAGAAAATTTCGAAATCCTCGCTTTAGCTATCTGTTGCATTCAAAAATGCATATTTACCAACAACGAGCGCTCTTGTACTATTTCACGTTAAACTGGACATTTAGCGACTTAAAGTGGATAGTTTTGAAACCAAACTGAACACCTTCCAAGCAAGAGGAAAGAGCTGTGTGGTTAAAGCAGATGCTCTTTTTTGAAAACCTTTGCAGTAAAAATAGTCCATCAAATATTGATTCAACGTGCACTAAAGAGCATCAGTTTTTGAGTGCATGAAAAGAAGGAAGAAATCATACTGCGTCCTCATTTAAGTCGTCAAGATTTTTCTTTATTTGATTGAGTAAATGCGGCTTACTTGGAGAAAAAAGATATGTGCATTTCCTACAATTGCTTTGGTTGAACCGTTTTCAAGCGCGTAACTACACCAAAATAAAGGTTTCGCTATCAATTAAAGAGGAATCGAGATGCTGGACGAGTGAGGCACGGGGCCGTCTATTCCTTACACACACTGAAAATGCATTGTTTTCCTAGACTTAAGAAAATTCGATATACTATTCTTTTTGCAAAAATAGAAATTTCATAAAGCCTCAAATGCTGTGCTTGCGTTTTTGGGAAAGACGAATTATAGTAGCTTTTCCAAGAAAGTGATAGTGAATTAACCTGAGACAAGAACTTCGACTTTCATAATGGGTGTCAAGTTTAATGTGAAACGCAGGGAAGCAAGTAGTGTTAATGTCATTATTTGTTAACAAGTGCTCCGTCACGCCTATCGGCGTTCCTCGCACTTGCGCGCTTCGCGCGATGTTGCAGTATCACTAAACTAAGGAGAATCACATCAAGTTAGCTGCTCTACTTGCACAGCTTTTTTCCCTACCTAGGAGTACAAAAGGCTCGCAGTACGTACAGTGTATAGTACGATAGGGTGATCTATTGGTTCCACACTACTGGTCTTCCCCTATTGAAACCGTCCCCCATTACTGCTACTGGTCCCCCTCACTGATCCACCCTCAGCGGACGACGTTTTCGGCACGTCTATCTGAATCCCCAAACACGCTGAGCGAAGCCTTTGGCACATCCTTTGAGTCTCAGGCACGTCACGCGACGTATTCCGCGCGTCTTCTAAATCCTTGGCACGTAGAAGACGTATGGGTATTTTCCGCTATTTTCGCGCTAACTTGATCAGTATCGATTGATGGTAATCAATACTTCAAAAACGAATTTCAGATTCGTGTTGAGTGACTTCGACTGCCTCCAGGGCTAAAGTTTTAAACCGCCTAGACGATATCCACAAAAAAATCTATAGCTTTATCAATATCCATTCATGGCGATCGATACTTCAAAAGCGAATTCCAGATTTGTATTTAGAGACTTCGACCACCTCAAGGGATGAAGTTCCCAGGCAGGGAGAAGACGTCTGGATATTTTTCGCTATTTTCGTGTTTTCGCGCCGTAATTCATCCCCCCCCCCCCTATTTCCCACGCCCACTATTTTATGACTAAATCCACACAAAAAATCGATAATATGGCCCAAATGGATTGATGGCGATGGACACCTCAAATGTGGACTTCACGCTCGCCTTCAGCGACATCGACTACCCCAGGACGGAAGTACCGGACCGCAAGAAGGATATCCACAAAAAAATCGATATTCAGCCATGATTTTCGAAACTTCACGCACCAAGGCACACTGCACGTTAAAGAGTGTAACCGTACATGGCGCGTTATTAAAACCTGGATTTTGGTAGGGTAACAGCGCCCTTACTACACAAAAATCGATAATACCGGTCGATATCGATTTATAGCGACCAATACTTCAAAAATGAACTTCAGATTCGAGTTCAGTGACGTCGATAAGCCCAGGGGCGGGAGATCGCACCGCAAGAAAGACATCCACAAACAAATCGCAAATGCGGCTCAAAATGGAATGAAGGCACTCGACACTTCAATAACGGGATTCAGAGTCGTATTCACCAACCACGATACCCCTGGGACTGAAATTTCCGATCGCCAGAACGACATCAACAAACAAATTAATAAAACGGCTCAAAGTGAATTGATAGCGATCGACACTTCAAAAAGGGGCTTCGCCCTCGCGTGCAGCGACCTCGACTACCCCGGGAGGGAAGTTTCGGACCGAAAGAAAGATAAAAGGATAAAGGATAAAGGACGGCGTTACTCAATCCCTTCTGGGATGCGCCAGCGCATTCTACTTCTACGGGATGTCGTGGAGGCGACATGAATGCGTATTTGGCCATACAATGACTTGCGGTGGCCAGCCGATGAACAAGTCAGCGCTTTATCCTTCCCAGACAAGTCTGGTACCAATTCACCGACCCCGGAGGGATGGAAGGCTTGGTTGGCCTAGGCGGGAAATCCGAACCAGGAACCTGGTATCGGGTGCACGCGACAGTCGCGCCTCCTCCGACTGCGCTACACGCGCCCTAAAGAAAGATATCCACAAAAAATCGATAATACGGCCCAAATGGATTGATGGCGCTCGACACTTCAATAACGAGATTCAGAGTCGCGTTCACCAACCACGATACCCCTAGGACTGAAATTTCCGATCGCCAAGACTACATCCACAGAAAAATCAATAATATCGATCGATATCGATTGGTCGACTTCAGATTCGTGTTCAGCGACCCCAATTACCCCCAGGGCTGATGTTTCAGGGCGCTTGCACGACATCCACAGAAAAATCGATAATATCGATCGATATCGATTGCCTCCCCTGCTGTGAACGCCTCCCGTCGATAATCATCTAAATGCCCAGGCACGTAGAAGGCGTCTGGGTATTTTCTGATATTTTCGCGCCCCTGATGTTTCAGCCCCTGATGTTTCCGCCCCTATTTTTTGACGTGCTCCATGGCTAGTCGCTTAGCCCGTTATTATAGAGTATGATGATATCATTGTCTTTTCTTCACATTCTCAAATTTTCATCCATTGTCCTCGCTCTCACATCGTTTCAGCCTATTGATGGTGTAATGGTGATGGCAACGGCACAGAAGCATTAACACACAAGGCTCTTTTTCTGTCTTTTCTTTTTGTTCTGCTGCCGCTATAATCATTTTGCTTCTCTCCAATTACTGACTATGGGTTTGCTATGATCTCAAATCTTGTAAAAGATTCCTAAACATTTAGGATCAAGGGATTGAAAATCACTCAGACTGCAGCATGTTTTTGTTTCTGTCTACTGTTGTTTGTTGAAGGCGCACAACTTGTGCAATAAATGAAATGAAATGAAATGAAATATCAATTCCTGCCATCAACATCATGCTTCCATTCACTTGAAAAGGTTAGTAAACAGATGATCTTAACCTACTCATTTTGTGAGGTGTCGAAATCTCGAAGATGCCGGCTTTAGCTTTATCGTTAGCTTTCGCATGTCTTTACTGCATAACTGTTCTAATTATTATCTCGAGGATTGTAAAATTCTCTGCCGCAGCTGTAACAACCAGCGCATTGAGTCATTCAAATTGGGAGCGTACTCTAGTGAATTACACCTGAACCCAAGTTATATAATTGGTTCTACAACTGATTTGATTCCTAGGTGGTTCCAAGTTGCAGAACAGTTGACCATGGCATCTTGAGAAAAACCTATGTGCTAAACGAAGCACGAAAGCCTATCCGCTGTACCAGCCCTAACCGCGAGTGCAAATGACCCTCTGAATTGATGGTGTCATGACAAGGATTGGGCTTTTGAAGTGGAATTCTCCTTCCTCATTGCTCGTTTCAGGCCACTTGCATGATTGTAGGAGCTTCTAGGCACGCTTTAGGGATTCATGTTCACGCGCTGCACTTGTTCGGGCCCAAGGTTTTAAACAGTGTTTATCCGGAAATGGTTGCATAGAGCAAACAATTGGCAGAAAAATTTTAAGAAAGTCGAAGATCCTTCCAGCGGACAACTTCATGTGAATTACACTGAAGCCACCAAACTAACTGAAACACTGAAAACATTCTATTAGTAGAATCTGTATAGATGCACTAGTTTTTTTTAGTTTTGAAGTTTCCTTTTGATCAAGACTGCTTCTTAAGCTGAAGATTCAACAAATCCAATCTATTAAAGACGTGAAACCTTCATCGGAGGAAATGCGTGATAGTAGCACTCAGACCAAATCAAAGGAAAGAGATCAATCGCACGAATTAGACGAGTTCATGGCGCGATTCGTAATTAAAGCCATCGCATGTATGGCATTTATCGCACTTGGAATAGCCTAAGAACATTTTTCTTTGCTCTTGAGGCTGCGATGTTGTGACATAGTTTGAATTCTGGCGGTCAGATACCTATAGCAAAATTTCATGCTATTTTCGGTTTTCTGACCAATTTCGGGGACATTTTCCCAGAAAACAGAAAGCGGAAAAAAATTTCCGCCCATCCCTGGTCCACATTCCCGGTACGTTGATGCCACCCCCCCCCCCCCCCCTCGCCCGATCAGAATCACGATGGGAGTGTCCTATAGGATGGAGCGGATCAAGCCCATGCTGCTTTGTAGAAAAAGTGGTCGTGTCATCGCAGGCTAAGTTCACGCAGCTTCTCAGCTACCAGGATGCTACCGAACCATTGCTTACAGTCAGCACGGTGAATCTCGGGAGGGGGAGGGGACAACCAACTGCCCTGCAGATCTCCTACATGAGGCACTTTGATCACCTTGACGTAGAGAGGCCCGTCAGAGAGCGCCGTTTCGACCAAGCTAACCAAGCTCACGCATGACCACTTTAACGAATGAACGTATGGTATGTCATGTTATCGGACGCGATTGCAGATGCTAGATACTTGAAAACCGAAGTGTGTAGAACTTCAGTATGGCTTACTTCAATGGATCAGAGTCGTCTTCACCATGCACAGCCTCACAGTTCTTGACGTCAAGCTTTAGCACGCATTCAATTCAATTCAATTTATAACGCTGTATAAGACAGACGTGGGATAGTATCAATTAGCAAACATACATTCCAAATTCGTTTTGTTATGAAGTACAATTCAGAATGCCACTAATATGATAAGAAAGCTTTAGATGCCATACGCTTGAAAGACCGAAACTTAGTTGGCAGTGGATCAAGCTCGGTCCTCAGATTAACGTAGGAAGAGCCAGCGCGCACCGTGAAGGTGTGAGATCTAATGCTGCTCTTGGGTTTCGAATAAAGTATTTTTACTTTACCTTCTCGCGTCCGCGATGTAACTAGGCTGTAAAATGCCGACTTGTTGACATCCCAGATTCTCGAAATGATTTTAAACACCACGCAGAATTCTCTTAACTTTCTTCTCGACTGGAGTGAGTGTAGTCCCAAAAAAACTATTTCTGATTTTTGATTTTGGTATCCTGGAGCACAAAAAACCTCCATAACGGATGATCACTTTACGCGAAAAGTTGTTTTGCACTTTTTCTATAGCCTCTATATCCTTCACTTTGTATGGGGCAAATACAGTAGTCCCACATTCACATTTGGTCTTACGTAGGTTTTGTATGCTTTAGTCAAAATCTCCTTGTTTTTTGCATCTTTGGAGAATCGTACAACACTTGCACCTACCCTCAAGTTCATCATTATCTTCGCATTACATCATCGCATTCTAAATATCCTATTCTGAGTACCTGATGTGAAAACCAAAAGTGATGGGTAGGCGCAGAACTTACTCCAACAAGATGAAAAACTCCAGCGAAGTACCTGCAGCTTCGTACTGATACGCTTCACTCCTTGGACAAAAGTAGAGTAAGCTGCACCCAATGTACAGGCTTTTCGGAAACACTGTGTTGCCGTAAAGCATACCATATCAGCTCACACGCTACGAGATGGAAAGCCCTCTCCAAGTCAAAGAAAGTAGTATGCACCGTCTCGCGGTGTTTTCGTGTCAGAAGACGAACAGCGTGTATGCTATCACACAGCCAAAGCCAGCTACGAAGGCGCACTGGTTGACAAAAAGGCGGAAGATGCAAGGAATGCGTCTGTCAATAAAATTCCCTCAAACGTCTTCGTCCTATGAGAGAGCAGGCGAATTGAACGTTAGTTTGCAGCAGCTCTTCTCATTCAAGTCGGGACCATCATGCTTTTTGTCAGCTATCGAGCACCTCTGCAGCATCGTTGTTGTAGAACGGCCCGAAAGAGTTTATTTAAGGGACTGTCAGAGATTATTACCGTTTAGCTTATTTACCGGGGCGCGTGTAGCGCAATCGTCGGAGGAGGGGGCTGCCGTTGTGTGCACATGATACCATGTTCCTGATTCGGGTTTCCCGCAAAGGCAAACGAAGCGTTCCATCCCTTCGAGGTCGGTGAATTGGTGCCAGATCTGTCTGAAAGGATAAGGCGCTGTCTTGTTCATTGGTGGGATATCACAAGTCATTTTATGGCCAAATACACATTCAACTCGCCTCCACGATGTCCAGCGGAAGTACTGTGCATGGCGCTATAATAAAGGGATGGAGTAACGCCATTATTTGTCCCTTATCCTTCAGCAGATCCACATTTTATTTTTATTTTTCATCATGTCATGACTCAACACGTTCACACACTCAAAATCGGAGAAAAAAAAACAACTCATTCTAATCGAATCGAAGTCTGCTCCAGAAAACTTTTAGTGTAGATAAAACAGCAATCGAAACATTACAGGATTCAATTCAATATTCATAACATGTCAGCAAACAAAGCTGCGCATGACTCTCCACATTGTTAGAGCCACACCTGGAGAAACAATTTTTAAAGAGACACGAAATCCACTTGAAAAGCTGAAAAAATTACGAGACAATGCTCTTCTGAAGCTAAGACTCAGAAAGACCCCTCTTCTTCAAACGATACCACAGTACGATCTCGCATTCAATCCTCGAACGTCTACATTAACCCTGCAGCTGGTGGTCCTAGAACTATGGCAAAGAATGGCTTTGAAGCCTCAGCCTATTCCCTTGACTTGCTACGATCGATGTGATGGACGCGATACCGTCAGCGAGTCGAAAATGGTGCAGTTGCCGGTCGTCGACCTTCACTCCCATGTCTTCCCTCTCTATTTAGTTCGCGCATGATGTTTTCGAGGGTGGCGCTGAAGAGCTTCGCAAATTTGGCCTTGCTGAACCTCACCATTCACCCCGACGACGAAGTCGTTGTAGAATGGTGAGATCTTAGTCGTGAATTCACTACTGCACAGCTCTCGCAGCACTCTGATATATGCAGTGAGCAGCGGTGTGCCGTGTGACCAGTACTTTCCATAGAGTCACATGTTTTCTTTAAGTCAGGATAAACGCAAGTCACAGCAGCAGCATGTGCTTCCGCATTACCTTAGTTTCGCCACGGTGTGTATGTGACCGATGGACTGAATCCGCTCCGAAATTCTACTTTTTCACATGGCTCTTCTTCTTCTTCTTCTAGCGTTCTGCTTATCCTAGTTAGGATGAATCGAGTAATCAGCTTGTGTTCGAAGACAGATCGGGCGATAGTTGCCAGTGTCGATTCTTGTAGAGCAAGGCGGTCCTTTTGTTCCTCCGCTGAGATGGATCCTTGAACTGCGACTGGTACCGTGTGAAGAGAGGATGTTGATGAGTATTGGCCAGATTTTTTTCAGGTGTTCAGCTGCTACTATGTAGCATATGTAGCATGACGGATCTCGAAAGGGACGGTAGAGGCCACACAACATTCATCCTGTGGTAATAGCATGAGGGCAGGACGTAGTTATAGCAAAGACCGCAACAGAAGTCGTGGATGACCTCTTCGATTTCCCGTATCGCTCATCTGAAAAAGGTGACGTTCCTGTCGTGCCGTCGGAGAGCGGTCATCATGGTCTTAAAGTTGAGAGAGCTCAGATTTCAGTTGCTTCAGTTTGCGTTCTGTGTGCACCACGTTGGCGTATCAGATCAGGAGTTTCCGGAGGCAGACGTATTAAAGCGCCTTAGTAGTGTTAAAGCTCTTGGTTCCGTTAGCATTGTCGTGGGCTGCACAGTGCTTCTACTAACTCGTAGGTGCTGCTCGACAAAGTACCCGAGCTGCATGGGTCTTGCTCATGTTGCGGGGTCTCAACTACCCCCGATGCCGTCCCCCGCCAGGGCCCTCTCTCGCATATTTCTCACACTCACCGGGCTTTGCGAGTGCGGGTCGGCTCTTGATGCCGTAGCATTGTCTCGCGAAACATACAGCCCCTTCTGCCACCTGATGTGACATGGGATCCGCATTGCCTCCTTGTCAGAAGGAGCTGTCGCTTGCAGTCCAGCGTCCGCGTTCATCTCAGCTCGCAAAGCGGACAGTTTCCAGTGGCAAGAGCGCTTGCCGTTCCCATCTTTGCAGCGTGCACGTCGCAATCTACTACTATTCAGAAATCGTAGGTCAAGGTTGTGTGAGTGTGTGCGTTCCTCTAAGTGCAGGAGGAACGCTCTATGGTACTGCCCATTGGAGCACACTGTTCTGCGGCTACTGGATCTGGATGTATCATTTTCAGATATCCAGTCGGAGAGAATAAGCTCCACCACGTCCTCGTCGCCGCACCAACGTCGAGCTCGACCTGCGACAAAGCTTGTGTGCAGGGCTACAACGGCAATCCCTCAGAAAAGGTCAGGATGTATCCTTGTAGTGGGGGGAGGGCACATCACTCATCATCAGCCTTGTCGACAACGACAGTGAAAGTATATGTTAGTTACTTTGCAAAGGCTGTGCCCTGCTTTTGGTCTACGAAAGAACCTTTCTTTGCAAATTAGCCTAAACAAGCCACCCTGTATGTTTATTTCGCTTCTATAGCGCTCTCTCTTTCTATTACAATAGATCCAAAGTTTATTATTTAGTAGAAATGGAGGCTTTTTCCTTAATTCCACTTCCGTCACAATGGGCGCGTCGGCATTTTGTATCCAACCGCCATCTAGCAGCAATCTCGTTGAATGACTGCTCCGAGCAGCTCTATTCGAGACCTGCAATCTCACTGGAGGAGGACAAGGCCGTCATTCCGCAGACATGTCCGTTCCTCATGTGGTCGTGCACCTCAACAGTGTGCGTCTCTTTCCGCTTCCTTGCTATTTTGCAACTGTGTGGTGTTTGTTTGCCACGGATCTCCCTTGATAGAGAGCCTTCGGGGCCGCTTGTCGCAGGGCCACGTGGCGCGTCTCCGAGTGGTGGATACGGGAACGAAAAAGCGAACCAAATGCGACCGTATACTGCCCAGAGACGCAGGTGGGAGGCATGGGATGGAATCCTTGCTCCTGCCGTGACGGGTCGACGCGTTTCTTGTGCGTGGGAGCGGCATGCTCATGCACAGTGTGCGTGGATGTGTCCGTGACTGTGCGGATTGTAACTGTGTCTGCTAACGTGTGTATTGGAGTCAAACACAGCAGCACTAAAGGGCCTCATTTCCCTGACCCCGAAAGAGCCCCCATTTCTGCAGCGATGGGGAGGACGAGTACGGAGAGGCTGCTAAAATCTCAGGGCCTAACCAGGCTGCGCAAATTGAGAAGGACTAGGATGACGATCGGTACTTACAATGCCCGCACGCTTGCATCGGAAGCATCCGCCGAGGACCTGATGATGCAAGCCAGGAAGATCAAGTACGACGTCATCGGACTGACCGAGACGAGAAGACACCACCCCCTACACGCCGCCTACGACTCCGGAGAAGAACTGTTCCTCGGAACATGCGACAGCAGGGGAGTAGGCGGCGTTGGTGTCCTCGTCAACACGCACTTGGCCATGAACATCGATTCGTACGAGTCTCTGACAACCCGAATCGGACGTCTGCGACTGAAGCGATGTGGCTCCGTGCCAGCTTTGACTGTGTTCGTTGCGTATACCCCAATATCCGACTACGTCGACGAAGAGGTCGAAGCCTTCTACGTGGAGCTGGAGAAGTCTATAAGGAAGACCGCACCTTCCACAAGGTGATCGTCGGCGACTTCAACGCCAAGATCGGGCCACGATGGTCGCCGGAAGAACTTCACATCGGAACCCACGGTTTGGAGTGGAACGAGCAAGGTGAAAGGCTGTATGAGTTTATCATGTCGACCAAGACCATCCATGGAAACTCACAGTTCCAGAAGCCTCCCTCCCTACGATGGACCTGGGAATTTCCCGGTGGCCAGTTCCACAACGAGATCGACTACATCATCTTCAACCGCAAGTATTGCCTGACCGACGTTTCCGTTGTCCCCAAGTTCTACAGGCATCGGACCACCGCCTCCTTCGCGCTAGGTTCCGCTTTTCGCGTCAAGGAGAGAAGGCCGTGAAGTTCAAGAAGAGGAGTCCCAGAGCGACCATCAGCTTGGACCTTTACACCTCTCTTGCCGGCCTTTGGGAGGATACCGTTATGGACAACATCGACGAGGAATACGACCACTTCGTGCACCATCTCCGCGATAGTGCTAAGGGAGCCGAGAGCTTGAAGACCACCAAGAGACGCCTGTTTCCGGAAACTCTCAAGCTGGTACGCCAGCGTGGAGCAGCTCGAGCTTTACCAACTGACGTCCGAGCTTGCGAAGCTATGCAGAGCGTCGATAAAGGAGGATCTTAAGGAGAGAAGGGCGGAAGTGTTGGCAGAGGCAGGTTTGAGCATCCGCAAAGGCTGCCGGAACTTCGCCAACTTCAAGACCAAGATGACCGCTCTCCGACGTTCTGACGGAACCGTCACCTCTTCCAGAAGGACCATGGAGAAGGTCATCCACGACTTCTACTCCGATCTCTTCGATAGCCACGACCACCTGCCCCCACGCCATCTTCCGCAGGATGGATACGTCGCCCCCTCTGTTCTCCCTTTTGAGATCCGACACGCCATCTCGTCGGTGAAGAAACGTACAGCACCCGGTCCCGACAGGATCAGACCCGAACACCTGAAGAACCTCCCGCCAGCGCTCGTCAACACCCTGGGGCGGCTTTTCACGCGCTACCTGTCCGAGTGCAAAGTTCTATCTCAGTGGAAGACCATCAGGACCGTCTTGCTGTACAAGAAGGGAGACGTGCACGACATCGGCAACTATCGCCCGATCTGCCTGCTGTCCGTAGTCTACAAGCTGTTCACTTGAGTCATCCTGAATAGGATTAGCAGAACGCTGGACGAAGGACAGCCATGCGAACAAGCAGGATTTCGGAGAGGATTCAGCACGATCGACCACATTCACACCATTACGAAGCTCGTCGAATTGTCGCGGGAGTACAAGCTGCCGCTGTGCCTTACGTTCATCGACCTGAAGAAGGCATTCGACTCCGTCGAAACGGAAGCGGTCATCGACACCCTGCTCACTCAAGGTGTTCCTACTCAGTACATCAGAGTCCTTCGAGAGCTGTACAGTGGATTCACGACCAAGCTCTCACCATTCTACAACGACGTCCTCATCGACGTAAAGAGAGGGGTTCGGCAGGGGGATACCATATCCTCGAAGCTCTTCAGCGCCACCGTCGAAAACATCATGCGCGAACTAGAATGGGAAGACATGGGAGTGAAGGTGGACGGCCGGCAACTACATCATCTTCGCTTCGCTGACAACATCGTGCTCATAACACCGAGCACCAGCCGGGCGGTACGAATGCTGGCCGACTTCGATCGTGTATGTGGGAACGTTGGACTGCAGCTGAATCTTATGAAGACGATGTTGATGAGGAACGGACAAGTTTCTGATGCCCCATTCTCGCTCAACGGAACGAACATTTCCGAATGCTCCAGCTACGTGTATCTGGGTCGCGAAGTCAATATGGCCAACGACCTAGCGCCAGAGCTGAGCAGGAGGAAAAGAGCGGCTTGGGGAGCTTTCAAGATCGTCGAAGAAGTCGAGAAGAAGACGAAGAACGTCCGACTCCGTGCCCACCTATTCGACTCCACTGTTCTTCCTGCCTCAGAGAGCTGGGCTATACGAAAGCAGGATGAACACGCGATCAGCGTCGCGCAGCGTGGAATCGAGAGGACGATGCTCGGAGCGACACGACTCACGCAAGTGGGAGAACGCCTGGGAGTTCCGAGCTTCACCGACGCTCGAAGATCAGAGACGCTGTCGCATGGGCCAAGTTGTCGAAAATTAAGTGGGCCGGCCACGTAATGCGCTTCGCAGACGCCCGCTGGACGAAAGCCGTCACCGACTGGATTCCGCGGGATGTCAAGAGAACACCAGGACGCCCACCAATGCGTTGGTCGGACTTCTCCGTGAAACCCTGAACGACCGATATGACGCTCGTCGTGTCCCTCGAGCGGGGAGTATCCATTGGAGCACTCTGGCACGTGACAGGGACGAATGGAGACGTGCTGGCGCCCGCTCGAGCAAGTCGATGATCAACGGGACGACAGGTGATACAGGTGATACCTGACCCGTTGCCCGCTGAATATATCCTAAACTTGGGTGATCGGCCGCCAAGGTTAACAGTTCGCCAGCAGGGTTAAGTTCAAAGAAAGCCCGGCTGGCATACACCGCACTGGCGTAGGCATCTCTTGTCTTCAGTTCAGCTCCCCGTGACTGACAACGTGAGCGACGAACGAAACTACATCTAACAATTTTCCACAATTACCATGAAAGCATCAATGCAGACGTACGCTTTTGTTTCTTCTCTTGCGTAAATCCCGTTTTGCCATTGTTTCGACAATTATCGTGCATACCTAGGAATAACAAGTAAATAAATAGGTAACTCCCAACTTCTCTGTTCTTCGAACCTCTGTTAGTTGTTAGTGTTAGCGCTGTATTTTTTCGCTGTATTTGTAGTTTTAGGGTGGAACTGTTTATTCGGCAGGGCCTGACGTTTCGATGATTCGTCGTCTTCAGAAGCCTAAACATGGTGTAGAGGTTTAAATTTGCGTTCTACACCACCAAGTGCCTCCGCTACTCTAGCATTTTCGACCTACCCCTGCAATCACTACAAGAGACCAAATGAAAGAGACGAACTCACCTAGGTGCACCACCAACAAGGGAGGCCCATGAACTTCCCCCAAAGATTCTCAACGTGACCTATATGGTCTTTTAGGGCATCGGGCGAGGATCACAGAACTCTGCTTCGTTTTTGCCACGGGCCACTAGGTGGTCAGAAAATGGCAAAAAAATTGTACCGCTTCAGGGCGGGCTGATAAGGCAAAAATGACACCTGGAGTGGCCCTGTCGTGCTCTGAACTTAACTTACAAAACAAAACGGGAGGAGCATTACACAAAGGTTCGTCTGAAGATAGTAGCGAAACGAACCTTTTTAATATTTTCTGTATTGAGTATTATTTATTTTATAATTTAAAAATTAGCACTTTATACATTCCTTTACGTTTTCGAACTTCTATATTTTTCTATGTTTTGTATTACAAATTAAAGTTTAATTTGAGTAATTTCCTACGTTTCCTAAACGAAGCTGCAGTGTACATTCCAGTGATTCATTCGCCGCCGCTCGCGGCAGCGACTGGATAGCCGAGTGGATAGCGAAGCGGACTTGCGGGAGGGGGCCGGGGGTTCGGTTCGTGGGGTTTCTGCGTTCCTAGGTGGCGGCAGTTAGCGTTTTTGCAAATGAACGTTACATTTTGGCTTCGGTAGGGTACCTTCTCTGCGTCCTAACCCCGCTTTCAACTTGTCGTCAGATGTGGAAAAAGCTGGTTTTGTTGCGTGGAGCGATATCGCGCATCCATTGAACGATGCTCGTCTCGCTGAGGAAGGTTCCGTTTGACGCTATCCCCATATGGCCTCTTTGGTATGTTCTCAATTACCTTTGGAAGTGTTTCTCACTGTCACCTCATTCATGAACAAAATCGACAAGCATTGATTTGACCCGTCACCACGACAAGCTCATTGCTCTTCGGATTTCCTCATAGACTGCTTTTTATTCTTCTCGCAGCTTTCACTATTTCAGCTAACTGCTCCCAAGTACTGCATAATTTATCCAACTCGTGTGGCTGGTCGCCTTGCTGTCTGTTTCTTCCTCACCATTCTCTTATACACTTACGGGAGGCGGGTCGTGGGCATTGCAGTTATTAGCACTGGCACTCACTCCCTCTACTCTAGAGGTCGAGGAAAATTTTTGTCCAAAATTCATCTTTAGGGATATTTGGGATGCAGAGCACCAATTTCGCAACCAATTTTGGTGAAACGATAGATTACAGAAGGTTACGATGAATATGTGTAAGTTAAAGAAGTATACGCAGAATAACCGGCACTGCTGCCTTTCACGACTCCAAAGGTCGAGGAGAGGTCGAAAGAAAATTTTCCGCTCAAACATCGCTCAGGGAGTTACTTGGGGTGCTGATCACGGATATGACATCTATTTTTACAATTTCGGTCGGTTACGGTTGGTTGCGGCAGATATGAGTGACTAAGGCTGTGCACATTAGTGGGATCGCTTTTTTCTCCAATGTTGTCAGACATTTATTTTCCAACCTTCGTATTCAACCTTTGATGGAAGGTAGTGCAAGCAAAGTGGTAATTCAGAAAAAGAGTCATTCGTGGTCACCATCTTAAATAGTTCCCGATAGGGAGATTCCAGGTGTCACTTATGCCATATCAACCGCTCTGAAGTGATACTATTTTGCCATTTCCGGACCACGCAGTGGCCCATAGCAAAAACGAAGCACAGTTCTGTGATCCTCGACCGATGCCCTACAAGACCATATAGGTCTCGTTGAGAATCTTTGGGGGAAGTTCATGGGCCTCCCTTGTAAGGGCTGATGATCGCCCTATGCTTGAAGACTAGCAGGGGCGAATAAACCAAACCGGGCCGTCATGCGCATCTATCCTTCCTCTAGCAAGGGGCTGGGTCGGAATCCACGTCTTTTGCTGGCTACATGTTCTTTTACGCGTACCGCCAAAGCTCTTCCCGTTTCCCGATGTATTTGGCATTACAGTTCAAGCATTCGATCTGATAAATTGCTCTCAGCAACATGTTCCGAACGGCAGCAAGGATGTGTACGACCTAATGAACGACAAGAATCACTTCGTCTAGCTGTAGATATAGCCGTCTCGAGCGGCCACGCGGTATCAGGTCGGCAACGAAGGTCTCGCAATAACGGAGGAGATCGACCCCGTAGGGATAAAGTGGCTCTCGTTCTCCGCTTTATCTCCGACAGTGTTACTGCTGATATTGAAAGGGTTCTTATTAGTGCACAGCTGCAGGAGGATGTTGTCTTGGTGGACATTCCTGGGTACAACATCAGGCCGCAGCTGATTCGAAATCAACTCTTTGGCAAGCAGTGCATATCGGAGAGCTGCGTTATTTGTCCAAGATTAGGGAATTGCTCAAAAATGGGAGCAATTTACCAGATCGAATGCTTGTCTAATGAATGGATAATTTTTGCTCCAAAAGGCACATAAAGTGAATTCTCGATCAAGGTTTGCTCATTCTTCTCTGATCGAATACTTGGCGTGGCTCTGCTATCGTTCCGCATTTATCGTAAAAATGTTATCGTGGAAAACGCCAGCGACGGTCCACGTGGGCATCCGGATCCAAGGGTTTTTATTTATTCATTTATTTATTCGTGCCAATGCAGCCATAAGATAACAAATGACGAACAAAAGAGGGTTGATGATCATCACCAGAAACTGAAGGCAATGGTAAGAGTAGAGGCTGTTGAGAGCGAGCCGCTGGTACGCCCTCTCTCCCGACTGAACTTTACAGTGAACCCGAGTCCTTATTCTCGCTTTGTATCATTTTAATGGCTATAGCCCGACCAGTCGCTATTGCATCAGCATTAACGAGTGGCATTTGTAGACTCTCCCCGCTCGGAGTCAATCCGTCTCGCAACCCTATCCGAAGGCGCATAAAACGCTTGATGCGCCCCTTCGGTATTACATGGCTTCTTATCACGGCTCCTCTGCACATAATAGCTGCAATTACCGGGCGACGACCGAGCGATAACGCGAAATCCAAACATCACTGTCGCCGACTGTGTTCGCGAAGAGCTGTTTTTAGGCTTCGCTGTTGTGAAGAACTATATGAGCCCGCTGCAAGGGATAGATTGCCCAAATGGGAACATCACAGATAAAATGATCTCATTCCTTTCAGTCGGTGGAATCACTAGGAACTGTTAAATCAAGAGATCCAGGGCAGGGTCAAGCTTGAGTTTCGGGAATCGAAGGGGGGGGGTCGTACTTTCTCGGTTTTGGCGGAGGATTCTCTCCAATTTCAGGTCTTTAGATGTCTGCGTTTTTTTAATAAGTTATTTTTTCCAGGTGTGGCTTCGGCAGTGTGGCTAGATACAAACACTTGCGTTTTCTGAAGTAAAAAATAGGATTGAATATCAAAAAATTGTAGTGAAAAATAAAGATTTCCTGTCCGCAGATTCAGAGTCAATGACAGGCTTCCATTTTTCAGATTTCTCCAGGACGTCATGGACATTGCAGTTCTGAAGGAGCGACATCTACTTCCAGAATTGCTCTCTATAAAATTTCAAGTGCCAATAACTAAGGACGACCTAAATACTTTCCCTACAAGAGTTTTGAAGCGCTCTTCGAAACGACGAAGGAATGGCAACTGAAGGACGGACTTGTCTCGAGAAGAATTTTCTCTCATCTGCAGAAAACAGCACCTGAAAGTGAAATCGTACGCAACAAAGTTTTAATCCCGTTTGACACACAGTGATAAAACTATGTTTTCTGAAACGATTTTCTATATGATCAGACGTTTCGATTTAGCGCCATTTGTTGAAAAAATATCGACCCAAATCACAATGGAATAATCACATTTTCTAATCATATGGAAGATGTTAGTTTTAGAACCTGCGTTTTAAAGCATAGAACCAAATTTATCAAAGCTTTGTGAACTTTCCAGAAGCTCCAAAAATCTCCGAGTTTTAGCAGTTTACGTGCGGCTGCTGCGTTCTCTGACATGATCGGCCGCAATTGAAGGATGAATGTGCTCCTCACGGAAAATTTTTTCCGCCTTATGAAGCAAAGGACGACAGAGAATGGAACTGTGCCATATAAAATTTTAAGTCGTGCTTAATATACAGTGAAAACTAAGCTTCTCTGCTGCGATGACGATATGACTACTGACGGATCGTATACAAAATCCTCGTTTTTTATGAAAACAAAATTTTTAAACCGAAGCAGACCACCAATACGGATAAAATTCTGCCACAAAAATTTCCAAGTCTTGATCAATGCACAGCAGTAAAGTCATGATTTTCTGGTTCGAACAGGTTGAATCGACCTTTGGTCGAGTTTGCACCAACGTCATTGGAGCATAAAATTGAAGGTTTACAAACAGGTTCATAACTCGGTAAGTTTTTTGAATCTTGAAAATTTCTTTAGATTTTCAAAAACTAGGAGAAAAGCGCTTTTCATATATATATATATATATATATTTATGTATATTCATATGCGGCGGACTGTCCAATATTTGAGCGAAACAATTGCAGTGACTTCACAAAAATGCTCATAACTCGGCAAGTTTTCGAAGTTTAAAAAAACCACTAGCTTTTCTGAAACTAGATGAAATGCGTTCTCTTACCATGTATGAACCAATTTCCAAAAGAGGAGTATTCATGCTCGGCGGGAGGGATTCAATTTCTGGCCCATTTCGCGAAAATACGTACCGAAAATCGAACCCCCCGCCGCGCATGAACACCCCTTTTTGGAAATCCGTTATTACACGGTAAGAGAGCATATTTGCTCTGTATTTTGATGAGTAAACGGGATTTTTGATTTTCGGAAAACGAGCCGAGATATGATCAATTTTGTAAAGTCGTGAACTGAATCCTTCCTTCACCTTCATTATCGGAGTAATTGCACAAGAATGTTCATAACTCAGCTAATTTTTCGAAATTCAAAAATTCCGCTAACTCATCGAAAATTAGAGGAAACGTGCTTTCATACCATATAAAAACGAGTTTCTAAGAAAGGGGTCTTTATGCGTAGCAGAGGGGTTCGATTTTTGGTCGATTTTTGCCAGAAATCGACTAGAAATCGAACCCCCTGACGCGCATGAAGACCCTTCTTTAGAAAGTGTGTTTGTAACCATAAAGAAGCGCTTTTCCTCTGTTTTGTGAGAAGCTAGCGGGATTTTTGAAGTTCGAAAAATTTGTCGAGTTTGTGAATATAAGAATATTTTTGTGAGATCACTCTGATGACGACGGTGAATGGTCGATCCGAGGTTCAGTTCACGACTTCACAAAATTGATCATATCTCGGCTTATTTTCCGAAAATTTGAAGAGCAATTGTCAAAATTCGAAAAACTTACCGAGTCATGAACTTTTTTGTGAACGTTCAATTTTATGCTCCGATGACGGTGCAAAGTCGACCAGAGGTCGCTTCAACCTGTTCGATCCAGAAAATCATGATTTTTTTGTGCATTGATCAAGAGTTGGAAATTTTTCTGGCAGAACTTTATCCGTATGGGTGGTCTGCTTCGGTTAAAAAAATTTGTTTTCATGAAAAACGAGAATTTTGTATTCGATCCATCTAAATCATATCGTCATCACAGCTCCGTCGTCGCTGCGAAGAAGCTTTTTTTCTGCTGGACGAGGCACAGGGCCTTAATTTTTTTAGACTTCATTTTGATTTGTTAATTCTTCTTAGGATGGGAGAACATTATTTCCATGGGAATTCCATAATCCACCATTCGTTTGCCGCTCCGTAATCGATTCGATGACGCTTAAAAAATTACAGGGAAAGCACTTAAGTCGTCTTCAGAACGTAGCACTCGAGATTTTATATAATACAATTTCAGAGCACAATTTCTGATGCAGTCGTTGCTGCTTCAGGTAGAAAAGTGTGTCGTGCCCATGACATTCTGAATGAAAAAAAATCTGCACAAATAGAATGGTGATGATTGTAGGACTGCTACCGGAACATCTTTATTTTGAAGTGTCGAAAAATAGCATTCAAAGCTTCAAAGAAATTTATTGTGTTATCCATGCATATGGCGCATTTGGCGCAGTCGGAGGAGGCGCGGGCTGTCGCGTGCACTCGATGCCAGGTTCCTGGTTCGAATTTCACGCCTAGACCAATCAAGCGTTCCATCTCTCCGGGGTCAGCGAATTGGTACCAGACCTGTCTGGAAAGGATGAAGCGCTGACTTGTTCATCGGCTGGCCACCGCAAGTCATTCCGTAGAAGTAGAATGCGCGGCGCATCCCAAAGGGAATGAATAACGCCGTTATTTATCCTTTATCCTTTATCAATGCATGTATTGTTCAGTGACCTCTTTTCATTGTTCTCTTCAGGGTCGAAGCCGCAGCTGAACAGAAGAACCAAGGGTTCAAAATGCAGATAAACCTTGAAGAAACCAAGACATATATAAGGAATAAAACAGTGAGGGAGGGGGCCGTACGAGTTCCGACTCGATGGGCGAGGTTTCATAAATTTTCACGAAAAATTGAACCCCACGCGACCCTGATCCACGATCGTGAAAACCCCGCCTACTCAGGTGGAAGGCGAACGTGCTCAGGTCTGTGTTCTCCGACTCTTCGTGCATCGTAAGATCGCTGCCGGGAAAGCGAGAACCGCTCAGACTGCCGCAGTATCATTAGACAATTTGAGGGTTTTTGATTGTAGCCTAAAAATGACCGACATCCAATGTAATCACCTGTCACCAGTCACCTGTCGTCCCGTTGATCGAATTGGTCGAGCGGGTGCCAGCAGCGTCTCCATTCGTCCCTGTCGCGTGCCAGAGTGGTCCTATGGATCCTCCTCGCTCGAGGAACACGAAGAGCGTCATATCGGTCGTTCTGGGCTTTAACGAAGAAGTCCGACCAACGCGTTGGTGGACGTCCTGGTGTTCTTTTGACATCCCGCGGAATCCATGATGGCTCTCGTCCAGCGGGTGTCTGCGAAGCGCATTACGTGGCCTGCCCACCTAATTTTCGACAACTTGGCCCACGCGATAGCGTCTCTGATCTTCGAACGTCGGCGAAGCTCGGAACTCCGGAGGCCTTCTCTCACTTGCGTGAGTCGTGTCACTCCGAGCATCGTCCTCTCGATTCCACGCTGTGCGGCGCTGATCTCGTGTTCATCCTGCTTTCGTATAGCCCAGGTCTCTGAGGCGTATGCTAAGGCAGGAAGAACAGTGGAGTCGAATAGTTGGGCACGGAGTCGGACGTTCTTCATTTTCTTCGCGACTTCTTCGACGCTCTTGAAAGCTCCCCAGGCCGCTCTTTTCCTCCTGCTCAGCTCTGGTGCTAGGTAGTTGGCCATGTTGACTTCGCGACCCAGATACACATAGCTGGAGCATTCGGAGATGTTCGTTCCGTTGAGCGAGAATGGGGCATCAGAAACCCATCCGTTCCTCATAAACATCGTCTTCATAAGATTCAGCTGCAGTCCAACGTTCCCACATACACGATCGAAGTCGGTCAGCATTCGCTCCGCCTGGCTGATGCTCGGTGTTATGAGCAGCGATGTCGTCAGCGAAGCGAAGATGATGTAGTTGCCGGCCGTCGACCTTCACTCCCATGTCTTCCCATTCTAGTTCGCGCATGACGTTTTCGAGAGTGGCGCTGAAGAGCTTCGGGGATATGGTATCCCCTTGCCGAACCCCTCTCTTCACGTCGACGACGACGTCGTTGTAGAATGGTGAGATCTTGGTCGTGAATCCACTGTACAGCTCTCGAAGGACTCTGATGTACTGAGTAGGAACGTCCTGAGTGAGCAGGGCTTCGACGACCGCTTCAGTTTCGACAGAGTCGAATGCCTTCTTCAGGTCGATAACGTAAGGCAAAGCGGCAGCTTGTACTCTCGCGACACTTCGATGAGCTTCGTAATGGTGTGAATGTGATCGTCCGTGCTGAATCCTCTCCGAAATCCTGCTTGCTCGCATGGCTGTCCTTCGTCCAGCGTTCGGCCGATCCTATTCAGGATCACTCGAGTGAACAGCTTGTAGACTACGGACAGCAGGCAGATCGGGCGATAGTTGCCAATGTCCTGCACGTCTCCCTTCTTGTACAGCAAAACGGTCCTGCTGGTCTTCCACTGAGATGGAACCTTGCACTCCGACAGGTAACGTGTGAAGAGCCGCGCCAGGGTGTTGATGAGCGCTGGCGGGAGGTTCTTCAGGTGTTCGGGTCTGATCTGTCGGGACTGGGTGCTGTACGTTTCTTCACCGACGAGATGTCGTGTCGGATCTCGGAAGGGAGAACAGAGAGAACGACGTATCCATCATGCGGAAGATGGCATGGGGGCAGGTGGACGTGGCTATCGAAAAGATCGGAGTAGAAGTCGTGGATGACCTTCTCCATGGTCCTTCCGGAAGAGGTGACGGTTCCGTCGGGACGCCGGAGAGCGGTCATCTTGGTCTTGAAGTTGGCGAAGTTCCGGCGGCCATTGCGGATGCTCAAACCTGCCTCTGCCAACACTTCCGCCCTTCTCTCCTTAAGATCCTCCTTTATCGCCTCTCTGCATAGCTTCGCAAGCTTGGACGTCAGTTGGTAGTTGCCTGACGCTCGTGCTGCTCCACGCTGGCGTATCAGCTCGAGAGTTTCCGGAGACAAACATCTCTTGGTGGTCTTCAAGCTCTCAGCTTCCTTAGCTATCGTGGAGATGGCACACGAAGCGGTCGTATTCCTCGTCGATGTTGTACATAACGGTGTCCTCCCAAAGGCCGGCAAGAGAGGTGTAAAGGTCCAAGCTGATGGTCGCTCTGGGACTCCTCTTCTGGAACTTCACGGCCTTCTCTCCTTGACGCGAAAAGCGGAACCTAGCGCGAAGGAGTCGGTGGTCCGATGCCTGTAGAACTTGGGGACAACGGAAACGTCGGTCAGACATTAAATACTTGCGGTTGAAGATGATGTAGTCGATATCGTTGTGGAACTGGCCACCGGGAGATTCCCAGGTCCATCGTAGGGAGGGAGGCTTCTGGAAATGCGAGTTTCCATGGTTGGTCTTGGTCGACATGATAAACTCAAACAGCCTTTCACCTTGCTCGTTCCACTCCAAACCGTGGGTTCCGATGTGAAGTTCTTCCGGCGACCTTCGCGGTCCGATCTTGGCGTTGAAGTCGCCGACGATCACCTTGTAGAAGGTGTGATCTTCCTTATAGAACTTCTCCAGCTCCACGTAGAAGGCTTCGACCTCTTCGTCGTCGTAGTCGGATGTTGGGGCATACGCGACGAACACAGTCAAAGCTGGCACGGAACCACATCGCCTCAGTCGCAGACGTCCAATTCGGCTTGTCAGAGACTCGTACGAATCGATGTTCATGGCCAAGTGCGTGTTGGCGAGGACACCAACGCCGCATACTACCCTGCTGTCGCATGTTCCGAGGAACAGTTCTTCTCCGGAGTCGTAGGCGGCGTGTAGGGGTGGTGTCTTCTCGTCTCGGTCAGTCCGATGACGTCGTACTTGATCTTCCTGGCTTGCATCATCAGGTCCTCGACGGATGCTTCCGATGCAAGCGTGCGGGCATTGTAAGTACCAATCGTCATCCTAGTCCTTCTCAATTTGCGCAGCCTGGTTAGGCCCTGAGATTTTAGCAGCCTCTCCTTACTCGTCCTTCCCATCGCTGCAGAAATGGGGGCTCTTTCGGGGTCAGGGGAATGAGGCCCTTCAGTGCTGCTGTGTTTGACTGGAATACAACACTGGTAGCTAGTCAGGCTCTGTCGTGCGGGCGGGGTACTCCGGGCAGCCAGCCAGACTGCCCGAAGGGACGGGGCGAGACTTTTGAGGTGGCCTCTCGAATCGCCTTACGATGTACTCCCAGTCTACCGAGTGCAAGCTTTTGGCTGGGCCGACACAGTTACAATCCGCACAGTCACGGACACATCCACGCACACTGTGCACGAACATGCCGCTCCCGCGCACAAGGAACGCGTCGACCCGACACAGCAGGAGCAAGGAGTCCATCCCCTGCATCCCACCTGCGTCTCTGGGCAGTACACGGTCGCATTTGGTTCGCATTTAATTCCCCTGTTCACCACCCGGGGACGCGCCACGTGGCCCTGCGACAAGCGGCCCGAGATCCCTCTTATCAAGATAGCCCGAAAGCTCTCTATCGAGGGAGATCCGTGGTCCAAGGTAATAACGAATGAAATGGTAATAATGAACAAACACAAATGTCACCATCAAACTCTTTGCCTGACGCGCTAGGCATTCTTCTTCTAGTGGATAAATTGAAGGCGGATCTGGCTTACACAATGGCCTTCCAGTCAAAGTGCTAGTCAGCGTTTTGTCTTGCCAGTCAGTTCGCTGCCCCAGGAAGGATGGAACGATTTGTTTGGCCTGGTCGCGCATCACACCTTGAATGTAGTCGGAATGCACACGACACGCGGCGCCTCCTTCTAAATATGTACTTTACTACACGCGCTCCTTAGTACATCTACGTACATATTTTATTTCCAATTTTCTTGAGTATTGGCCCTGAATACCCGTCGCCTTTTGCGTTTTTAAAGATTGCGGCCTTGGAGCAGGATGACTCATTAGTTTAGTGGTGTAATTTACTTAATGATTCTAAGGGTTGCAAAACACCATCACTTCTAATACAGTCCCCTACCGTTATAACGTCTCCGGATAAGGCGCGACTCTCCATATAACGTAGATTTCTTCGGGAACTGGCCAGTCTACCTTTACGCCAGTACAAACCAACTCCGCTTAAGGCCGGAAACAGAATTCGGCGGGATGCCGCCATGCCGCGATGTACCTGACGGCTTTTGACGCCGCGAGGGGATTATTGTACGCAATACTGCGTACTTTTTAACAGGAAGTACGAAGAACTGCCTCAACTTTCTGCAGCAGTTCTTCATCGTGCTTGTTTCTGAATTCCTTCTTTTTCTGTGTCACCAAGCTATTCTTCATATTCTCAGTTCGGGGGGGGGGGGGGTGAAGGTGCAATCCTAGTCGGTGGTGGCTGCTCTTTAGCTTACTTATTTTGATTTGCTTAGTAAATTCCACGGATCTCCCTCGATAGAGAGCCTTCGGGCTCTCTTGTTAAGAGGGATCTCGGGCCGGTTGTTGCGGGGCCACGTGGCGCGTCCCCGGTGTGGTGGATAGGGGAATTAAACGCGAACCAAATGCGACCGTGTACTGCCCAGAGACGCAGGTGGGATGCAGGGAATGGACTCCTTGCTCCTGCTGTGTCGGGTCGACGCGTTCCTTGTGCGTGGGAGCGGCATGTTTGTGCACAATGTGCGCGGATGTGTCCGTGACTGTGCGGATTGTAACTGTGTCGGCTCGGCCAAAAGCTTGCACTCGGTAGACTGGGAGTACATCGTAAGGCAATTCGACGCCGCCTCAAAAGTCTCGCCCTGTCCCTTCAGGCAGTCTGGCTGGCTTCTCGGAGTTCTTCGCACGCACGACAGAGCCTGACTAGCTACCCGTGTTGTATGGAAGTCAAACACAGCAGCACTGAAGGGCCTCATTCCCCTAACCCCGAAAGAGCACCCATTTCTGCAGCGATGGGAAGGACGAGTACGGAGAGGTTGCTAAAATCTCATTGCCTAACCAGGCTGCGCAAATTGAGAAGGACTAGGATGACGATCTGTACTTACAATGCCCGCACGCTTGCATCGGAAGCATCCGTCGAGGACCTGATGATGCAAGCCAGGAAGATCAAGTACGACGCCATCGGACTGACCGAGACGAGAAGACACCACCCCCTACACGCCGCCTACGACTCCGGAGAAGAACTGTTCCTCGGAACATGCGATAGCAGGGGAGTAGGCAGCGTTGGTGTCCTCGTCAACACGCACTTGGCCATGAACATCGATTCGTACGAGTCTCTGACAACCCGAATCGGACGTCTGCGACTGAAGCGATGTGGCTCGTGCCAGCGTTGACTGTGTTCGTCGCGTATGCCCCAATATCCGACTACGACGACGAAGAGGTCGAAGCCTTCTACGTGGAGCTGGAGAAGTTCTATAAGGAAGATCACACCTTCTACAAGGTGATCGTCGGCGACTTCAACGCCAAGATCGGACCGCGAAGGTCGCCGGAAGAACTTCACATCGGAACCCACGGTTTGGAGTGGAACGAGCAAGGTGAAAGGCTGTCTGAGTTTATCATGTCGACCAAGACCATCCATGGAAATTCACAGTTCCAGAAGCCTCCCTCCCTACGATGGACCTGGGAATCTCCCGGTGGCCAGTTCCACGACGAGATCGACTACATCATCTTCAACCGCAAGTATGTAATGTCTGACCGACGTTTCCGTTGTCCCCAAGTTCTACAGGCATCGTACCACCGCCTCCTTCGCGCTAGGTTCCAGAAGAGCTTTTCGCGTCAAGGAGAGAAGGCCGTGAAGTTCCAGAAGAGGAGTCCCAGAGCGACCATCAGCTTGGACCTTTACACCTCTCTTGCCGGCCTTTGGGAGGATACCGTTATGGACAACATCGACGAGGAATACGACCACTTCGTGCACCATCTCCGCGATAGTGGTAAGGGAGCCGAGAGCTTGAAGACCACCAAGAGACGCCTGTCTCCGGAAACTCTCGAGCTGATACGCCAGCGTGGAGCAGCACGAGCTTTAGGCAACTACCAACTGACGTCCGAGCTTGCGAAGCTATGCAGAGCGTCGATAAAGGAGGATCTTAAGGAGAGAAGGGCGGAAGTGTTGGCAGAGGCAGGTTTGAGCATCCGCAATGGCCGCCGGAACTTCGCCAACTTCAAGACCAAGATGACCGCTCTCCGACGTTCTGACGGAACCGTCACCTCTTCCAGAAGGACAATGGAGAAGGTCATCCACGACTTCTACTCCGATCTCTTCGATAGCCACGTCCACCTGCCCCCACGCCATCTTCCGGAGGATGGATACGTCGCCCCCTCTGTTCTTCCTTCTGAGATCCGACACGCCACCTCGTCGGTGAAGAAACGTACAGCACCCGGTCCCGACAGGATCAGACCCGAACACCTGAAGAATCTCCCGCCAGCGCTCGTCAACACCCTGCCGCGGCTTTTCACGCGCTACCTGTCCGAGTGCAAGGTTCCATCTCAGTGGAAGACCATCAGGACCGTCTTGCTGTACAAGAAGGGAGACGTGCACGACATTGGCAACTATTGCCCGATCTGCCTGCTGTCCGTAGTCTACAAGCTGTTCACTCGAGTTATCCTGAATAGGATCAGCAGAACGCTGGACGAAGGACAGCCATGCGAGCAAGCAGGATTTCGGAGAGGATTCAGCACGGACGATCACATTCACACCATTACGAAGCTGTACAGTGGATTCACGACCAAGATCTCACCATTCTACAACGACGTCGTCGTCGACGTGAAGAGAGGGGTTCGGCAAGGGGATACCATATCCTCGAAGCTCTTCAGCGCCACCCTCGAAAACGTCATGCACGAACTAGAATGGGAAGACATGGGAGTGAAGGTGGACGGCCGGCAACTACATCGTCTTCGCTTCGCTGACGACATCGTGCTCATAACACCGAGCACCAGCCAGGCAGTGCGAATGCTGGCCGACTTCGATCGCCTATGTGGGAACGTTGGACTGCAGCTGAATCTTACGAAGACGATGTTGATGAGGAACGGACAAGTTTCTGATGCCCCATTCTCGCTCAACGGAACGAACATCTCCGAATGCTCCAGCTATGTGTATCTGGGTCGCGAAGTCAACATGGCCAACTACCTAGCACCAGAGCTGAGCAGGAGGAAAAGAGCGGCCTGGGGAGCTTTCAAGAGCGGAGCAGGATGAACACGCGATCAGCGTCGCGCAGCGTGGAATCGAGAGGACGATGCTCGGAGTGACACGACTCACGCAAGTGAGAGAAGGCCTCGGAGTTCCGAGCTTCGCCGACGTTCGAAGATCAGAGACGCTGTCGCGTGGGCCAAGTTGTCGAAAATTAGGTGGGCCGGCCACGTAATGCGCTTAGCAGACGCCCGCTGGACGAAAGCCGTCACCGACTGGATTCCGCGGGATGTCAAGAGAACACCAGGACGCCCACCAATGCGTTGGTCGGACTTCTCCATGAAAGCCCTGAACGACCGATATGACGCTCTCCGTGTCCCTCGAGCGGGGAGGATCCATTGGAGCACTCTGGCACGCGACAGGGACGAATGGAGACGCTGCTGGCGCCCGCTCGAGCAAGTCGATGATAAACGGGACGACTGGTGATACAGGTGATTAGTAAATTAAGTTTTTGTGCAGATAGCTCAGAGGGGTCACCTTTTGCTCAGTATACACAGTCTCCTCTCGTTATAACGCATTTGTAAGGACCGGAGTAATCCGCGTTATAACGGGAGTTGCGTCCTAACCGGAGCTGACCTTTTTAGGCTCGTTCACATGTAGATTTATTTATAATCGCATGCAATGGCTAAATATGGCTATAGCAATGAAATATGTGACCACGTGGTGAAGGCAAGGAACATCTTTAGATTATTAATGAGGTCCTATCCTCAGAGATACTCTCTGCTGTATGCATAATTATGACAGGTATGTGTGAGGAATAATAAACCCCAAGGGAAGCTAGAGGTAATTCACAAAAAAAACACACAGTAAAACCTGATGCTACAATATCTTCCGTTGTCCTCAAAACTCTCGCGCCAGGCGGGACATGGGCCCATCTCTTTACCTTCCAGGCAGGATGTTGACCCAACACGGTATCAGCGCTGTTTAATCGTCCACCATATCCGCCATATCCTCGCTGCGGTGTTCTTTCACAAGGAATGGTTCCCAACTCATGGTGAGCTTTTGCGATGCTATTTCGACAGGAGGTACAGCCCTGTGAGTGGAGTCCGGAACCACGGTCAGTTTTTGCTGAACGCTTCTTTAAAGATCTGAAAAGGAGGTGTGAAGTCGTGTGCGCAACACCCATCAACCTCTACGACACCCCACGAGACATGCCTCGACGGCGCAGTCGGTAAGAGTGCCACCTCGTAGGAGGGCTTTTCGCGGGCTGTTCGAGTCCGAGTGCTGCCAATATTTTTGCACGTTTTAGATTGTTGTTATTACGCTTTCACATGATTACAGGAGGAAATTTTAGACCATCCATGCTTACAACAAACCACGACTGTCTAATTGTGCTTTCATATGTGCTAGTTTTTCAACTATTCATATCTGCGCTATATTATTTCTCTGGGAATAAAAAGTCTTATATATTATTAAATTAAAAGTCTTTTATTATTATTTTCCTTGTAGTCAACAGCTATGGTACAAAACTATGAAACAAGTAAAACACAAGCGCTTGTCACACCAGCAGCATCTACCAAAAGCCAGTGGGGAACAATGTTCTCCTGGTAAGGACTGACCAATTCTTTTTCGTTGAACGCGTAATCTGTGGGTGTAGAGAAGGGTCCTGGGTAAACATCAACGTAACCAGCAGTCACACACGCGTATGACGACACGGCCAAAACACCGGAGCGCAGAACTGTGAATAGGTCCGGCTTATTTATAATCTACAGCCATCCACCTCCTCACCGAAACGCACTTATGAAACCAACTAGATGATACGTGTAGAAAGGTCCCATTTTAATTATACTACCCCTAACTTGTACCGCGTCTTCTTCCTGACAGGTGATATCTTCATAAGTGGCGTCGAGGAGGAGTCCTTTTATGGCATCCGCAACCGCAATCTCTCTCCTTGTCGGAGAAGTGAAATCCAGTGTGAAAGTTAGAAAGTAATCGGCCGACAACACGTTCAGGTGATTACGACATTTTCAGTGCACTTATGTACCGTTATGGCCTGTGTTCATAATGCTCAACCGTAAGATGAGCGTATTTGTTGCAATTACGATTACGGTATCATTGATGATACGGTATGACATGGTGGTGGTGCAGATGTGAATAGCTGAAAAACTAGCACATATTAAGGCGCAAATAGACAACCTTGGTTTGTAGGAAGCATTGATGGTCTAAAATTAACTCCCGTGGTCATGAGAAAGCGCAATAACAACAAACTAATATGTACAAAGAGATTGGCGGCACGCGGACTCGAACTGAATACCACCCCGGTATGCTCCTATGAGGCAGCCCACTGCCAACTGCGCCGCCGAGGCACATCTCGTTGGGAGTCGTAGAGGTTGGCGGTAGTTGAGCGCACGCTTTCAGACCTCCTTTTCAGGTATAAAAAAAGGGTTCAGCAAAAACTAACTGTGGTTCTGGACTCCGCTCACAGGGCACTACATCCCATCAAAATAGCATCACAAAAGCTCACCATCAGTTAGGAACCTTTCCTTGTCAGCACTTTCCCACAATATCGTGATCTTGCTTGTGACCAAATCGCACTGTCGCTGTAGTCCTGCCCGGAAAGTAGAGGGTGCAGGTAGAAGTCGTGCATGACGCGAGAGTCCTGATCGCAACAAAACATTACGTGACAGCATATGGCCTTTACACCAGCTGCTCTAGGCTTAGAACAAATGTTTGTTTTGAATAATCCGAGTTTTAATCCGCACCTGTCGTTCCTGATAGAGGAAACTCTCCAATTTACGGCAGCTTCTAACGACTACCGTGAGTTTACCACTGTGCTCGACATTTTGCTGACTGTAAACATTTCTGTGGGCCGCGCACGCATGAAAAACGCGTACATGCATCTCACTCGCTATTCGCACAAGTGCTGGTCGAGACTACGATCAAGACAATAGGAGGATGATAGGTCTGATCGCAGAAGCGGTCAGCATCTTGCTCGTCTTCATTTTCCGTGTGGGACCGGAACTGAGTCCGGGTCGCGTTATAACAGGAGTTGTTTTGCACGCAGAGCTCCTCCCAAAACCGCGTTATAAGGGCCGATACTTGTGAAGCAAAGGGCCCGTGGTGCCGTGGGGTTGCGGGGAAGCATGTTAACGCGGCAAACCCACGGCACCACGGGGCCGGTACTTATGAAGCACCTGTCCTCGGGTGCCATGGGTTGCCGCGTTTCCGTCGCCGTTGCCGCGTTAACATGTTTCCCGGCAGCCCCACGGCACCACGGGCCCTCTGCTTCATAAGTACCTAAGGGCCTCTACAGAGTCTCGCGGCAGCACCCCGAGAACTCGTCCATATTGCTCCCACTGCAGTGGGACCCACGCTGCCACTGTTGTGGAAGTCGCGGCGGGGACGAGTTGTCGCGGAGCCGCCGCACGCATAGTTCCCCGAGGACTGCCGCAGTTCACAGCCGTTGCTGGAGAACTGGTCCACTTGGCATACTCAGAAAATTTTGAACAAGTTACTTGCGCCTTATGAGCTCCAAGATAAGTTACTTGCACCTTCAGACCATCAAAACAAGTTACTTGCGACTTATCCCTCGCGGTTAACTAACTTGCAAGGTTGCAATCAGGAATTTTAAACTTGCACGCAGCTAACTGCAGTGCAAGCTTGTAAGAAGCTTTCATGCAAGATAGGGTTTCGCGCCTAATGAGTTTGGAACATAACACACGCGTCCCACTCGCGGCGTGTGAGGAAGCGCCCTTATCCATAAGCGTTTATCAACTCGGTTTCTTTCGCTCTTGTACTGATTGGTTATTGGTACAACTTCATTGAATCTACCTAACCATTAACCATGCTGCCTTGCATCGACTTCGTGACCATAAAGGGCTATGACACTGCGTAATTCGTCAGTGATTACTACCACTGGTTAGGATCAGGCATTATGTGCTCTTTCTCATTTCATTGGTAGCCCCGCTTCTTTCTATTATATTTATATCACATTTCGAGCTTTCTGTCCTACCATTTAGGTAGTTCATTGATGACGGAATTTCAACTACGTCGTATATTGCTGAAAATGAACTATGGGGACTCCATTTCAATGCTTTAATGGCTAGCTTTCACCGTTTAACGACTCCTTAGACCTGAAGACATTGCAAAATATTATAACATCGCCAGTGAGCCACTATGTAGTCTGCTAGCGAAGCCGAACTAACCGACCTTTCATCTGAAATGCTGAAATCGCAGTGGTATTAAGTTTCCAAGAATAACTAAAACTGCAGCTGTGAACCGAGCAAGTCCTCACCTATACAGGGCTGCTAGCAGTTAAACTTACGGGCAAAAATCACCCAATTCCGAGAAAAGCTTTCGGCGTATAACAAAGATGTTGAAGGATTGTTTGGACTGGAGTGATCGATCCGTGTGCGATGAGCATTTTCTTTCAACAGCACGAAACTTATTCCTCAGCTGTTTAGGGAACATTGATTTTTGCCTTTGACATAAGGATTGAAGCAATAGATCGGTCAGTTAAAAATGGGATTACTAAAAACAGTTTATTAAAAAAGGCGGGTAATAAAAAACGATTAAACTATGAAAACGGGCGAGACAAGGTTCAGTACGACGGGAAGGGGCCCTCAAAAATGAAAATACGGAAACAGCATATATCTAATTTAAACTATATTTGTACTAGCAGTGCCTGTGGCTTACAGGGGTCTTCGTGTAACTTACATGCGACATATTGTGCTAGCTTGCAGCAGCTTACGCATAACTAGTTTGAGGCAATCTATTACCTGCATGCAGCTTGCAAGTAACTTGTTCAAAATTTTCTCAGTAGTGCCGAGGCGGGGCGCGGTTTTTCGTCGTGTCGTCTCATGCACTCCACGCCTCCCTGTTCGCCACACCCCAGAGTCCCTTCCCTAGCCCAATCTGGAGACTCACTCTGCTCATCTGACTCTCGCCGCTCGCGCGTGACAGAATTTTTCGGGGACCAGTTCACATGTAATCGTTCACAGCGGGTCTCACCCGCAGCGCCAGGAGCTGCGGGTTAGACCCGCCGAGGGCGTGGTTAGATTTGAAGCTTGGGGGGGGGGTCTTTTCTTTGTGTTTTGGGGCGCAAAGTGGCTCGGAGGAGGTCACCATGAGAGACAGCCCTACTAAAACATTCCTGGCTTAAACATCCCCAGATTTTCGGTAGAGATGTATAAATATGAGGGCTTTTACTATGAGGCTTATTTATGGAAAGAATTCGGACTAAGAGAGCAGCTAACGCCAACAAATATGGTTACCGTAAAACTTACGAAAAGGAAATTGAATGTGTTAAGGATCTACACTAGTCGTTGGGGAGTGGTGGGGGGGGGGGGGGAAGGGGAGGATTGGAGGCTTCTGGCTTTTGTTCACTCGGATCTTACTTCTTCGATTAAGGAAGACTCAAGGAGAAAAGGCTCCCATTTCTAGGATACTCTAGAATGTGACCAATAGCATACCTATCCTATTGTCAGTGGTTCACTGTAGCTGATTCTAATTCCTCTAAGGACATTAACGGTGGTGTAAAACATCCCTGCCGGCAAAGGTACGCAGTATTGCGTACAGTAACCTCGCAGCGCCGCACCACCCGCCGTTGTCATGGCGGGTCCGCGGCACCCGCAAGACGCTGCTGCCGGCCTAACGGGAGTAGCGTTATATCCGACGCGCCTTAGGGCCTCTACAGAGTCTCGCGGCAGCACCCGGAAAACTCGTCCATATCTCTCTCGCCGCAGTCGGGACCCACCCTGCCACTGTGGTGGAAGCCGCGGCGCGGACGAGTTGTCGTGGAGCCACTGGTAGCACAGGTTCCCCGAAGGTTGCCGTAGTTCAGGGCGGCTCTCACCGGGGGATGGAACTTTTATACACTTTTGGCCGCGCCAGCCGCGGCGCGCGCATGCCGCGTGCGCGACGCCGCCAGCCATTCCCCTGCGGTGCGCACGAGATTTACTCATACGAGTTCCATCAGTGGGTTTTTGATGAATGAACGTGCGAACAGGAACTAGCTACTGCGAATTTTCTGTTTACTATCAGCAAACTAACTAACACTAACAACTGGCTATTGTTGGGAGTACTGTTGGATAAGGTCTTTTCACTATTAGTAGGAGCTTAGTGATAATAGTATATCTGATAGTCTAAGACCATTATTAGAAACCCTATTTAACACTTCTCACGTCGAATTGGGAATTATTCTGGGTGATGCTTCTCAAATCAATGTGCACGTCTTTCAAATCAAAGCGTCCGACTTTCGGTCAAACTAGAGGATCTCTAAGGAGCAGGATAATTGTTTGCTTAAGGACAATTTGGTGTAGTTTTCTTGTTGTTTAGATGGCATGCCTCGTTTAGTACATTAAAAACAGATCGTGCCATGCATCCGACTAGCTCGTCGCGTTTTTTATTTGATTAATAGTACGAGTGACGCTTACAAGAAGCTTCAAGGTGAAGATATGCGAGCACTTTAAAATTGTTTTGGTTGTGTATTACAGGTGTGAAATTGCATGCAAGCAGAAATTTTTCTATCAATCAACCAAACATCCGACGTCTTAGACGAGACCATGGCGTAGTCTCTTTTTATGGTGCAAAAAATGGCCGTTTTTCCGCTCTTTAGGACAAGCCTTAAACCATTATTTTTTCAAAAAATTAGAATTTTATTAGAATTTTATAAAATTTCAAACAATGTCTTCACTTACTGAGTAGGTAAGTTAAATATTAAAGAAGTCATTCTTAGAATTCGAAGGAGTTCATTTTTTTCAAGAGGTTCATTCATCGAACGAAATTACTCTAACTTTTTTGTAGAGTCTCCAGTTTAACGTTGAAGAAGCTCGTTTTGATTTCAAAAGTGTTAGCGAGATACTTTGAATGTATATACTGCAACATGGCCCCAAGGTGGACAATCAGCAAGGGTGAGACGACGATTGGCAATTTGCCAGCCGTTGATGATCTGTGCGGGACCCACGCGCACAAAGCTAACAAGCCGTACGCGTTTTCGTCGCGCCATCGCGGGCTGCCGCGGACGGCGGCGTCGCGCCCGAGGCCGAAAGTGAGTAAAAGTTCCCGCACCCGTTCTCACCCGCAGTGCTAGGAGCTGCCGGTGAGACCCGCCGGGGGTGATAGATGGGTGTTGATTATGGTTCATTTATTTGGAAACATTTTTTTAACGAATCTACATGCTAGGAATATGATAGGTTGGTGCATAATTTCTGTCCATAAAGTACAAGCAAAAATTGCTAAGTGTCAACATTTTCAATTCTTCAACAAGGGGGAGCAAAGTAGTGAAGGCACACTTTTCATGAGAACAGTGCGCTTTCAGCTGGATCAAAATTCGCGCTTTACTGCACTAATGGTCTTTCATAAAATCGTCATCGAGCTGACGTATACTACATAGTTGTATACGTAGAGTGAATGCACTGAAGGCGGCGCCAAATTTTTGCTCGATATGGAAGGAATCCAAAATGAATTATACAAGTGCCATGGCTGCTGTGTTTACGTTCTTCTCTAAGCTAGCCCAAGACATTTGAAATCAAAGCAAATTCTTCGAAATCGAAGTGGGCTCTTTATACAATTAACTAATAGAAACTCTCCAACAAAGGAGGTTAGCGTAATTTTTTGTTCAAAGAAAATTTTAACATGATTTTCTTTAAAGTTTTAACACACGTACCCAATAAGTGAGCACCTTGTTCAAGGTTTTATAAATTTTATAAAATTTCTTATTTTGAGGAAAATATTGGTTTGAAACTCGTTTGAAAGAGCAGAAAGGCGGCCATTTTTACTTTTAGAAGAAGGGATGACACCAAGCCCTCATCCGAAATGTCGCAATTTTTATTCGATTGATAGAAAATTCTGTTTGCATGGAGTTTCACACCTGTAAACGATACAACAAAAATAATTGAAAAGTCACAAACATATGATGTCTCATGTAAGCAGCGTTAACACTATCAATCGAATAAAAATCGCGACGATTTTTTTAGTGCTTCAGCCGGCAGAGATACGCAGCATTGCATCCAGTAACCCTCGCGGCTCCGCACCCTCGCCGTTGTCATGGCGGGTCCGTGGCACCTGCAAGACTCTGCTGCCGGCCTTAGGGAAAACCCTTGCACAGAAATGCAACAACAAAGCAGACCGTTCTTGTTAGTACGAGCTATAACTGCATCGGACAGACCTCCTACTCAACAAGGCATCGGAGGGAATGCTGTCATCTCAAGGGCTACCACATTTTCTTCGAGCTGCTTGTCAACCGAGCAACTTTCAGTGGAGCTATAACTATAAAAGTGAGAGCAAGCGCAAAATGGTACAGAACTGTTGAGTTATAACGAGTGCTCTATTAGATTTCGGGGCTTACATTCAAGAACTCTTAACTTGTCTTAGAAAACGCTTCTTCACAAAAGCAAAAGCGTTTTGCTTACTGCATCTCTGACTTTCTCAGAGGTCACAACTGCAGGCAAATGTATGCAGCATTGCGTATGGCAACCCTTGCGGCGCCGCACCACACGCCGTTGTCATGGCGAGTCCGCGGCACCCGCAAGACTCTGTTGCCGGCCTTAAGCGGAGTTGATTTGTATTGGCGTAAAGGTAAGCTGGCCGGGGCCAGAGAGAATCTACGTTATATTGAGAGTCGCGTCTTATCCGAAGGCGTTATAACGGGAGGGAAATGTATTCGCCTTAATTTTTTGCAGCAATTGTGTGTTCATCCAGTACACTGAACTGAGGTAGGCCATTTCTGATTAACTGGATACACATGCCTTCTTTACAAAACAAAGAACGTAAAAATTAATTTATTACAACACAAGACGCTGGATAGGTAAAGTGTAACCCCGACCCTGTTTGCGGCGAAGTGGCCTAGCTCTATTCATCAAAGGAGGAGAACACACTGATGCAGCATAAAAAAGTATTTTGTTACAAGGGCTCTCCTACAAGGTGACCCCTCCAAGCCCATTAGCGCCCAAAAAAAACAAGCACAAACAATTATCAAACATCAAGCCCTAATTAAAAACACGGGCACCTACAAAGGTAAATGGTCCAAGACACCGATACATAGAAGGATGTAAAACAACCAGCAAACAAAACGGAGCGCCATGAAACCTCATCAATTCGAAAAAAGACAGGTCGTAGTGGCACTCCGCAGCCGGCACTGTGCGAAGCAGAGGTGGGCGGAATTACTGTTTTCTGATTTTCTGACCATTTTGGGCATTTTTTTCTGTTTTCCGGAAAATAGCCAAGAAATTGGTCGGAAAACATAGAAATTTCGTTATAGGTATCCGACCGCCAGAATTCAAACTCAATAGCAATAGCATATCACCGTCTCATTAGCAAAAAAATGCTCTTAGGCTCTTTCAAATTCGTGAAAAGCTGTTTGCGTGATGGCTTTCAATACAAATTGCGCCATGAACTCATCTGATTCGTTTGATTGAGGTGTGAGTGCTATTATCACACTGTTATTACATTTATTACATTTATTGTGCCAATTACAGTTGACGGTATAGATGGTGACGAAGTTATGTATAGTTCTTGGCTAGGCGTAGTTTTTGGCTTGATGTAGTTTCTCCGTACAATGTTTCACTTCTTTAATACATAAATTTTCCGGCCAATTGTTCACGCTATGCAACAACTTACTGTAAGAGTTGTTTAAACCTCTGGGTCAGAACAAGTGCAGCACGTGAACATGAATCCCCGGAGTGCGCCTAGAAACTCTTACAATCATACGTGAGGGTCTGAAATATATGAGCAATGGCGAAGGAGAATTCCACCGTTGACTTCAAAAGCTCAATTTCTTGTCTCAACATCATCAGTTAAGAGGGTCATCCTATTTGTACTTGCAGTTATGGGTTGGTACAGCCGATAGGCTCTCGTGTTTCTTTTAGCACGCGTTCTTATCTCGATGCGATAGTCAATTGTTCTGCAACTTGGAGCTGCCTAGTAATTAAATCAGCTGTAGACTCAAATCTATATTTTAGAGCCACCTCAGGTATCATTCACTAGATTCCGCTCCAAATTTGAATGAGCCAATACGCTGGTTGTTAGAGCTGCCTCACACTCTTACAGTACTTGAGTTAACAATTGGGAAGTTATGCAGTAGGGAGGCAAATAGTAGCGCGGCATCCTTGAGACTTCCTAAGATAAGTAGGTTAAGATTATCTATTGATTAAGTTTTTCGTTTGAAGGGAAGTATGATGCGGGCAGTAATTAATATTAACACAACTTGCTCCCCTAAAGTGGCGATCTCTTGTATACCACGTTTCTACCTACACATACCATGATCGCATCAAATTGAGCACTTTTGGAATCAAACTGATCATTTTCCAAAGAAAGCGTTCGCATTGCAAATTAATCCAGACACCCATTATAAAAGTCGTAATCCTTGTCTCAGGAGAATTCACTGTCACTTTCATGGAAAATGTTTAATTCACGTTTATTTATTCAACACACCAAAGGTGTGCCCAAACACTAATATTAAAAGAATCAATCGTAAGTGCAAGAATTGACACAGTTTGGTCAGGAAATCAAACGAAAACAAAAAATTACAGACGCAAAGAACATACAAACACTAATACACTAAGTAAATCAGCACACCACAAACCCATCGCAAGCTTATTGCAGATATTAGGTACCCAATAAAAGAACCGAAAAGATGTTTCCTGTAAGTTACAATGCCTAGAACTAGCCCGCTGGTTAATTGCACGTAAGTGGGGTCAGCGACATCGCATCTCGATCCAATCATGTACAACCACGTCCATAACACACAAGTTGTCTCGCTGCAGTTCCACGGCAGGGGTTATGCAGCGCAACTGACAATGTCATTCCAACGCCGGCGCATGGTGGCACCTCATTAAACTAAATACGTACGCTGGGCGCTGGCCCTGGGGAAGAACTACGCGTAATAACAACTTGTAACAGGTGAACGCGTCTTGCACAGAATTTCTTATCCAGGATGTAGTAAAAGTGATGAACTGACGATTGAGCAAATACCCCAGTGGTATACAACGAGCCAAGAGCTGGACTCTAGGAATGAAGGAAACGGATGACACGATTGGCTAGCTGGAACATAGATCACAGACAGGGTGAACTAAGCTACGCGTACTGTAAAACGACTTCGAGGCTTATCCGATACAGGCATATGAAGGGCTGCGGTAAGAAACGTTAAACAATAGAAACAAAAAGAAAATGAACCATGATTCAACGTCGCCTAGAACAATGCTAAATCCTCAATTCTAAGTAATCGAAAAAGATCCAAATCCTTAAGTTTCCTCTTAAGTATGTTACTCGATTCCACTGCCATAAGGTCAGGATCCAGACATTGGAACCATCTTGCACATCGATGGAAGGCATTGCTATTATATATGTTACGTATCGCCGATGGTATAATCTAGAATAATCAAGAATAAAGGAACGTCGTCTTGTCCCAGAAGGATGGAACACCCAGAACTTGCTTGCTTGCAGTGGAATCTCTCCACGAAGAATGCGGAAGCAAAAAGCGAGGTCCAGGACGGTCCTCCTGCGCTGTAAAGAATGAAGCGAGAATAACCTCAAGCGTCCATTATAAGCCGGCAAATAGTTACCGTTGTTCATCGACGAACAGTAGACGTGTAAAGACCCGCTGGACTTTCTCAATGCACCTGATTTTGTTTTTTGTACCTGGACTCCAAATGACGAACGAGTATTCAAGGTGCGGCAAGACATATGTTTTATAAAGCCTGATCAGTAACCCGGTATCCGAGGGGTGCGGGAACTTTTACTCACTTTCGGCCGCCCCTCGGGCGCGACGCCGCCGTCCGCGGCGAGCCCGCGATGGCTTTACGAAAACGCGTACGGCTTGTTTGCTTCGTGCGCCTGGGTTCTGTAACGATTATCGACGGCTGGCAAATTGCCAATCGTCGTCCCGCTCTTGCTGATTGCCTACTTTGAACATTTTGCAGTATATACATACAAGTATCGGACCAAGTTGGACACTCTTCTAAACAGGTCTAACACTTTTGAAATCAAAACAGGCTTCTTCCACGTTTAATGGAGGCTCTACAAAAAGGATAAAATAATTTCATTCGAGTAATGAACCTCAGAAAAAATGAACCCCTTCGAATTTTCAGAATGACTTCTTTAATATTTAGTTCACCTATGCAGTAAGTGAAGACATTGTTTGAAATTAAAATTCTAATTTTTTTAGGAAAAATAATGGTTTAAAGCTTGTTTTAAAGAGCGGAAAGCGGCCATTTTTGTACCATAAAAAGAGACTACGCCATGCCGTCGTCTAAGACGTTGCGATGTTTGGTTGATTGACTCATTCGGCCATGTCAACTAAACAGTTCCCAAGAAAATTATACCAAAATTTCTTTAAGCAAACAATTATCCTGCTCTCCATAGAGATCCCCTAGTTTGAGCGAAAGTCGGTCGCTTTGATTTGGAAGACGTTCACTTTGATTTGAAAAGCATCACGCTTGTATAGAATAATTTCGAATTCGACGTCAAAGGTGTCAAATTTGACGTGAAAATGGTATAAATAAGGTTTCTACTAATGGTCTTAGGCTATCAGAAATACTATTATCAGTAACTTCCTACCAATAGTGAAGAACTTATCACAATAGTAGTCCCAATAATGTCAGCTGTTAGTGTTAGTTAGTTTGCTGTTAGTCAACAGCAAAAATTCGCAGCAGCAAGTTCCCGTTCACGAATTCATGCAGCAAGATGCGTATGCGTAAATCTCGTGCGCACCGCCAGTGAATGGCTCACGACGTCGCGCGCGCGGCATGCGCGCGCGGCGGCCGGCGCGGCCAAAAGTGAGTAAAAGTTCCGTCCCCCGTATCCGAGCAATGAATCGTACGGAGGATTGCAAACATCACTGAGTACGCTTTCTTGACAACACTATCAATATGATCAGAAAACTTCAGTTTAGAATCGAAAATCACAGCAAGATCTTACTTGGACTCACACACTGCGATACAGGTTTGGCCGATATAGTACCGTGGTTCCATTGCACAGTTACCATGCTTCATGACCGAGCATTTATCAAGATTAACAGGTGAACTCCATTGCTGCGACCAGACCATTAGGTTATCAATGGACTTTTGGAGATTACCACAGACCACTTGACTATCATTACTATTATTTAAGGACCGATACAATTTGAGATCATCTGCGTACATTAGAATCTTAATCTCTGGACAAGTTTTGAGTATTGTCGAAAGCTCTAATTTATATAATATGAAAAGAAGTGGGGAGAGCACTCCCCCATGGGAAACACCACCCCTACACATAAGGCTCGAGGAAAAGCTGCGACCCACTCTGGCCGTCATACATCGGTCACAAAGATACGATGTGATCGAAGCTAATAAAGAGCCGGTGACCCCGAGAGAACGCAGTTTGCTGAGTAATTTTCTATGACCAACATTATCGAATGCTTTAGAAAAATCAATATAAACTATTAGGGGGGCCAAAAGTAATGAGACACCCCATGCCGTGTCCACATATCTCGTGGCTGGAGTCTGGATTCGTACTTGTTGTATTTGTATGTTTGTATGCTACTTACTGAAGCCCATCTGAAAAGTTACCACTTCCGCCCTTTCCAGAAGCATGCCAAAAACCACAGCCTGTCTCATGCCGAAACCCCAGTCTGACGAGTCGATCTGTGTCGCGCAAATCTCCCCCAATTCCCAACCTCGAGCAGCCTGGGCTCAATATTCACGCAAGATGAGAAGTACGTCTTCTACCTTAATCCTGCCAAGCAGCGAGTCTGGATGAGGCCTGGTGAATTGTTACCGACCTTCGTTCGGCGAGATGTTCACGGCGAGAAGCATCTTTGGAGCTTTTGGGTCTGCGCCTATGGATCGGTTTACCGGAGGCTGTTTCCCAAGACCACCGCGATGAACTCCAAGGCCATGGTGAACGAAATAGAGGAGATGGGCCGGCGACTCGCTCTTATTCATTCGCAGCGCTTCAAGAAGGTTCTCCTCTTCGACAACGCCGCACCCCATCGGGAACAAGTAAGCATGGATAAGCTTGGCCAGCTGGGCTACGTTCACATGCCTCACCCACCGGATTCGACGGACACCTCTCCATGCGAATACCACCACTTCTTGGGCCTACGGGACTTCCTGGTCGGAAGGGACACAAAAACCCAAGCAGTCCTTGACAAACATATCGAGCAGTTGATCAACACTAGGCCCAAGCAATTCTGTAAGGATGGGATCAGGAAGTTGACTGGGCGATGGCAGCAAAGTCATTGCCCTTAATGGCAAATACATTCCTCAGCATCGTTGAGTTGTAATTGAGTTACAAGGAGATAAAGATTTTTTTTTCATTTTGTCTCATTACTTTTGCCCCCCCCCCCTAATATATGAACAGTCACGTTCCCCAAAAACGCAGACACAGTGGTTGAAACTTTATGAAACTTTTATTTTTGTAAAAAGATAAAAAGAACAATACATCGCGTTTTTAGGTTTAAGAAAACAGCACATTTTCAGTGTGTTTAAAGAACAGATGGCCCCATGCACTCGTCCAGCATCTCGACTTTCCTTTGATTGACAGCGAAAATTTTGTTTACGTGTAGTTAAGCGTCTGAAAACGGTGCAACCGAAAGAACTGTAGGAAATGTACATACCTTTCTGCTGATCCAAGTAAGCAGCGTTTACTCTATCAATTAAAGGAAAATCGTGACGACCTAGATGAGGATACGGCGCGATCTCTTCCTTCTTTCCATATATGCAAAAATTGATGCTTGCACGTTAACTCAATATTTAATTGATTATTCTAACTGCAAAAATCAAAATTCCATACAATTCTAAGCGCTCAATTTATTGAGGTAAGTGGCTTATAAGTATTCAAAGAAGAGAGGATCTGCTTCAACCACACACCCCTTCCCTCTTACTTGGGAGGTGTTCAGTTCACCTCAAAACTATCCACTTTACGTCAATAGTGTCCAGTTTGACGTGAAATAGTACAAAAATGTTGATTATTAGTGAAAATGTGTTTTCGGAGATAATAGATAGCTAAAGCGAGGATTTAGAATTTTTCTATTTTATGGCGTTTTTGGCTTTTCTGTTTTCTGTTGCTTTGGGAAGATGTTCAAAATTTCCGCCCATCCCTGCTGTGAAGTGGATCACACTCCTCAGCGGAGCGGTGCCGCAGTACCTGCTCCGCTGGATGGCACCGAGACAACTTGTCCGCGGCGCAGCTCCCACCACAGTAGTGGGTTGGTCTCATCACTCATCACCGTCCCAGGGGTGAACGGACGAATTCGCGGTGCGGTGATGCCGAACTCTGTTTTCGGCCTAAGACGCGTCAGATACAACGCTACTCCCGTCATAGCGCCGCTCGGAGAGGAGCTCTGCGTTCAAAATAGCTCCCGCTATAACGCGAGCAGGGTTTAGCTCCGGTCCCACGCAGAAAATGAAGCCGAGCAAGATGCTGACCGCGTCTGTGACCGTTTTACTGCCTCGTTCGCTGTCACGACCACAGGGGGGGGGGGGGACAATGCATTAGATGCATATTTTCTCGCGCGTGCGAGGTCACCGGAAGTGTTCATAGTCAGCAATATGTTGATCACATTATAAGACTCCCGGTATTCGATAGAAGCTTCCGTACATTGGGAGATTTACTCTGTCGGGAAGAGCGAGGATGTGGGGACAAACTCCGATTATTCAAAACAATCCCTACACATTGGTTAGAGCCTAGATCAGCTGGTGTAGGTGTTGCATGTTACAGGATGTTTCGTTGCGATCAGAACTCTCGCGCCTTGCGGGCTTGTGCCTGTATCGTCTGGTTTGCGACCAGCTGTACTGCAACATCGCAGATTGATCACACGCGACATTCCCATCTGCTTATCAACCATTTGCAACGAGGATATCGCAGATGTGGCGCGCACGTTAACAGCGCTGACAGTGTAGTGGGCTAAAATCCTACAGGTAGGTAGGGAGTGCGGGTTCGAGTCCCGCCTGACGCAACAGTTTTAATCACAACAAAGGACTTTGCAACACTGGGATGCGCAGTTGTGCTGTTGAACACATCTAACTACCCCTGGTACTCGGTTATCCTTCACACACGTTTGACCTACTTATACATATAACAGCGAGTATCTCTAAGGTAAGGGCAGGGCTTCATAACTATTCTAAAAGTTGTTTCTGCCTTCATATTCTCTTCATGGTCACACATTTTATTGATATAGCCCTTTTTATGGATATATTTAGTAATTGAATGCAATTCTAGATAAATCTACGCGTAAGAGAATGTTAAAAAGGTCAGCTCTAGTTAGGACGCGGCTCCTGCTATAACGCGGATTTTCTCCGGTGCCTTAAACCGCGTTATAAAGAGACGGGACTGTATTGGGAATATTGCCCAAAAGCCAAAATCATAGCGAAACACGGACATCCAGCTCGTCTCGTCGGTCACAGTTTTGCAGTTCGCATTTGTAGAATTGGCGTTTTGCGATGTCAGTAAGCAGGCCAGTTAACAGCGTTTCAAGAGATGTGTGTGATACAGTTAGAAACTGTTCAAATCAGACATTTCCTTAGCAGAGCATTCCGTACCTAAACAAGTGCAATGATGCTGAGCAGTGCTGTTGTCTACGCCACGCCTTCCCACATACGAAAGCATTCATTAGCATCTTTTATGCAATGTTTTCTGAGTAATTTGATAAGCGGGCGCGCGGCAGGGTCAAGCGTGGGGCTTGATTCTTCCGAAAATTTACGACCCCCTTCTGCAGTGGATTTGGTTCGGATCTTGCCCCTTGAATCCAACGCTGTTTTTTAAATATATGGTGGAACGTCTTCTTCAACTTTTTATGTGATTTTTGTACCTCCTAATAGGTTGTTCTTTCCAGGTGGGGCTTCCACATAGTAGAGATTCGCGAACAGCTCAGTTCGCAGGAGACAGGCTGTGAGCACAAACATGAATTCCTCAAAGTTCTAAATGCTGATTGTTCTACAGTTGAAAATAAAGATTTTCTGTCGGCAAGTTTCGAATTTCGATCATCACGACGAATTCGACTTTCGCAGACTTTTCGAGGATGTCACGGATGCGTCACATGTTTCTAGTTGAAGGAACGGCATCCTGATTTGACTCTGAGCGCTACCAGTGGTCTTATAGGGCTTCGAACGATGATCACAGAACTGTATTTCGTTTTTGCCAAATGCCCTGAGTTGGTCCAGAAAGGGCAAAAATGGTATCACTTCGGTGCGGGCTGATAAGGCAAAAGGGACGCCCGGAATGACCTTATCGTGCTCAAAAATTAGCATGCGAAAGGTTTGAAGTTTCAACTATAGTCAGATCCAGGTGCGACTATCGTTGAATCTCGGCATCGGTGTTTGTTTGTTGAGGCTGATTTAGTCACACGAGTCTGGTAAGTCCTTTTACTGACCGTCGCTTTGGCAAAACCGCCTTCTTCAAGGACCTAAGTGAGGTAGAGCATTCACCAAGTTGAACGACCAAACCCCTCGACGGAGTCTTTCAGGAAAGCCAACGAAATACTACTCAGCAAACGAGAGATCGACTGCAAAAACCGACCTTAGGTAAATCCACAGACGTGCATAATTGAGGAGACCACTAGCTAGGCAGTCGGTATTTTAAGCTGTGCCTAACTGTATTCTGAGACTGCGGTTTTTAGGCGTTCCAATTCCCGGTTAATTTTTTGATTCTTGGAGTAAATCCAACAGGCCTCCAGTGCTTTTCGCGCAGTGATGTCGAATTCCAGACTCAGAATTCTGGCCGTAATCCCAGTGTCTTCCCCTTCCTGCCTTTCAGCAATAGTCAACTCACTGCATTCTGATGATTAGGAAATGCAAGCTCCCTGCAAGCTCGGCTTAGGCAGGAAGAATTTTGCGAGTGGAGGTCGAGCGTATACAGATCAGATATGGATCTGTAGTAATTCGGGTTCCTTCTCCTATAAGGTCCCGAGCAATCTCGAAGAAGCTCGTCCAGCATCTTGCGGCTGCGAGGGGAAGCGAGACGTGGACCGTGCAATACACGATCACCACAGTTTGGCTTCTATTGGTGGTTGACGGCTTCATCTTCGCTAGATTCCGCACGAGTCATCTACAACCGTGAAGGGTGTCAACTTCACTGATAATGGGGCATTTCTCTCTATTTTCGAGATAAGATACCTTTGGTGAGCTGCCTTCTATGCATCTGCTCCCTCGTCCAATTAAATGCTCACCGCCATATGTGCGCCCTTGGAGAATGAATACGGCTCCAACATGTGCCAGAATAAGGCATTGATTTCCTCAAATGGCATCTGCCTCATATGTGCACCGTGGGTGCGTGGAGTGCAGTTTGAGGAGGCTAATGCTGACGCGTGCATTTAATTCCAGGTTATGGGATAGGTCTTCCATCTCAGGCCGACCAAGCCTTTCATCTCCGGGTCGGTGAATTTCCATCATTTGTTCATCTCAAGTCTTGTATAGGCTGAATACGCCTTTAAATTTCCTCCACGACATCCCGTAGCAGTGAATAGGGTCGCATCAAAGAGACTGACTTACGCCATCCTTTGTCTATCATGTATCCAGCCGTACCAAGAAGAGGCAGCAAATCAGACAGGTCCTACGTGCGCACTCCAGACCTGCTATGACGCAACTCCCGGCACCAGCCGTCCAATTAAACTGCCACATTCATCTTGAAAAAGAAAGCTCAATTGCTCAGTATGCTTCATGAGATCTGCTTTATTAACTCCAGCAAAATATTCGAGCCGAAGACCTTGTGTCGAACGCGTTCCGGAGCTTCTGCCCCAAAGCATGAGCTGTAAAGGTGCAATCACGAGCACGGGAATGCGTAAGCAACTCCGCTTACGATCACGGTTATCGCTTGGTTTGAGCCATAAATATTGGGACGTCTTATCTCTATCCCCGGTACTTATAACGCCCGCTAATCTAAGTAGGGCTTCACTGTGAGATTTCGCTATGACAGGCAGACGTCAACTCAGCATACGACACCTAAGTGAGTAGACTTTTGCTATCATCCTCTTCAGATGTTGAATATTGTTGGGCTGTTTGGAGACTGTGTGAACAGGTCTAACAGCATACTCAAAATCTAGCAGCATGCAGTGTGCTTCGCTTTCCCATTTAATTTTGTTATGAAAATTATACGGCTGGGATGGCATGATAATATCCGTAGTCACCATCATACACGTGCAAGGCAACAGGAGTAACTTCCCCTATACCGCATTAGTACCCAATTCCAAGTACAATTGCAAGTGATGAATAATCCAGATTCATCGCTTATGCGAAAACGCTTTTAAGAGACTTTCATAATTTTCCTCAAGCCTGGAGCGACTGGAATAGAAGACAGAAGCTGTTAAAAGGATGCATAGCCTCGCCGGATAGTAGTAGCAGCACTGAACTACTCAGCTGGATGATCAGTGTTACATATCACGTATTCGAGAACAATAAATGGATAAAGGAGGGGCTTCTCAACCTCATTAGGGATGCGTCACGCTCTTTACTCCCATGCCGTAAAGATGATCTGCATGCGTGCTTGCCCTGTACAAAAGCTTTGATCGCAAGCAACCATTCTTCTATCAACTTAAAAGGTATTGCGTTGTTTTTCTTACAATATTCGATCAATTGGGCGTAGCGTGCATACGCTTAACCCAAGTAGCTAGGGACCCTCAAAGTTTACTAAGGGATCGCTTGTACTACTCGCACGTAGGTTTGGACGGCAAAAACGAATACCACAGGTAGATTCTACACCCTTCAATTAGTAGGAAGGGATGTTCCATTTTTGCAAAGACCTTTAACCCAAGGAAATAGAGGCCCCCGAACACCCAGGAATATATTGCACTGTCCGCATCTAACACGTACGTGTTGCACATGGAGATAAGAGAAATGGTGAAATAGGTTTGGCTCCGTCATCGAGGCAGGCAGCTCGGCGGCTCAATGGTAGTGCCGGCGCATCGTAGGCACAGGGTCGGATGTTCGATTCCTTGACCTCGAAGCAATTTTCCATCTTTAGTGTGCACTCTATACTTATGCTCTCCCAAAAATTTCGAATATTCGAATGGTTTCGAATACCGAAAATTTTCGAGCATTCGAAATCGAATATATTCGAAAAACGCGATTTTTCTGAACATTCGAATTCGAATACATTCGAAAAACGCGATTTTTTGAATATTCGAATTCGAATACATTCGAAAAACGCGATTTTTTGAGCATTCGAATTCGAATACATTAGAAAAATGCGATTTTTCGAATATTCGAATTCGAATATTCGTTTCGAATATTCGATTTCGAATGAAAAAGCAGGCTGTATTATAGACATGATAGAAGGCAACACAGAAGAGAAAAGGGAAGCAATACATAACGGATCCTTTCCTAGTTAAGCACGAGGTTTTTATCGACAGGCATCTCATAAACCCCCATGTGAGTCGTAAAAATGAGATAGAGAACTTACACGTAGAACGATCAAAAGGCTTATGGAAGCGTCTAATTTCCTTGCTTACTGGAATACGAATTTTTCTCAAAGGAATACTAGTGTTTTGTTAATTGCTGCTTATGAGGGACAAACGAAAGGTTTACAACACATTTGAAGGGAACATTATCTGGTTGAGCCACTGTAAGCTTCTAGGTCACTTTAAAACAATCCTTTTTGAAATTGGTGGCAGACTGACTGATAAAGAACTTTCATGAAACAATGCTTTTGCCTAGCGGCAGCTAGTGAAGGACTGACAACAAAGTACTACATGAAAATCTGTAGCAAGTCTGTCCTGCTCATCTACAAATGTGAAATATCACACTGTCGATTTTGCGGCCACAAATTGTATTACAAGTAGCTAGGAATAGGCTACCCATGAGGGCCAGTCTCATTTCGTTCTGGTGATTCACCCAAGTAAGTGATAGGAATAAATATTTCTTATTTGCGATGAACTTGTGAATGTAATTATTCTCCAGCCAACATATTGATAAACTACGGTAAACTTCAGAAAAATAGATCGATCGATAACATCCGGCCGACATACACTGCCTCCCCTTTGTGAAGTCCGGCATACGGCCGACGTATCCATGCGAATTCCACTTCAAATGGCCAATTCAGAACAAAAATCGATAAAATCGATCGATAACATCCGCCGACCTACGCCGCACCGTGACCGCAGCGTGAAGGACAAATAACGTCCGTTTGAAACGCCGCTTGAACCATCATTTTCAATTTTTTTTGTTAACAATTCCTACTCTTCCTCGGCCGCTTTGCACAGGCGCAGTAATAAGTTTGGAATATTTGGTACCTCCCAAACAAGAATTTACCTTTATCCTTCCTTCTGCTGTCTGTCCTTCATCCTTCACGTTATTACGTTTACGGCGAAAATAGCTTCCAGAACTGCTTGAGTGGAATGCAAAACTGGTCCAGATCAAACTAACCTTTATGTCCATACTCTAAGATCTAAAAAAACGTCTGATACTATATAGGAGCGCGCTAAGGCCGGGGGCATACTTCCATCGTCGCGATGCCATCGCGGCGCTCAGTTCATGGCCATTCCGCCGCGTGCGGCCGAATAGTCAAAGGAAACTTCGCTGCGGCCACCGCAACGGTGGCGGCCGGTATGCGCGATGGCTTCCCGCGCTCATCGCGGGCATGGCATACTTTTTCGCGTCGCGCGCGGTGTTTAGCGTTGGTCCTGGGCGGATCGCCGTCGCGCTCCCTTGCAGAGCGATGAGCGATGCGACGAGCACTGAGAAATTCAAATCCTTTCCCGTCGCTCTGCAAAACTCATCGCTGCGATTCCATCGCGGCGACGGGAAGTATGCACGAGGCCTAACTAAGGGCTGTCGATCGTCGATGTGTCAGAAATTACTGACAGGAACAGGTGCATAAAATTAGCGTAGAATAGGTACACAAAATACTGGAAAATATCCAGACGTCTGCAGCGAGCACCTTAATTCAGAAGACCATGTCACAGATTGATCAGGCAATCAATGTCGGTTGATACTATCCATACTTTTATCGGTGAAAGTGGTTTTCTCTCAGAGTTCACCAATCGGGGTGGCGACGATTACTGGTCCCCGATCGGTCATTCACCACTGCAGCGATTCTCCGTGGAAAATTTTTTGCAATTCAACATTGTGAGACGTTGTGGAAGTTCTCCCTCTTAACAGGAAGGCTTTTCGGGAAGTGACTAGTATCGATGAGGCGCTCAGTATCCGGGCTTCGAGCCACCGTCGTACCACAGCTTTGATTCACAGACAGAACCGTTTTGGCGTCCCAAATTACCCGAGAAACCCACCAAGCCTTTTCAAAATACGCCGATACACAAATTCTTGTTGGGCATTCGAATGACACTTTTCGAATACTTGAATAATTTTTGCTTTCTGGGAAATTGCGAATATTCGAATGGTTTCGAATGCCGAAAATTTTCGAGCATTCGAAATCGAATATATTCGAAAAACGCGATTTTTCTGAATATTCGAATTCTAATACATTAGAAAAACGAGATTTTTTGAATATTCGAATTCGAATACATTCGAAAAACGCGATTTTTTTGAACATTCGAATTCGAATACATTCGAAAAACGCGATTTTTCGGATATTCGAATTCGAATATTCAAATTCGAATGAAAATCATTCGAATACCTATTCGAATGGGTCATTCGAGCATAAGTATAGTGCACTCCTTTCTTGGTATCATTCATCTTCCCAACTTTTCCTATGCATATATTCCACTGTAGGCTGAGAAGTACGTGTTCAATGAGAGGTTTTCATCAGCTGCTCCCTCTATATGCGACATTTTGTAATTTCTGCTGATTTCTGATAGGACTCTTGCTTGCATGGGGGAATGGACTTTCCCAACTGGACAGCCAGGACCTAACTCCAACGCGATGTCGCGGCGCTGAAACGCGGACGTGCGCTCGGTGACGCATGGTTGGCCGCGGAGCACGAAATGTTCTCAGTGTTTAAGCTCCCAGACCACATTTCTAGCAAGGAACTTAAGATCCCACAGAATGTGGTAGGCAACAGTCTGCAGTAGGACAAATGATCTGAGAATGGGTGATAGTGACCTTGTTGCGTAGAATAATCATAATCACGGTAAGAATTGACCGAAGGAGTTGTAGATGGCAAATACTTACGCCAGAAACCATCCACATGACCAGGATTCCTGTATAAACTGTCGCTGATCGTCCCATTAAAACCACATTCATATACCATCTCCAAGAAACGTTGAATTGATGCCGCATGTCCCTGTGGGAAGAGTTTCTAGCCGTCGGAAGCATCGGACCGCGACAACTCGTCCAATTTCGTCGCGCACCGTGCGGAACGCCAGGGGGGTTCGCGCGGCGTTGGAGTTATGTCTGCCCCGCAACTGGACGTAAATAAAGCAATTAGAAGAGCACCAGTCCACAAGCCGAGAATGGCTGTCCAGTCAATATGTCACCTAGCATCTGCCCACATGTTCAGAGAAGGGCAGCCGATCGGTGCACATGCCCAGTTGAGCCCTACTGCCCGTCGAAGGTGTTACAACTAGACACATTGATGAAGAGGGCAGGTAGCTACTGCAGTCCCGGCAGGTCAGCGAATATAGGTGACTGTTATATTCTAGACTGCTAGAGGACTGTACACTGGTTACGAAACTCGTCTGGTGAGTCGACCAATCAATAATGATAAATATAGAGATTTTTATTGAAAATAAGGGGTGCTGAGATACCTTTCAGAAAGTTGATCACGATGGTTTGCCGTGATATGAGTGTACGTTGACTATGTGATTGTCGTGGGTAAATCTAAATCGGCACTATTGAACTTTCACAACCCCTAGATCGAGGTCGAGAAGGGGTAGAAAAAAAATTCACCCAAGCTTTGCCTAAGGGGGTTATCTGGGGCGCTGATCATGAATATGATATCCGTTTTTGAAATTTCGGCCGGTTACGGTAGTTTTGCACGTGTGCGAGCGATCCCGTAGTAAAATATGAGGCTACCCAGCTCTTTGAGTTTAAGGACTTTGCAAAAATGGAACATCCTTTCTTTCTGTTTGAAGGGTGGAGATTCTCACAGTTGTATTCGTTTTCGCAGTTCAGACATACGCCATGATTACTTCGAGGAAGTTTCCACTATGGAATTTCCTCACCCGGCCATCCCTTCTGTGGCTTCTGTTCACGGTCCCGTTCACAGGATCACCGTGGAGTAGACAGAAGCGGCTCTGAGGAAGATGAGGCCAGGTAAAGCGACTGGGCCCGACGATGTGGCAGCTGATCTGTGGAAGTCAAAGCTGTGGTATCCTGCTGAGTGGTTGGCGAAGTTCTTTAACCAGGTTGTGGCGGAGAAGAAGGTGCCTGAGTGTTGGCGTCAAAGCACGACGATTCCGATTTGGAAGAAGAAGGGCAGTCCAGCAGACTGCTCAAATTAACCGGCCGGTAGCAGTGTACGGCGCTGAGTGTTGGCCTGTGACTAAGGAACTTGAAACGCGCCTCAGCGTCATGGAGACGAAGATGCTTCGCTGGACGACTGGAGTCACGCGCATGAACCGCATCCGAAACGATGCCATTCGGCAGAAGTTCGGTGTCGCGCCGATAGCTGACAAGATGCGCGAAGCACGCTTGCGATGGTACCGCCATGTTCTGCGTGGAAAGGAAGACAGCGCCCGCAAGATAGGCCTTAACTTCGAGGTAATTGGAAAGCGGCCTAGAGGGCGTCCGAAGCAGCGCTGGTCCGATACGTTACATATGGACTTGAAAGTAGCTGATGTCCACCCTGATCTAGCGCTGGATCGGGAAATGTGGCGTCATGACACCAGTATAGCGGACCCCGCTACGAAGCGGGACAGACGCTTAAGAAGAAGAAGAAGAAGAAGTTCAGACAGACAAGTTCAGACACGCCTGAGAAACTTCCCTCGTGAGTCAAACTCTGAGGAAGCGCCGGCCGCCGCGTGCACCCGATTCCGTGCCCCTCCTGGTTTGAGTTTCCCGCCTAGGCCAACAAGCATTCCCTTCCCTCCCTCTGGGGTCTTGGGATTGGTTCGAGACCTGCCTGTGAAGCAGAAAACCCAGAGTTATCTATCTCATGGCTCACATAATTCGTTGGTCAAATATGCGTCCAAATAGCCTCCACGCCATTCCGTAGAAGTAAATGACCCTGCATCGAGAGGGATTGACTAAGGCCACGCTTATCTTTTATTATCATTATGTATTCACTTCACGTTTTATGTTTAGTATTCTCTCTTCACTACAATTTTTTACCCATAAGCTGTCATACTGGGTCACACTTTCAGAGAAGGTGTTCCACAGTAACGCAAGCAACGGCTCTAGTCTAACAGCGAATGAGACGCACATTGCAGTCGCTGAGCTGCCGGAGGCTAACCGTCGACTCGCTAATTTCAAGGATGAGTTCAACAAGAATGCCCATGAGGGCACTTTAGACTTTAAAGGTGCATCAGACTACCGCTTTAATAACCATCAACAAGTCTACTAAATCAAATTCCAGGGTTTCTGCGATTCGTAGATCCTCGTGGAGGAAGAAGTGCGCAAAAGAGAGTGCCACACAAGAAGACGCACAGTCATGAGCATGTGAAGGACAAGGAGACGTCCAGCTCATCCAGCTCATCTGACAGCGAGCCGGAACATCACGCCCACCACGAGCATCACCACAAGAGCCACCAACACGTCCACAAGCACCACGAAAAGAAGCACCACAAGCACCATCACGAGCACGTGAAGGCCAACGAGACGTCCAGCTCATCCAGCTCATCTGACAGCGAGCCGGAACATCACGCCCACCACGAGCATCACCACAAGAGCCACCAACACGTCCACAAGCACCACGAAAAGAAGCACCATAAGCACCATCACGAGCACGTGAAGGCCAACGAGACGTCCAGCTCATCCAGCTCATCTGACAGCGAGCCGGAACATCACGCCCACCACGAGCATCACCACAAGAGCCACCAACACGTCCACAAGCACCACGAGAAGAAGCACCACAAGCACCATCACGAGCACGTGAAGGCCAACGAGACATCCAGCTCATCCAGCTCATCTGACAGCGAGCCGGAACATCACGCCCACCATGAGCATCACCACAAGAGCCACCATCACGTCCACAAGCACCACGAGAAGAAGCACCACAAGCACCATCACGAGCACGTGAAGGCCAATGAGACGTCCAGCTCATCCAGCTCATCTGACAGCGAGCCGGAACATCACGCCCACCACGAGCATCACCACAAGAGCCACCAACACGTCCACAAGCACCACGAGAAGAAGCACCACAAGCACCATCACGAGCACGTGAAGGCCAACGAGACATCCAGCTCATCCAGCTCATCTGACAGCGAGCCGGAACATCACGCCCACCACGAGCATCACCACAAGAGCCACCAACACGTCCACAAGCACCACGAGAAGAAGCACCACAAGCACCATCACGAGCACGTGAAGGCCAACGAGACATCCAGCTCATCCAGCTCATCTGACAGCGAGCCGGAACATCACGCCCACCATGAGCATCACCACAAGAGCCACCATCACGTCCACAAGCACCACGAGAAGAAGCACCACAAGCACCATCACGAGCACGTGAAGGCCAACGAGACGTCCAGCTCATCCAGCTCATCTGACAGCGAGCCGGAACATCACGCCCACCATGAGCATCACCACAAGAGTCACCAACACGTCCACAAGCACCACGAGAAGAAGCACCATAAGCACCATCACGAGCACGTGAAGGCCAACGAGACGTCCAGCTCATCCAGCTCATCTGACAGCGAGCCTGAACATCACGCCCACCACGAGCATCACCACAAGAGCCACCATCACCTCCACAAGCACCACGAGAAGAAGCACCACAAGCACCATCACGAGCACGTGAAGGCCAACGAGACGTCCAGCTCATCCAGCTCATCTGACAGCGAGCCGGAACATCACGCCCACCATGAGCATCACCACAAGAGTCACCAACACGTCCACAAGCACCACGAGAAGAAGCACCATAAGCACCATCACGAGCACGTGAAGGCCAACGAGACGTCCAGCTCATCCAGCTCATCTGACAGCGAGCCTGAACATCACGCCCACCACGAGCATCACCACAAGAGCCACCATCACCTCCACAAGCACCACGAGAAGAAGCACCACAAGCACCATCACGAGCATCACCACAAGAGCCACCAACACGTCCACAAGCACCACGAGAAGAAGCACCACAAGCACCATCACGAGCACGTGAAGGCCAACGAGACATCCAGCTCATCCAGCTCATCTGACAGCGAGCCGGAACATCACGCCCACCACGAGCATCACCACAAGAGCCACCAACACGTCCACAAGCACCACGAGAAGAAGCACCACAAGCACCATCACGAGCACGTGAAGGCCAACGAGACATCCAGCTCATCCAGCTCATCTGACAGCGAGCCGGAACATCACGCCCACCATGAGCATCACCACAAGAGCCACCATCACGTCCACAAGCACCACGAGAAGAAGCACCACAAGCACCATCACGAGCACGTGAAGGCCAACGAGACGTCCAGCTCATCCAGCTCATCTGACAGCGAGCCGGAACATCACGCCCACCATGAGCATCACCACAAGAGTCACCAACACGTCCACAAGCACCACGAGAAGAAGCACCATAAGCACCATCACGAGCACGTGAAGGCCAACGAGACGTCCAGCTCATCCAGCTCATCTGACAGCGAGCCTGAACATCACGCCCACCACGAGCATCACCACAAGAGCCACCATCACCTCCACAAGCACCACGAGAAGAAGCACCACAAGCACCATCACGAGCATCACCACAAGAGCCACCAACACGTCCACAAGCACCACGAGAAGAAGCACCACAAGCACCATCACGAGCACGTGAAGGCCAACGAGACATCCAGCTCATCCAGCTCATCTGACAGCGAGCCGGAACATCACGCCCACCACGAGCATCACCACAAGAGCCACCAACACGTCCACAAGCACCACGAGAAGAAGCACCACAAGCACCATCACGAGCACGTGAAGGCCAACGAGACATCCAGCTCATCCAGCTCATCTGACAGCGAGCCGGAACATCACGCCCACCACGAGCATCACCACAAGAGCCACCAACACGTCCACAAGCACCACGAGAAGAAGCACCACAAGCACCATCACGAGCACGTGAAGGCCAACGAGACATCCAGCTCATCCAGCTCATCTGACAGCGAGCCGGAACATCACGCCCACCACGAGCATCACCACAAGAGCCACCAACACGTCCACAAGCACCACGAGAAGAAGCACCACAAGCACCATCACGAGCACGTGAAGGCCAACGAGACATCCAGCTCATCCAGCTCATCTGACAGCGAGCCGGAACATCACGCCCACCACGAGCATCACCACAAGAGCCACCAACACGTCCACAAGCACCACGAGAAGAAGCACCACAAGCACCATCACGAGCACGTGAAGGCCAACGAGACATCCAGCTCATCCAGCTCATCTGACAGCGAGCCGGAACATCACGCCCACCACGAGCATCACCACAAGAGCCACCAACACGTCCACAAGCACCACGAGAAGAAGCACCACAAGCACCATCACGAGCACGTGAAGGCCAACGAGACATCCAGCTCATCCAGCTCATCTGACAGCGAGCCGGAACATCACGCCCACCACGAGCATCACCACAAGAGCCACCAACACGTCCACAAGCACCACGAGAAGAAGCACCACAAGCACCATCACGAGCACGTGAAGGCCAACGAGACATCCAGCTCATCCAGCTCATCTGACAGCGAGCCGGAACATCACGCCCACCATGAGCATCACCACAAGAGCCACCATCACGTCCACAAGCACCACGAGAAGAAGCACCACAAGCACCATCACGAGCACGTGAAGGCCAACGAGACGTCCAGCTCATCCAGCTCATCTGACAGCGAGCCGGAACATCACGCCCACCATGAGCATCACCACAAGAGTCACCAACACGTCCACAAGCACCACGAGAAGAAGCACCATAAGCACCATCACGAGCACGTGAAGGCCAACGAGACGTCCAGCTCATCCAGCTCATCTGACAGCGAGCCTGAACATCACGCCCACCACGAGCATCACCACAAGAGCCACCATCACCTCCACAAGCACCACGAGAAGAAGCACCACAAGCACCATCACGAGCACGTGAAGGCCAACGAGACATCCAGCTCATCCAGCTCATCTGACAGCGAGCCGGAACATCACGCCCACCATGAGCATCACCACAAGAGCCACCATCACGTCCACAAGCACCACGAGAAGAAGCACCACAAGCACCATCACGAGCACGTGAAGACCAACGAGACGTCCAGCTCATCCAGCTCATCTGACAGCGAGCCGGAACATCACGCCCACCATGAGCATCACCACAATAGTCACCAACACGTCCACAAGCACCACGAGAAGAAGCACCATAAGCACCATCACGAGCACGTGAAGGCCAACGAGACGTCCAGCTCATCCAGCTCATCTGACAGCGAGCCTGAACATCACGCCCACCACGAGCATCACCACAAGAGCCACCATCACCTCCACAAGCACCACGAGAAGAAGCACCACAAGCATCATCACGAGCACGTGAAGGCCAACGAGACGTCCAGCTCATCCAGCTCATCTGACAGCGAGCCGGAACATCACGCCCACCACGAGCATCACCACAAGAGCCACCATCACGTCCACAAGCACCACGAGAAGAAGCACCACAAGCACCATCACGAGCATCACCACAAGAGCCACCATCACGTCTACAAGCACCACGAGAAGAAGCATCAGAATCACAATACTTCACATTGACTAATTTCTTGTTCACTTGAAACGCTATGTGTTACATGAGCTCTAAATCTTCTGATCTGTTCTTGAGCTCAGCACGTCAGGCTGATAACGCCATTATATGTTAGGTTATTTCCTTGCCAATTGAGATCATACGTCATCGGTTAGTTTAGGCTGTCTTAAAGGTGAGCACCAGTGTTGTATTTTTTACCAAGGAAAACAGTTTTGAGTCGTTTCAGATAGCGATCATCAAGAAGTAATTTCAACACCCTGCTGTGCAATTCATATTTGGCGTTCATGCGGTAGTATGCGAGAAATGTATGATTTTGTTTTGCTTGCTTGATATTCCCTCCCATATATAAATATTGAACGATTTGAAATCTCAGGGCGGTGAATGGTTCCTAGCAGCTATAAAACTCAAAACTCGGAGAACACCTTAATACTCTTCGAGATTCGTAGGTCCTCCTCTTATAATTTTTTCTTTCGAAACAACTTAATGAGGCCAATAAACTCGCAGCGTTATAGCAATGGAAAATGTGCTGTAGAAGAATTTGGCAGTGAAAAGAGCTCATGAGAAAAGTGACCAGACTACTCAAGGCGTTGAGTTGGCAGTGAAAACAGCACTAAACGCCAAGCGCAATGTTCATGTAGCTGCTGCAAGGCGGTTGTTGACAAAGTGTTCGACTGTGTTGTACTCACTATTACACAGTTTTCTCCTTTGTTGAGCTATCCAGATTTCTACAACTATTCTACAACTACTTAAGGTCTGCGACGAATAAGGCAGATTTTTAAAAATTTACTGAGAAAGTTCCACCGGATTGTGTAATTGGATGATTTCTTAAACGCTTGATGTGACTGCGTATATAATTAAATGAATAATTGATCACTTGACCTTGGATACTAGATGGGCAACGTGGCAACTCTTCCAGCGGACCCTGATATGCTTGACGGGAACGAGAGTAACATTGTCACATTTGGTGTGAAAAATTCAAAATTAATGAATCTTGTGAAAGAATGTCTGCTGCAACTTCTTTAAGTGGTCAGGTAAATGCTTATCACAACTTAAAGGACTTGCAGTGGTACAACGCTAAGCGATAACTCTACTTATTTGCTTTATAAGTAAGATTGAACGACCGGTAGCAGAACGGCTCCCTATAAAGACTGTCGATATAGGGCTGCTGTGTCATAACGATAACTCAATCCGAAATGGACGAGCTGTTTGATGTTCTTAGCACTCACACACGTTTCCGTCTTCAAATAGATGTAAATGCAAGTCGCCATTAGCCGTTCGCTCAAAAATGTGCTAAAAATGAGATTGTAGGTCCTCGTCGAAGATAGATCACAAAATGCAGAAAAGCCGTCGGCGGCGGGAACTGAACCAATGAACTCAATCCTTCGGAGCGAGCTCTCTACCACTGCGCAACCTCCGCTGCTGACGGCGCTGATAGCCGAACCGCTTATTTCCGCGCAATACTGCGCCCAACGCTGATTGAGCGCGCCTAATACATGGAAGACATTGCGGCTTCCGCCGGCCATAACTCGCTTAGGAGATCCGTTTAGCAAATTTGGTCTACATACCTGTGATCAGCGTCTCGAGCTCTTTCATGTGATATAGGTCTCAATCCGAAGTTCCATGGGAAGCTGACGGCATTCCCTGGTCAGTAGCATGCATAAAGTTCACACGAGAAGTTTCTTGCTGATGCTAGTTACCCTATTTGCATACACAAATCAGGACTTCCAGCGGACAGTACGTTATGAAAGGATATCGCAAGGGTAGCTCTAAGAATATCATCATCCATGCCAAGTCGGCTCATCCCTTTTGCCGTGAAACGTGCTGTGCTTCGCAGCAACGAGATTGTACACGGGAAACGAGGAGCGAGAAGAATCACATATGTTAGCTCGTCAGGTAGCAGTGATGAGGGTGGCCATTTTCTGACAGATCGCAAAAAAAAAGGCGGTGGTGCGATGGCGTGATTATTTTGAAGAAATTTCCGCTACGGAGTTTATCCATTCGGTCATCCCTTTTACGGCTTCTGTCGACGATCCCATCCACGAGATCGTGGAGAGAAAAGAAGAGGTTCTGGGATCCTGCTGAGTGATTGCTCATGTTCTCTAACCAAGTGGTGACGGAAAAGAAATACTCGAATGTAGGCATAATAATGCAACTATACTTGTGCTCGAATAATCGAACTCGAATCATTATTCGAATAATTTATTCGAATTCGATTTTCGATTATTTGATTATTCGAGTTTCGCAAATTCGAATATTGTTTCGAATGTGCCACAGTGATGATTTTTGTAAGCGAAGTTCATTCCGGTGACGATTGTTTTCGATAGCACACTGTCGAGAAGCTCACCGTTACGAAAACGCATTCAATGTCCTACTACACATAGAAGAGTAGTGTGTGTGTGCGTGCGTGTCTCCATCAGTCCATCACAACTGGCGTGGGGGATGGCGTATTAGCGATACTGACCGCACTTGATGGCGATCGACTGCGGTCCGACACTTCAGCCCTTCGGGTAGTCGATCCCGCTGAACACAAATCTGAAGCTCGTTTTTAAAATTATTGGTTGAAGTTGATCGAGCTATTGATTTTCTATGGTGAACTCGTTGAGGCGAATCAGTTGTATGACCAGTCTTCGTTGATATTTTCAAAATGTAATTCCACAATTGCATGCTTTGCGACCACGACTGTCATCAGTGTCATACGCCCTCTACGAAACTTGTACAATAAACACAAATTTCGACAGAAAACTCAGAAATGAATTCAAATTCGTGTTCGGCGACCTCGATTACCTCAGGGCTGAAGTTTCAAGCTTGTTGAGTAATGTTAACGAAAAATCGATAATTTGATTAATATCTCTTGATGGCAACAGTTACTGCAAAAACTATCTTAAGATTTGTGTTCAGCGACCTCGATTACTTTAGGACAGTTTGCATATCTGACACGATTACATGCCACTTTGAGTTGAAATTCAAAGTTTTCAAACCAAATTCAACGTTGTTACACGGGGAAGATTCCAGATGAACGTTGAAATTTATTTCAAAAACGTTGAATTTCGACTGAAAATGGTACATAACTCCACGATTTGATTGGATGCCGATTCCTGTGAGATAATGAAATGAACAAATGGAGTGAACGCTTTTTTTCGCAAAAGCTTTGCACTTTGCGTAGATGTTTTGCACATGTATTCCTGTAAGAATTTTTTTTTTGTAGGAAAAAAGTTTCATGTCTTGCCATATTAACGAGGATTGCAAACGGTTCTTAGAAGATATTGAATATCTCCATTATTTGCTTTTTTCAAGAATCCAATTCTTTTGTTTTGTCTCTGGCGAATGTTGTCGTTGAACTTACTTTAACACACTTACTTGAACCTACACAATGCGCTTTTGAAGTGAGTAAACGATAACGGTAAACGAAATTGGCTAACACAAAGACCGCATCGTCCTTATTAACACACCTCGGTGCAAAATTATAGGTTCACCCCCGATTTGTCGATTAGTACCCAAAGGGTCCGCTACCTAGGCTCAGCGATGTTACCTCTCGTATTCCTCACTACCGAAAGCCTTTATGTAAGAATTTTAAGCATGTTATCTTATCAGTGCAGGACGCCACGAACATTTATTGAAAATTTAACAAATAGAGACTGGTGCAAAATATAATGCAAAATATAAGAAAAATGCAAAATATAATACAAAATATAGTTCGCTTCATAAAAAACCTGATTAATGACAAAAGTGCCTACAGACAAAGTAAGATTAGTACTCCGTCACATCACCTTTGTTGCAACCATATCGGAAATTGTATTTCGCATACTGTTGATTAGGTTATCAATAATAGTTCGCTTAAAATTGGCTCATGCATGAAGTATGGCGTTCTTCAGATCAGAAACCGAAGTGTAAGTGGCTCCATTTTTGTACACTTTGTGTACAAGAATGCCCCACAAGTTCTCTATCGGGGTGAGATCTGGAGGACAACTAGGCCACACCAAAAGTTGAGTTGTATTGGAGTTTAGCCAACCTCTTATAAACCTTGTGGGAAAGGCATAGAATAACTACACTCGCAAGGTTCTTATTCGCATTGGCGAGTTCCTTTACCCTAAGGTACCTAAGCATCGACAAGGAACAAATACCTGGGTCTTCACACATTGGCTTCTCGCTGAAAATTCTTTGATATTTGTCGGGTTTATATGTTAATCCACTACTCGCGCTTTGGAGGCTCCAAATTCTTTAATCTACCTGCTTTTCCAACAAACAGTGAGCCTGAGAAGATTCTTATCAGTCGGCCTAGGAGTAAACTGAAGGTGATCCTTTCTCCTCATAGGGCAGCCAGCGCATACCTCAAGGCGACGAGATGTATACCGTCCTCCTTTTCCCTGGGTCAGCTTTAGCGATCTGTTAAGAAGTCACAGTTGAGTTATGAAGTTTAACACATTACAGCCTTGCCGGCTCATTCGGTTCGGCCTAACAAACTTTTTATTCATGTCTTAATTAGACACTGATCAGACATTGGCTTACCTCGCTCTATGTATGTCTTCTTGCTGTTTGACATTGGCTTGACTCGCTCTAGGTGTTACGTGTTCATGTTGTTGTGTTTTGAAATACTTTTTTCTGGCGCATGTGCTTATCGCGAACGTATCGAATAAATAAATAAATAAGTAAATAAATAAATAAATAAATAAATAAAGGATAAAGGATAAAGGACGGCGTTACTCAATCCCTTCTGGGATGCGCCAGCGCATTCTACTTCTACGGGATGTCGTGGAGGCGACATGAATGCGTATTTGGCCATACAATGACTTGCGGTGGCCAGCCGATGAACAAGTCAGCGCTCTATCCTTCCCAGACAAGTCTGGTACCAATTCACCGACCCCGGAGGGATGGAAGGCTTGGTTGGCCTGGGCGGGAAATCCGAACCAGGAACCTGGTATCGGGTGCACGCGACAGTCGCGCCTCCTCCGACTGCGCTACACGCGCCCAAATAAATAAATAAATAAATAAATAAATAAATAAACCTGCAGATGACTGTGTATGGATGCACTACATTGTTGGAAAATGAGGTTGAGCCTACGAAATCTTCTGAAATATGGCAAAAGGTGATCTCGGAGCATAGTCTTCACTGTTCATCGTACACGAGACGAAATTCCGAGACGAACGAGACAAGTCCTCATCGAGAAAATGCGCCCAACCATGAAACTTTCACCGCCAAAATAGCGCCCAGGTGATACCCGACCTCCTATCTCAGGTTTCTACAGTACAATACCGCCCGCGTCGCGCGGTCAAAAAGACGGTTTGCGACGGAAAAGTCCATCGCAAACCGTCGCATGCTCATAACTCTTTTAATTTTAAGTTGCTTGAGAAAATTTTGGCACCTTTCAATTCGCCTCATCGAGATCTACACAAACGTATATAAAACTTTACCAGGCCACCGCGTTTTCGCCATGGATGGCCTAAAAAAATAACTGCAGCAGGCTTTTGCGATTGGGGCACCTTATTTTCCAGGAATGCATGTGACGTGCAGTGTTTTCGGAGTATCTCAAGCATGGCGTGCGTTGTCAGTGCTCTGTCATGCCCGAATGCTCCGAGAGTGCGCCGTGCACAATGCATATAGGATCGAACCCATCAATCGAATGGGCGGAAGCATGTCCACTGGGTTTCTATCTTCGCCTCATAGAAAATGAAAAGCCTTCAAGACTATCTTGCACTGTTTAAAAATTTTATAAGAAATTTTCGGCCGCCCTACTTAGGAATTGCTTCAATCTGTCCTGCGAGACTTAAGTACAATGCTCTAAAGATGAACATATCAATCGAGTGCGTTCGACAACTGGTAGAGTGACCGTTTGGGGAGTTCAATCGCCAGCCGCCCTACTAAGAAATTGCTCTAATGCTGTCCAGCTAGCCTTGGGAGTGCGCTGTGAACAATGCATATAGAATCGAACCTTTCAATGGAGGGGCGACCGCTTGCAAATTGCACGCACTGGCGAGTTCGTAGCGCAATAACTCTTTCAAGTTCAAACCACGTCGGCTGCAACTCGTGGGTCTTATAGGCCGTAAAACGGTGTAGCAGAGCGTTAAAGTAGGACGGTCTAGCTTAGGAACAGGCAATGTTACAGGGAAGCGAAAATGCAGGTGAGGCTTGTGTGATGCATTTTTTCGATTTCAGTGGACCACTGCGGGAAGACCCGGCGAGCAAACGGGCTTGAAATGCGTAGGCAAACAGAGCGCTTAGGGTACTTTACGCTGACATGCTCAGAACTCCTCAGCTTCCTAAAGTGCCTTAGCCTCAGCTGCCAGTTTAAAGCGGCGGAAGATAGCTGTTAGAGTTTCTTTTTCTTGCTCTCTTACTCGTCCAGATTTGAGTTTTCGACACTTGCAATGGCATCGTTCTGTTCAGCATGAAAAGCGCTATCGAACTGCTCTGGTTTTGACCAATTCTAGAAACATCCATTTTTTGACAGATTTGCATCGGGGACGAGGCAGGGTCAAGCTTGAGGTTCGGGAATCGAAGGGGGGGGGGTCGTACTGTGGCCTCGTCTGGAGGGGGGGGGTCGTGCTCTTCCGGTTTTGGCAGAGGATTCTCTCTTATTCTTCAGGTTTTTAGGTGATGTTTTTAATTCTTAATTTTTTGTTTTGTTTTTTCCAGGAATGCCTACGAAGGCGTGGAGTCTCTCATTCGTCAAGCAAAGTTGTAAAAATTAATATAAAAATGTTTCAAATAAAGATTGTATTACTTGTTAAAAATAAAGATTTTCTGCACCCAGATTTGGAGTCAATGAGAAGTTTCCGTTTTTCAGTTTTTTTTCAGGAAGTCACGGACGCGACAGTTTTCTGCCTGAACGAACGACATCTACGTCCTAAATTGCCGTCTATAAAATTTGAATTGTCAATTGCTAAGGAAAAATAAGTGCTTTTCCTACAAGATTTTTGGAAGCACTCTTCGAAGCGATGACCGAATGGCAACCGGAGGATGGACTTGTCACGGAACTAATTTTCTCTCTTCTGCAGGAAATAGCATCAGAAAGTGGAGTTGTACGCAATAAAGTTTTAATCCACAGTTTGACAACGGTAAT